>VXAV01011642.1:29262-86714 GCA_013399715.1 Alectura lathami
CGGGGTGAGGGCCTGCGCTGCCGGCCTTCCGCACCGGGACGGCCCCGCTGGGCTCCTCTGGGGCTCTGTCCGCTGTCCTTTCCCCGCACATGGCTAACGGGGTGAGGAAAGGAGCTCTTCAGCCCCTTGCCTACGCCTGGCAGGTGGGGTAGGTACGGGTGTGCCGCGGGGGTCTGCGGCCCAGCCGTGTCCTTGTGCGGGGGGGAGCTGGTGCTGCTGCAAAGTTTTGTTTCTGTATGGGATCGTTTCTTGACTCCTGTGCACTGCATATGTCTGTAGGGACAAGTACCGCTACTTTGCCTGCCTTCTGAGAGAGCGGTTCGATAAGAACAAGGATGTGAAGGACATGGTGAAAGCTACGGAGCTGCTGAGGGCTGGTGAGGAGGAGTTTTGGGCAAATCAGCACCCTCAGCCCTACATCTTCCCCGATTCGCCTGGGGGCACTTCCTATGAGAGATACGAATGCTACAAGGTGAGGTGGCCTGCGAGGTTGGGTAGCATTGTGCTTGGGACGGTGTGCCTGTGTGCTCACTGTGCTCCCTTTGTGAAACAAAGGTGTTTTAATCATAGAACCACAGAATGGTTGGGTTGGAAGGGACCTTAAAGCCCACCCAGCCCCAACCCCCTGCCGTGGGCTGGTTGCCACCCTCTGGATCAGGCTGCCCAGGGCCCATCCAGCCTGGCGTTGAGCACCTCCAGGGATGGGGCATCCACAGCTTCTCTGGGCAGCCTGTGCCAGTGCCTCCCTCCCCATTTCCCCTCCTTTGGAGGTTCTGGAGAGCAATGAGGTCACCTCTCAGCCTCCTTTCTTAAACTAGACAACCCAATATGTTGCTGCAAAATCTTAAACCTGTTTTTGTCATTGATTAGAGATCCATCCAGGGCTGGTCCAACCCTCTGGAGGCAGTACCATAATCAAGATCTTAAAGGTTTTTTGAGTAGTTGTAGATAAGGAGAAGTGTGCTGTCAGGTTCTCTCTCTGTCAAACAAAATGGGTTAGGAGGGGAAGAAATGACATCTTCTCCACTAGCTCAAATTAGTACAGGAGCTGTAAACTGAGGTGACGTGGGGTCTGTCTTTGGGATGCTACGATTTAAGCAAGTCACTAGGACTTCCTGCTGTGATTTAGGAGAACCTGTGAAACATTCACAGCACTGCCCTCTGCCACGTGGTGCTGTGTGAGTCAGATAGCTCTTCAGTGGTGTTTTTATGTAGTACTTTATTTCAGCGGTTATTTATCCTTTTTAATAGTGGCTTTAATAAGCATGTTTAGTTCCTTCATGTGTCTAGAGATTTTACATATTTTAATGTACATATATAATATGTGGGGTTTTTTTTGTTTGTTTGTTTGTTTTTTTAACAGCTTCCTGAATGGTGCTTAGATTACTGGCACCCTTCTGAGAAGGCAATGTATCCTGATTACTTTGCCAAGAGAGAGCAGTGGAAGAAGCTGCAGCAGGAAAGCTGGGAGAAAGAGGTCAGTGTTTGCTCAATGCAAAGCGAAGCTTCTTTAGTGAGCAAGCACGTTGTGTGACGTTTAGCTGAGTTCTTGGAAAATACTTTAAGTGAGAATGCTGAATGCTTGCAGTGGTCTTGCTTAGGCTCTGCTTTGTTAGAACACTTGTCAGCGGGAAATGCGGTCTTGGCTTAAAACGTGTACACAGGTCTCAGGGTTACAGCTTCTTAAAGGCTGTGAGGGGAATTTCAGGTTAAAGCTGAACCTACAGCCATGGGATGAGAGGAGATTAATGATCAAATAATTTCTCTTCTGCTGTTGGGAAGCTCTGAACACTTTCTGGCTGCACCTTTGAAACTTACCACAGTTTTCATCATTTTGGAATCCAGACTGATTTCTGGTCAACTTAAATTGAACTTTAGTTGGAGAAAGTTGATAGAATAATTTTTTAATTCAAATGTAGAGAAATAGCTGTAATACAGCACTCTTATCAGAATGGACGTGGTGGCAGCCAGCACTCAGCCGCTTCAAGCAGCACATTCTGGTAACATCTGAAGTGCTGCTGGGGGCATGCAGAAACAGAGGTCTCCGGCAGCCTCATGTGGAAGGCATTCAGGACTTAAAATTAACTGGTGGCTTTCAAAGCAGTCAGAAAGCAGTCGGTTTAATTTAGCAATGCTAAATTAACATGAATAACATGAATTATGAGAAAGTAATGACCTTGTAAGTAAAAATTCTCTTGTAAACCACTTTTCACTCTTGAAAATTCTTTATTAATTGGTTAGTATGAGCCTGCAGTGCTTGCTGAGTTTAAGTGAATAGTGAGAAACATGAAACCTGACAACCAAAGGCACTGCTGTTAGTTCTTGCCTTCTGAAATGGGGGCTGGTTTCCCTTGCTGCTGGGGTGCTGAGAACAGCAATATTGAAATGTGCTTATCTGCACTGGAGCCATTTTTTTTTTCTTGTCTTTTAGCTTAAGCAGTTAGAAGAAGAGACTCCAGCTGATGGTCCGAAAACTGAAGCTTTGCCTCCTGCTCGTAAGGAAGGGCATCTGCCACCCCTGTGGTGGCAGTTCGTAACAAGGCCCCGTGAAATGCCCATGTGAAAGCATGACTGCATGCCAGAACTGAAGTGATGTGCCCTCTGTAGGCAGTAGGTATGCCAGAGAAGATAATCCAAAATAAAACCAAGTGAAACAAATAATTTGTGATACACTGTTCTACTCCAGCGTACACTCTTCCGGTTTGCAGTGTAGTAGAGGTGACTGTTAGCATCTGCCATGTGTGCCTGAAGGGTCAGAGGGGGTTGGCCAGCCAGTGAGGGAGTCTTAATGGGATGGAACACCAGAGTGAATTTTAGAAAGCTGGACAGTTATTGCAGCTCGTTTTGCAGCTTTCACAGTGAGAGTTGGAAAACTCAACTGCTGAGACTGAAAAAAGTGACCACATGGAACTCATGCTCCCAGAGAAAAGAGTGTAAAGCTAAAGGGACAGGAGAAGCAGGTTTCCTGGGGGACTGGATCAAATGATAAGCAACTAAACATGCAGAAATAGAGGCAAGAGCCTATTTCCCACTGTGGAGAAGGTGGGAGGGAAGCAGGCCTGGTGGAAATGCAGGAAAATGAATAAGCAATTTGCATCAGGCTGGTAACTCGGCCTCTGCTATGTAAATACAGGCAAGGTACTATACGTCTGTGTTCCAGCAGGAGCTTCAGAATAATGACCTTTGGTTGCTCCTGCATGAAGGTTTTTCTAACCTTGCTTAGGAGTAAAGACTTCCTGCCCTCCCTCCCTAACTTACTGGGCTCTTGTGCAAGCTTCTGGCTGCATTTTTCACCAAGCTATGGAATCTCACATGACATAAACCTTCCTTACAGTGTCATGCTTTCATGCTGACATGGGTGACATTGTAGAGCACCAGAAGACGGTTTGTCTGCACCTGAACTGTATTCCAGATAACTGCTGAGCTGTGTCAGTGAAGACAGCTGGTATGCTGAGGAACATGGCACCCCAGGTTATGGTTTCCAGTACAGGGTCTGCTAACCAGAGCTGCGCTTACCCACGTTACAAACGCTGGCTAGCCTTAGCAGCTGCTTGTGCTGTCTGTGAAAGGCCAAAACCAGAGCAGGCAAAAATCATGGGAAATAAAAGCAGCCCATGTGCCTGACCTGAGCACACCTGAGTCTTCTATTCTGACAACCGTCAGCTTACAAAAACCCTGTCCCTCTGTGCCCCACCATCCCCCAAAATCTTACTCCTGCGTTTTGCTCATCTACTAACTATATTAAGGGAACAATGCCAACAGCAAACACCTTTTTTTTTTTTCAATTGTGTGATTTTGTAGCCTCCCTCCCATTCAGAAGTTCAACCATTTTTTGTTGTTGTTGGCTATAGCGCAGAGCAAGAAGTCCCTCCTGACCTTTAGACACCTGAGAAGCTCTGCTATTTCCTAACATGATGGCAACTCCATATGCCAGCATTAAAAGCAAACCGAAAGAAGCCACAAAACCCCGAACATTTCGAGCACGTGGATGCAAGTGAATCAGACTCACTGTAAAAACAGGGATGTGCTTTGAAATGACTCAGCCAGGCCAAGGAGTACATGAGACACAGCTATGAAGAGACGGGGGAATGAAACTCTAATCCTTCTCCTGACAGGACCTATTTCCAACCAAAGCCCCTTGAGTTTTCCTTTAATGTCTTTATGACAAACGGAAACCTCAGGACAAAAACGAATCTGTTGCAGTGGCAAGGAAATAAATGAGGCTACTGCATGGTAGGTGCAAGTGAGAACAGTGTCCTCCCTCTCTACCTTTGCTCCTGTCAAGGCTGAGCAAAAAAAGTCTTCCACCACTCAGAGGTGGGCAGGAGACAGACAGCCCTTGTGCTGTGCTCGATGCACGCTGGCCATAAGCACGTGCAGAGCTGAGCGCAGCAGTTCTCCTCCTCTGGCAGGAGGGCTGCGGTCCGTCACCAAGGCAGGTGACCTTCCTGGCCAGGTAACACAGCAAGGGACAGAAATGCAACCAGCTTCCACTTACTGGGAACTGCCATCGTTAGCACTGCACCGTCACTGTCACTACCTTCCCAGGGCACATCAGTGAAATACAGCTTCTTGCAACTTTATTTTTAACTCTCTCTGGGTTCCATAACATGCAGTTGAGAGTTTAGGTGGGGTCTGTGATCTTTAGAAATCTGATGAGGGAAACAGTGCTTTCCAAAGCTCTGCAAGCAGAGGGTCTTTAAGAACTGAACTACAGAAGTTTTCCAGCAGTTCTTTATTTATAATGTAGGCGTAAGCAATCATTACAATGTAGAGGGAGACACACTTACAGCAATTATTTATACCAGTTTAGAACAAAAAACTGCACAGGGAGAGGTCAACTCTCAGTACAAACTAGCAACTAAACCACAATAATTTACCATTAGAAACATTTTATTTTTTAGCTGTGACACTGCTTTTACAATATGCAAAAACACAAACAATAGAACTATCCAAAGTGTTTTGTCACATTCTTTCTACATTGAATTTGGCAACATTTTATATTAAATTTTACTGATTATACTAACGTTTAAGAACTAAACAAGTGAAAAGCTGTACTCAGGTACAGTTACATCCATTTATTTCAAAGGTTTAAATAACACTTTAACTACTGAGATTATCTCCTAACAGTTTTTGTTTATGCAAAAACCATCTCAAAGCCTCATTTGCACAATGCATCAGCTACTGTATCAAGATTGGTGGGCTACACCACAGGCACTACTGTTTATTATATTCTGTAATAAGGAGCTTGTTTTTCAAAGAAAGGAAGGTTTAATATTTTCTAAGAATCATGCCTTTTTTTCTTTTTTTTTTTCTTTTTGCTTTTAAGCCATAACAAAAAAAAAGGTCAGCAACCACAGCAGTGTAAAATGTTATATAGAACACAGTGACTACACAGTTACTAGAAGGTTCACATCCAATGCAGTTATGTATTAAAGCGTAAGAGGTTATGTCAGCAAGTCTAGAGCCAACAGAAATCTGCAGCGTGTGCTGGAAACAAGCCCCTCTATGTGTTCCTGGCGTGCTTTTCAGCAGTCCCAGAGGTACAAGTCCCACCCACGTGTGGGTCTGCTGTGGGCGGGCAGATTGCACCCTTCTGGGCCGTCTGATCAGGGCACCTGCGGTGCCCTGGGGCCTGCATATTTCTATCAGCTTTAGAAAACAGGTATTGCGGCAATAACTTACTCTTACTTTAAGGAAAAAATCCAACTCTTAATAACTCTATCAATAGCGTTCCAAAAAACAAGACTTAAAGTACAAAAAAAGAGAATATAGTGGTCAGACTCCCAGTCTTATCAAATAAAAACCAGTGTGCCTCCCCACCCCCCACCCTCTACCCCACTCTTTTCGGTACTTAATAAAAGCCAATCAACTGCCATTTAAAAGAAGGTAAGAAAAACAAGCCCCTGTATTGGAAAGAAACATTCGCAGTTTGTTAGACCACAAGCTGGTTACGCCTGTCAAATTGTTACGTGTTTTCTCAAAATATTTGGGCTTTCCAAGGTGCCCAGCCTGCTGGGCATGGTCAGAAAAAGGCATTTTGATAGTATGTAAGAACTCCCTGCTTGCGTTTTAAAAATGTTTTCACATTTGTAACTGCCTTAAGCCTGTCGTCCTTGTTGTTTGTATTGAGTGAAGGGATGAGTGGAACAAAGTGGAGGTGGAAGAACCAAGCCTACACAGTTAAGGCTGCATGCATGTGACTGAGAGTTGTTGCTGTGCAGTCGAAAAAAAATGTGGAAAGAAACAGTCTTTAAAACACCCTACAGAAACAAAACACTGCAATCCAGTATGGCTTATTCTGATGCATTTACCATGAAGCTACTAGTAATCACTCCTACTAGGCTACTTTTGTGCAACAGCATCTGCTATTCTGATGGCATCTCCCTCCCCCCACTACCCCAAATATTCTACCAACTGCAGGTTTCTTTCTTGCATTATATATTGCTTTTATTGTCAATTTTTATTCCTGCTTTTCGAACGTTCTTTTTTAATACTTGAATGAAGATCTATTCCTTACCTTGACTTAAACTTTAAAATAAGTCCCATTGTTTTTTTTTTTCTTAACCTCACTATTACAAGGCGCTCTACAAAAGCTTGCAAAAAAGCCAAATTTTCATTAAATCCCTTTGCTGAAGTTAACTACTCAACATTTTTTTTTTCTCCTATGATTTAAAACTTTACAAAGAGTTATAAAAAAGGTAAATGGGATTTGGCACCTTCAGAAAAAATTAAAAGTGTAACTTAGATCAAAAAAATGCAGAAACAAATCATTGATATTTACAAATTAAAACACCAGTGAAGATGATGTCTTACTACGCTCTTTCACCTTGTGTTCTCTTTTAGAGTACTTTCAGACTGTCTGTTACCGAGTATCTTAAAAAATTCATTGATTACAGACTGGAATGGATAGAGACCAATTAGTTTCCTCACAGTTCCCCCTCGGCGGCTGGTACTCCGGCAGCTTGCTCACTCCTAGGAAATACGAGGTGCAGAGCGATCGTTCGTGGTCGTCTTCTTCAGCTTGACCCCACGCCGGATGGCGTTCAGCATGTCTTCGCCTTGCGGGGCGTCCCCAGGGCTGAGGTCCCCAGGATCGAGCTCCAGCTGGCCAGCGGGCCCGAGGCTGCTCACGCCATCCCGGTCGCCTTCTTCCCCCTCGCTCTCAGGAACCGCCTGCCTCTGCTCGTCGGCAGCACTCAGTTTCTGGCTTGATGGAGGAGGGTTGACAGACGCTTGTCCGCTCCATGAGGAGGAGGGCATGCTGGTGACGCTCTGCCCACCGTCTCCTGCCGCTGGGGACTCAGGACTTTGCTCGGGACATTCTTCAGTCCCAGCGAGGGCGCCCGGCAGCCCCCCTGGGATATCGGGGACAGTCGGTGTTTTGACGGGAATCACCGGCGTCTTGATGGGGATCGGACCTGCCCCTATGGTCCCACGTCTGACGGAAGGCTTGGTGGAAGGGGTCCGCCTGATGGTGGCCACGCCAGGGGTGACGATGACGGGTCCGAGCGTGGTGGGCAGACCTGCAGTGGAAGCAGGACGCTTGGTCTGAAACATTCTGCGATAGGACTGGCTAATGTCGCTGTTTCTTGGGATGGTGGAAGATTTGTCAAACTCTTGTTGTTCTGCCTCCTGGTCACCACTCACAGAGAAATAATCATAATCTGAAACTGATGCCAAATGACACAGTTAGGGACAAACTGGAGAAGACAGCTGAGTCATGTCATTAAGGCTATGTGTGTATGTAACTGAAAAAGCCCAGAGGTCAATGCCAATTAAGTGGTAGGAGGAAGGAAGTCTGAAACGTGGTGACCAAGATTCTCACACTATGTGGCTGAGGCTGGGGACTACAACAGACCAACCCTAAATCTGCAGAGTGCCCACATCCCTCATGAAAGAGAACAAGTGCTGTACACATTCAGTACCTTCTCTAAGAAGAACTGATTGAGTAACAATGACTCGTTTGTTGCCAAAGTTAAGATACCAAAAGTGGCATCCTACGAACCATATGCTAGCACTTGTAGATACAAAAAACAGTCAGTGACTAAAATATGTACTTTAGAATAGGCAGTGTGTGACTCGGGGGACAGTGTACCAATGATTTCAGCAGCAAATTTGATTATTTTGCAAACAAAGTAAATCCCAGCTGTCAGCTCTGAAAGCTCAGCATAAGCTTTAATAATTGCAGCGGGTTCCTTCCTTTCCTCGTAAATGCTGAGCCAAGCTAGGCCCTCTGCAAGCCCTGCTGCCTCCTGTGATTGCACAGCACAGCTGATCTCAGGTGAGCAAACAACACGGTTTGCTGAACTCTAAACACCAGACTCAGTCCCTCTTAGCTTGCTGCTGGGTCTGAAACAGCACAAATCCCAACAACTTACTGCAGCTTCCCAAGTATGCCCAAGTTTAGGTCTCCAATGAATTCTTTTTCCAGCTACAATTTCTGTTTGCGTAGGAAATAAAAGGTCACAAAAGGCAGCAGAACAGAATCAGAGCACTGACAGAACAAGAAAGCAAAGCTCATGAGTGCAATTTTGTTAACACAATAGCTTAGTAGGGATACTACTACCACCAGAAGCGTATGATGCAATGCCAGCATCATTCCACTTAACCCATTAAACATAAATCCAGCACTTTCTTTAAAACTCTATCTTAGTAGCATCCTTAAACTAAAACTCATTGTAGTAATGTACAGGAAAATACGAGTAGTCAGCACCATGCAGAAATCCATGCTTCTATTTAATTAACAAATCCAGGCTGCATTCCAGGCTGGAAAAAGCTTCACAACAGCAATGTTCACCCCTTCCCCTAAGCTGACTACAAAGCCAGTGATAGCTGCTGGAATCCAGCCCCTTGTTGCAGAGGGGTGAGCGCGTGAGGGACAGGCTGGAAAGGCTCTGAGAAAGAACAGCTCTTGGATGGCATGTCCGCTCAGTACTGGGTACCTTGAGATGGGATCGTGTCCTCTGAGCAGCACGGAGTTGTGGTCTGGGTGCTGTAACCACTGGAGCACTGCAGGGAATCCCGACTGCTCCTCTGGGTGTCGAGCTGCAGACCTCTTGTCAAGGCAAGCGCCAGCTCCTCGCAGGACTCCATCTCCTCACCCTGCTAGTTACACACAGAAAGGAGACTCATTACATACAGGTTTGCTCAGTCTTCACCAGCTTTAAGCTGTCCCCTCTCCCAGCCAGAGCTTGTTTACAACCAAACAGGACTGCATCCAACCATTCACTTAGTCTCAAGTGCTTCTTTGGATGCCATTGCTCTACAAATGCCAACAGCTCCATGGTGCATTCTCTCATACCCGTGCAACTTCCACGGACCACATCACCACCACGCCAGTCCCACTCATTAGATAAACACATGCCAAGATGACGCATGTTCCCCCTGTACTCGGCACTGGTGAGGCTGCACCTCGAGTGCTGTGTTCAGTTTTGGGCCCCTCACTACATGGAGTGCATCAAGGCCCTGGAGCGTGTCCAAAGAGGGCAATGAAGCTGGTGAAGGGCCTGGAGCACAAGTGTTATGAGGAGTGGCTGAGGGAACTGGGGCTGTTCAGTCTGGAGAAGAGGAGGCTCAGGGGAGACCTTATTGCTCTCTACAACTCCCTGAAAGGAGGCTGGAGTGAGGTGAGGGTCGGCCTCTTCTCCCAGGTAACTAGTGATAGGATGAGAGGTAACGGCCTCAAGCTGCACCAGGGGAGGTTCAGGTTGGATGTTAGGAAAAACTTCTCTGTGAGAGTGGTCAGGAGCTGGAACAGGCTGCCCAGGGAGGTGGTGGAGTCTCCTTCCCTGGAGCTGTTCAAGAAACATGGAGATGTGGCACTTCGGGACACGATGATCTTAGAGGTCTTTTCCAACCTTAACGATTCTATGATTCTATGAACAAAGCATGGAGAGGAGCTAGCACATCCATTTCCTTTGCACCAAAGAGCATGTTCAAAATGAGAGCCTCACCCTTGTGGCAGCTGACACCGTCATGCTCCGAGGTCTCTGGGCCTCCTCGGGCAGCGCGGGCGGGCCGCTCTGGGCTCCTCCATTCATATCTGGCTCACGCTTCTCTTTGCGGCGTTGCAATGTGTTCACCATTGGCTGATCGTATGGGCCTGGCTTGGCCCAGTCCTAAGGAAACGTGCTTGTCAGTGATAGCTTTCATCAGTGATTGTGCTTTAATCACAAGTACAACAGCACAAAAAGGCAATTCTAATGCAATAGATGATGTATCAAACTGGATATGTCTCTCTGAATAAGGCCATAAATTAATTAATTTTGAGGATATTAAAAATCTTCACTTACAGAACCCATCTCCTTTATTAAAGGAAATCTAAACTTCCTATTCCACCTAACCTTTATTTAGTGAAGATATTTAACATTTTAACATTTAAATTTTCTCTAAATGAAAGTCCATTGTATTAAAGCCTATATTTTCAGAAATTCAAATGCAAAAGTCACAGGCACACAACAGAAAATAGACATAAATGTCCAATCAGTAATGCTAGGTGTACGCAAGTTGTAATATTATTTGTTCTTACACGTCTGCAGTTCTGAAAAATTAGGCTTAAACAGATTTTTGATACATCGGAGATTACTCTGAGTAATCTCTCAGTTTACTCACTGGCTGAATTCTAGCTCACAACACTGATCTGCACTGAAAGAAAGCTGACTTCACTCTGAGCTACTGGTGCCAAATTTGAAACAGAGATGACTCAGGCCACAAGGGTTGCACTCACTCAGGGCTCTATTAAGCAAAGTCCTGAGGTGTCCAGAAGCTACACATTGCTCACAGCAAACAGGATTCACCAGCAGCCTGTGCTGGGACACAGAATCCATGCTGAGCAGCTCCCCAGAGGCTAACGAGACAGGCCCAGTCCTAAGAGGCCCTGCCCACACCAGCACTTCACGTGCTTTAACGATAAAAAGAATCAGCTGGTGGGGCAGGTCTGGCTGTACATCCACCACTGGCCACAGCCAGCTGCTGATCAGCCTCCACAACCTTCTGGTTAAATAATTCATGGTAGGCTAAGATCACAGGATAGGTTTTTACTGAGGTGACTCAGTCAATGGCATGAGAAGCACGAGGCAGCTGCGCAGACAGAAGGCCCCTGTGCAGACACAGGTATTTCAGTTCTGTTAACCCACACGGAACTCTGCCTTGCCTGAACGGCTGTGTCTCTGCTGTAAGCATTTTGCTGTAAAATTTACTGGCAAAGAGCTTCTAGCATAGGCACAACTGATGACATCGAAGCCCCAAGACCACTGTGGCCACTCTGTGTACGTCTCAGCCTCCAGCTGCTGGAGACAGAGGTGAGGGGTTTGTGACAGAGCATCTCAATTTACACATGTACGAAGATCCCAGAGTGCATATGCAGCATCATGTAGGCACCCACAGGCACCTAAGACCTGTGCAGCTAGTACCAGGTGCATATAACAACCCTGTGGAGCTTCAGGGCACCAGACAGGAGACCTAGCCCTCTGCTCCAGGGCAGAGCTCCACAGGGAACCCCTGGCAGGGATGGGAGTCCAGGCTCCGCCTGAGCAGTGATATCTGGATGTGGAGGAAGATCCCTGCAGATCCAGCTGCAGCAACTGAAAGAAGTTACTGCACACTGATATATGTTATGGTCTCACCTGAGACAACAAAACAAGCTGCAGGAGCTCTTTCAGCCTGTGGCAGTAAAGCCAGGACAGCTCCAGTCATTGCTGGGGTTGTCCTGGTGCCAAGCAACTTCTTAAACCACCCCAGCTAAATCTACAAAAGCATGCCCGCCTATGGCCAAGGTGGTGAGAACATCATGTTGTTCCACGACTGACTTCACCAAGCACGCTGGATGCCAAGCCTGCACCTCCCTGCCCAAGTGAGAGCTGTGAGGGTGCTCAACCAGCCCTCCGCTCGCTGAATAGAGCCCAGAGTGCTTTCAACAATGTCACATTTGTTCCAGAGCTGAACTAATATCAGCCTTAATATGTCAGGATAGACAAGGTCACTCAGAAATACTCAGTACTGTATTTTAGCTCTCTGATTATCACCATGCAGTGCCCATTCAGAGCGATTTTCAACAGAGCAAATCAACAGTAATTACACAGATTGAAAGGTAGCAACACCCGCCGTGCGCACACTCGGAATGAGGAGGTGAGGACTGCCACAACAAAAGGAACACAAACCTTCCAGCTAGGGATCTTAGATGATGGTAACATGCCTGGCCCAATGGTGTAATAATGAACGTAGTCTGGAAGGAGGGCTGAGGGAGCCCGAGTCCACGCGCGGGAGACAGGCGGGAAATGAGGGAAAGGACCTGCACCAACTGAAGCTACGGATGGGTCACTTGATAAACTACAGTGATAAAACCCATTAGACAACTGGAAACGAAACAAATAAACAAACAAAAACAGAGAAATTAATATAAACAGAATGAATATGAAAATACACTGCGACTGTGATGCTCTAGGGAGAAAACTTCTGTATCTTAAAATAAGAAAAAGAAAATCTTAGCTTTGGTGCAAATAAACAACAGAAAATTGATACAACGCTTGGTTCAGAAGTGAGATTGCATGAAAATTGTTATTTGGTATAACAAATTCCAGACATTAATCTAGCAGTCATTGTCTCCAGGCTAAGCAGCATTGCCTTCTGTCCATGAAAGTGGCACGCTGTGAAAAGCCTTGGCAATTTAGTTAGCCTGCAGACACAGAAACAAAACATTTCCAATATTGGAGGCATTTGCATTGGTGGCATTTATTTTATGTAGCTGGACAGAGAGGAAGAGCATACAGCCTTTGAAAATGACATGATCTGGCTGTGCGATGATATGGAAGGGAAAAAAAAGGAAGAAACCCAACAGCAAGGATTTACCAGATGAGAATGGACACCATGCTCACTTCCTCCCCCGGTTCAGAGCGTATCATGTTCTGGCACTGTGTTTTGGTTTTCTTTTCATTTTGTTCATAAATGCACCCCAATTGTTTGGCACAATGCACACTAATGGGAGAGAATGGAGAAGCCACAAGTGGTAAAACCTGACCGAGATGCTCTTTGTCAGGCAGCCAGGTGGGTTTAGGCAGCATTCCACAGTCTCCTTGAATAGAGAAGGTGGACACTGAGATTTCCTTAGAAAATTATTCTGTCAAATGGCCAATTTGTACCGTCCCCATAGCAGCTAGTGTAAAGGCAAGTGTCACTGAGGTTCGTTCAAAGATTCATGTTTAAGGGAGTGTGCAACAGTTCCTATTCTCATCTTCCCAGAGGGGAATCCTGGCTGTGTCCCATGCACATTTTCATCCAAAAGTTGCTGGGTTTGGATAACAAGCTAGTAGGTTTGTATGTCTTTGAGATGAAGTTTTTCACCTTATCTGTGGAGGCCCAAGCCCCCATGGTGGAGCCTGAGCTGACTGAGGTGGGGGAACTGCACTCGCTCACTGACTGGCAGGTTTCAGAGGCTTCAGAAGAGGCAGAGCTGGACGAATTCTGCAGCGTAAAACAGCACCGCAAGGCAGGGAAAGGATACACAGCCACCAAAAAGAAAAAGAATACAAACAAACAAAAAGCAAATACACAAAGACACACAGGAGAAAGGGAAGGATGAGAGAAGCAGAGGGTTAGGGTTTAAAAAAACGATTAGAAACTGCTCAAAACCATTGCTAATGTTCAGAAAATCTACAACAAAACAAGCCAGTTGCTTAGTGTGAGAACTTGCCACGCTGCTTGAGAATGAGGGAATCGAGGGACAGATCTCAACTCCTCATTGCATTTCAGCATCTCAATTCTGTTAGCTGTCTCAGAGCAAGAATCTGAGTGGACCTATGGCCCAAACATGCAATGTACCCAGACAACTGATTCATACAGAAAAGCAGATCATCAGTACTTCAAAGACACAGAGTTTGGATTTAAAACATGGAGCAGCAAATATCACTTACACTCACAAGTTCTCAGATATTCTGACTTGCAACAGTGCTTGTGAAAAGCTCATCTGAGTTCAAATGTTACAGAATAGAGAAAGAGGTGATACTTACCAAACTGGAGGCTTCCAGAGTCTGTATGCATGTGCCTCTGTGCGGAGTATGCATACACCCAAAGCACTGACTCAAGCTTTTCTGCCCAGCAGTCACTATGAAGGTGCATGTACTCTGCTGAGTGCATAAATGGTGGCATGTGCCTGCCAGCTGCTTCCACTTAACAGCAGAGATGGAAAGTATCAGAGGCTTGGCCAGAGAGGGAAAGAAAATGCAGGACACCGAAGGTCCAACAAAGAGCTCTAACACAGCTCCTCTCAAGGATCTTCTCTCTCACTCGTCAGTGCATGCCCTCATGTACATTCACTGCTATAGGACCTCTGCAAAAGCACCTAACTCACCTACAGATAGGCCTTCTCCAAAGTGAGTAAGCATGCGGACCATTTCACCAACTATAGCACTATTACACATCTCCCCCTTGACAGCAGCATCGCCGTCAGCAGGGGTGTGCATGAAGATCCAACCAAGGGTTTTGAAATGGTCAAGGACACCAGCAAAGATATCAGGACAGTCCTGAGCTCTGTTCACTGTCAGGAAATCCAACACTAGTAAGAATAATTCATCCTTTTGTAGTCCACGACCTGTGAAGCAAGTCTATCTAAGGATATCACCAGCATCTTACTTTTTGACAGCAGAAAGAATGGCAAGGATTTCCAGAAATGCAATCTCATACACAAGTTTGTGTAGCAAAGCCTCAGTTTTCAAGGAATAACACTTTGAAGAGGGAGGGAAATCTCAAGTCAAAAACAATTTCATCAGTTAACCTTAGATGAGATCTTGGGGTGAGTCTGCAATAAAACAATACCTGGGTAAGAAGCTTTGCGGAGGAATAATTACCGCTAACACCCAGAAGTCTCTCTGCTCGCTAGAATCTACATATATAAAGATGTATTGCCAAATGCCTCTGTAAAAGGAGATGCTGATCTCCCAAGATGGGATACTACTGTCACAGGGATTTTGATGAAGACCACTGGGGCTGTTGAGAAGCATCCTGAAATTGTTAGCCAACTGCAGATTTCAGTAAGTGTTGTAAAACTCTGTAAAAACTGTTAAAAATAATAATAATAAAAAAAGACAAAAAGCACGTAATGTAGAGGATTACTTTATAGAAATAACGCACATCCCATCTTATGCTGGCATCTGACCAGATCTGAATGTGACCTGGCAAGTGTGTTCAGGTACTTGTAGGCTCAGCTAACAAGGCCTGTATTCAAAGGGCAGCACGATGCCCTCCCGTCTCAAGACTTCATCTCAGACAGTTGAGGTGAGTAAGGTCGGAAGAACCTACAAGAAATGATTTGCAGCTCATAAGGAGAAAGTGAAAAGTATGCTGTGGGGTACTTGATGATGAAGTGGCTTGATGTTTTGTGTAACTTGTCACATTCCCTTTACAGGAGGAATCTCTCTGAAAATAAGAATAATGACAAACATGAGCTGCAGGTGACTCTGCCATCAGGCTAACTACAGTACACAAAATGGAGATAAGCCTATTTTTTCTGTCCTTAAAATCAGTTTTTACAACAGCCTCTAAGTTCTGCCTGTCCAAGTTCCAGGCTGCTCAACAAAAGAAGCTGTTTGAGAACACTCAGCACGAGAACGCTCACACTAGTGTTACACTTGGGTCAGGAAAAAATAAACAAAGGACCATAATTTCAGAAAACGTGTTCTGAAACCTCATGCTTACGACCCAAGAGAACCGTTGAAAGACTGTCTTGGGTCTGGTACTCTGCACATGACAGGACAGATAGTAAAGGATCTGAGTTCCATGTACGGTGTTGTGCATCCTTGGTTTCTGCATACGGCCCATGGATAAGAAGTGGGAAGTTGACGTCCAAGAGACTATTATTGTTTACAAGCCAAAAGTTTCAAGAGATTATGTCAAACAGTAGTAAAAATGGGTCATAAATGGAGTTTTCTGCAATAGAGCTGCATGTAGCCGGTGGATGGAAACAGACTAAAAATACAAATTCTGAAGATGCAAAGATTTGTTCAATTTATGTGACGTATGGGGGAAAATATTGGAAACTGTGAACTTACTTAGGCAATGAAGTGACTCCAAGGTAAAAGAAAGATGAAAGAAGGACTCTCACACAAACTTGGCATGGCAAAGTTAGATACAGGATGAGCCAAGACAGCATGGGGAAAACATCCTGGTAGCTGAAGGAAATGCTCGATGTGGTGGTAGGGAAACAGGGTCTCCTTGTCTTGAGAAATTCACAACACAGAAAGGAGAGCCTCAAGTCTTGCTATGAAAGGATTCAGACAGTGAGAAAACGACGGAGACAGAAGAATAGTGAGCTCCTGAAGGAAAAGTGTAAAGAAAAAAAGAGGAGTTGCAAGTGAATGGCTGCCTGGATCAGACTGCAGAAACAGTCCTGAATGGCTGAGAGGATCCGACTGCGGGAAGCACAGACCACCCTTCATTTCTTAGCAGAAAGTACACGAGTGGCTGAGAACAGAAACTGCAGTCACTGGGCAAAAAGCTTGAGTGCTTCTTCCAGATACACACCCAGCAGGAAATGTCCCCCCAGGAGCGCACACACACACACACACACACACACAGGCAAACATGGGGCTGAGCAAGTTCTGCTCCACATCCCCTGGAGTGAGCAATTTGACTATGAGTTGTTTTCTTTCCAGATGATTTTAGCTGGCTCCTTTTTAAAATGATTGCTTAATTTGAATGGTTTTTAAAATTAGTTCTTTCATTTTAGCTACTTTAACCCCAGGAGGTTATTTTTTTCCTCACAGCTGTGATAATGGTGGTTCTGCTCAGCTCTCAAACCATCTCTTCTGAGAAAAACCCTGAAGTTAACAGTTTCAGCAGAAAGCTGAACCTGTGATCTGCACTGTAACAACCAGCCCCTCAGATGCACGTTATACATATGCAGCACGGCAGCTGGTCTCTCAGACATTGTTCCATGGCTTGTTCTTGGACAGTGTCCCGCTGCTTGGTATGGCACACATGAATCCAGCAAGAATATATTAAAAAAAAAAAAAAAAAAAAACAAGCCTAACTCTATTTTGAGCTATTGGACTGTATGATTTTATGTTCCATCTGTTGTCCCACTATAAAAGGAGTGCAGCTATCTTGGATTACTTGCATCCTCTGTTTGCTACACTCTCCATTCGCATATAATACTGCTTTCTTAACCCGCTCCCTTCCTCATATACTAGTCAGCTCCCTGGGCAAGATTTGCCCAGGAGACCAAACTCTAATGGAGAGCTTGGACCACCGTCCCTCTGCAATCAGCAGAAGAGACATCAGCTACATTTCAAAAAGCTTAGGATAGACTCAAGGTCACCTCCTTGATCTGTCTCACTTCCAGAAACATGGCTGTACTCACCTCTCCTTTCCAGTCAGGCGGAAACTTAATTTAAAAAGGACATTTAGGAGAAACTAGAGTCTGGTGATACCTGACAGATGCATTTATTTTTATATTTTTTGAATGGTTTAGTTTAGGAGCATTGTTGATTTACACGGACAATCGAATAGTTGTAACAATCCATTTTCCCTCTTCCAACTTCAAGCTATTTCAAACAGCGGAATCTCCTGAAAAGCAGAATCTTTTTTAGCTTCCAAATCTGTACATGCAGAAGCAGGTTCACATCTAGTTTCCCTCTACTTTATTGTTTAGGGAAAGTGATTTGCAGAATATTCTAACAAGAAGGACTTAGTCCTCTACTGTTTGACCACACACAAACAGTTCGGGTTTATTCTTTCCTCTTCTTTACCTGCTTCTCTCTCTCCTGTTGCTTTCACCCCCACCAAGCCATAAGCAGCCTCTGAAATCAAGCTCCGTAATCACTTCTCACATTATGAAAAACACCCTGCGTGCTCACTCCAAGCACAGCGAATCCTTCTGTTGTCATCCCTTAATGCAAACATAACTGCGCTGCCACCGCGCAGCGGTGGGATGAGGGTGGTCCTCATCCCAGATCCTCCCAGGCCTCAGCTTGCATACTGCACAGGGCTACGAGTGGGTTTAGCAGCACAAGCCACGCTGGACGTTCACCCAAGAGCTTCCCTCTGTTGCCAGCAGCAGGCCTGCCAAGGGCTTTATATGGTTTCAGCGCATGCCAAGGGCAACACTGACCAAGGCTGGCCTCAGATCTGGCATTTACAGAAACTATTCAACTCCAGAAAGATCTGTGATGCTTTTTACCCAACTGAACTTAAATAAAATCAAAGCATTTTACAGTGCCTTTTCCAAATGTACAGCTATCTGTTACAGGCTAACACTTCTACTCCCAGTGATGTTAACAGTAATGCTGCAGAGAAGAGATCATACTAAACCACTGTAAGGGCAGTGTGTGATAACTGTAAAGACTACTCAGCTACTACAGTCCTCTTCATTCTGTCAGTCATCTCTCCTCTGGTACAGTTTCTATCAAAACCCTGCATATTTCTTGTTTGAGATTTTACCCTCCATCTGTGTTTCTGAATAAATTCAATTTAATTTTCAATGACGTAGATGAGAGCATAAAAGCTTCACGTAGCTCACACAGTCTCATTCCCGTAATTTGGGGATTTTATGCGTCCCCCTTCTATTTTGTCTTTCAAAATCCATTATTTAAAAGAAAATGGGCTTTGTTGCCTTAAAAACTACTGCTGCTAGCAGATGGCACAGCATGTAGCTAGCAAACATCAGCAAAGTGTCCACCTGCGCAAGATATATGGCTTTTAATTTCCTTTGTTGATTCCAGAGCTTGCTTTTCTGCTTTCTCAGTGTCACTACTAGAAACAATGACATCAGTGTTTCAGAAACAGTCAGCAGCCCCTATCAGTGCTCCTCCCACCCACCACCCAGACTTGAAAGCACAGTACCAAAAAGAAGATCTGTCAGTTGGTTAGAGACACACAACATGGAGTAACGCTGTAAATCGAACAGCTTCTCAGTAAGCTCACGATCACAATTATCTGTCAGCACGACACACACACTTTACTTAGTGCTGAACATACAAAGCAAGACACTTAAGCAAAGATGAAGCGGCCAGGCAATGATCTGTTACCTTTTCCTCTGCGTAAAGGTATACAGAACTCGAGACATACAGAGCACATACCTATTTGTTATACCAACACACTACACTTGTCAAGTCAACGCCACACTGCTGCAGCCTTCTACAGCTCATGAATAGCTCAAGTGGTGCTTGGATCAGTTTGCAACTTTATGGATAGTTTCTAAAGTGAAGTGAAAGCGTAAGAACTTAGCTGGTGTAGATTAGCATGGCTCCATCGGCTTTCAGGATGTTCTGCCAGCTGACACAGGCCTAAGTTCTCTCCCCTGTTTAACAGGGGAACTTGCAAAGAAAGGTGCTGGGTTTTTTCCATGCTAAGGACAATTGCAAAGGTACATCCTCAACCGCAAACACAGCACCATCATGTAGGTTACCATCCTTTTATGCAGGTGCAGTGGATACTATGAAAACCAAAGATGATTCTAGCATGTATAATCAATGTATGTATATTAAAAGTCAACTTCCTTACCTTGTTACTATTCCAGTTTACTTTATTATTGCTCATTTACTTTTTTTTTTTTTTGCATTTCGCTTAGGTTAGCCATAGCCAATCTAAACAAAACATTCATTTTGTTAGTGTGCACAAAGCTCTTCAGGTTGTCATCTATAAAAATAATGCTGATGTGTCCAGACTGGGGACAGTGCGGAAGATGTATTCGTTTCAAAAGAAAGCATTTCTATTAAATGAAAGAGGTGAATATATTAAAAAAAAATATGTTGAGCTTCTCTTGAGAATATGCTCCAAGCCTAAATGAACCAGTGCTGTTTTAGATGATACCCTAAAAATTCCACTGGCAGGGCTACTTACTAAATGTAAGCCTATCCACAGAAAGGGATGTCATCAAAAGTGGCAAAATCGATCTCCTGTGATGTTGCTAATGGCATTTTGATATTATAGAGCATTCCAGGCCCTTTGTAGGGGTCCATCTGGTGGGAATAAAAGTAGTACTCCTGTTGCCAAAGCCACCAGTATCAATACTACAGCTGTCAGAAGGCTGTTCTGGCACTAATATCTGTCCATTAAACAACGAACAGCCATCAGCTACTAACAAGTTGCAATCTGTGTAGAATATTAACTGATAACCTCAGTGGGCAAAGTGAATATTTACTCCTTCCTGCAGGGTGGGATTTCTTATTCCTTCTCCTCTGTACCCATCTGAAAGTTAGGCATCCAGGCTTTCCCAGCGCCAGAGCAAAAAAACAAATCCTGTGAGTGACTCATCCCTTTCTTCAGTGCTGACTGCAAAAGCAGCACATGTCACTCCAAACAGAGGCCCAACTTTTAGATGGATGATGTGCAGCCAGACAAACCTTACCCTCAGCGCTTAATGTGACTCCAAGGTACCCCAAAATCACATCATATCCCTTTGTGAAAGGTGAGCCAAGTTACAGAGTGCAGCTCACGCTCAGGTTTTTGTTCTCATGCTTGCACGTACCTGGTTAGGTGCTTCTGGTGGCATAGGGGATGGCGATTTGGACTGGAAAGCATCCTGGGACATGAATCCAGAATCATGGGAGGACACACTGGACAGCCTCATGGGTGCCTGCTGAGGCAGATTGGAGCTGCGATAGCGATAGTGTGAACTAGGTGAGTGCGAGTGCGAGCCACTGGACCGGGAATCACTACTGTTAACGCTGTTCAGACTGCTGTGAGAGACAAAAGGAACACAGAAAGGAAAGGGGAGAGGAAAAGACACAAGGGTGGGGTGGGGAGAGACCCATATACAGTACAATTAACATTCCACATGTCTCTAGCAACAGGCAGCATAAACCGGAAAAGAAAAAAATGTTGACAAAATAAATTTAAATATATATATATGCACATATATATCAGTAAAGAACTGTAAGCAGCTGCAGTATCCCTTGTGACCAGAGAGAAAATGGCATTTTACTTTGAATTTCACTCAAATGACCATATTCTGTAACCTCTAGCAGTTTGAGTTAGGTTACGGATGAAGAAGGGGTTGTCATTTGCCCTCTAACCTTTACAAGCACGTGCAAAAACAGTTTGCTGACAGCTCTATCCTATTGCACCAGGGACGAATTTTCAATGGGATCTCTAGCAGAGGATCCAAAGATTCACCTACAAATCCACATCTGACACGCAGTTCGGGTCAGTCAGCAGGTCAGTGTGCGAGATTTTTGAAAGCATTACCAAAGCCCCCTACTTCAGAGCGTCTGGGACACGCTTCACTCACATGAACACTTTCTACCAGAAAAAAAAAATGTGATGGCATATTCAGTGAAGTCCTGCCTCTGGGTGTGTAGCTTTAATTAGTAAGAAAGACCATCAGAGAACTAAAGCTTCAAATTAATATCCATTAAAAAAAAAAAAAAACACCAAATAGATTGATTTTTAATCTTTCTATCCACGAGCGACAGCAATGACATGCCAGGCAAAATGGGGAACTGCTAAGAGTTTCCTTTTGGGGTGGCTTAGCAGGATGCGTCAATCTGAAGGCAGATTCCTACCCTCACTGGCAGATGTCCACTGTCTAGCTAAAGGGATGGGTCTAAAAGACGCATGGGCCAGCACTGCACCTCCTGTTCACAAATACCATGTACACGCAAGAAGGCCAAGTCAGCTTGCAGCAGAGGAAGAGGAGCTCTGCCATGATTTACCCATACACAACAGAACCCATACAGGTTTTACCACACATGATTAGGTTGATTAGGAACAGATGTTGGATTTTTAGCCATTTTCTTTTACAGCTTCAGGATATTGCATCTATAAGCCTGTGCTCATTGCTCTAATTATGCATGTTTTCACATATATATAAAAGCATTGAAGGTTTTTTATATATATATATCTATCTGCATGCAGAGACAAGTAGATACATAAAAGAAGTCATGTTCACTTGCTCTGACATGCTGTAGGTAACTTTGCTCATACACAGGGAACCTGTTGTACATTATTCATAAAGCAAACTAAAAGGTAATCGTTTGAGAGCAGCTACAAAGGTATTAGAGCAGAATACACAACAGGGAATCTTCCTTTTCAGTAAAAGGAAAGAGTAAATGTAGACACTAGGTACAGGGGCAACATGCTAATAAACTGTTTTATGTGAGAAAACAGTTTTTACAGAGAAAGCGTAGACAGAACCCAGTGTTTCAACATATTCCAGGACAGCATTAGACAGCATTAAACAGTCAAAAAACACTTGCATCAAAAAACCATTCCCCTCTACCAGACTGACAGGGTAATTGCCAAGGATGTTTTTCCTTTTCAAACAGTTTAACTTACTGATTAGTAACAGCTACTTAGAACAATCTAAAAAGACATCATACGAAAAACAGGAAAGGAAATTATGAATGAACAATCTCAGAGCTTAGATCAGTACAGTCTGCTCTTTGATCTGAAATGGATTCAAGAGAACTGAACCGAAAGAATCGTCAAGTTGTCTTGAGATCGAAAGTTGTTCAGTCATGCCCATCATTTTTAATATTCCCAGTCACACACTCACATGGATAAAGACCATGAGGGACTGATCTCATTAACAGTTGTTATTTAAGATTTAAGTATGCATACAAACCCATATCACAGTCTGAACTTGCCTCCCTTAGCCCCCAAACAGGTTAAAATTAAGTATTACCCGTCTACTTACCTGCAAACGCTAGATTTTCTGGACATGGTGGTACTGGGAGAGGATGGAGGAGTCTGGTAAGACCAGCTGTAATCAGAACCTTTCAAATCTAAAATTACCTGATGAAAGATAATCAACAGCATCAAGGACATGGCAATCTTTTTTTCCCTCCATTAGCAGCAACCACTCGCTGGTTATACAGCATTTGTCCTCACTGCAAGCTTTCAGCACCAACTGACCCAGTCTGTTTTCTGCTAGAATTATAGGGTGCATGTTAGTGTTCTCACAGAGGAGAGTCAGCTCACTGGGTTTCCAGAAACTACCATGTTTTAACACTAGGTCTGCTCTCACAGAAGGAAAGCTCAGATTCGAATGGAAAAATCTTTAAAAAGTAAAGTGGAGTTTTATTTTACTCTGCTGTAGGCTGTTGGTTTTATTTTTCTATTAAAAAACCTGCAATACCTTCAGCACTTAAAAATTCACATAAAAAAACCTGAAGATCCAATATTCACCAACAGCAGAGCTTCCATCCTTTATACTTCTCGGTCAACAATGCGGGTTTTAGGGGGTGACAAGAAATCTGAGTTCACGTAGCAGGACTGGAGTAAAAGATCCTTTCTGGAGTCACTTAATGATACACGTTTCCAATGCATTTTAATGATAGCATGTAAAAATGTTCAAATGTTAGATTCTGTCAAGATATCTTATCCCAGCAATCTTGTAGTCACACAAAGACAGGGATGTTCATGTGCAGGGTGAAGAGGTGACACCTGCTCAAGCACCCTCAGCAGAAACTGGGCATTTTCATGTACTTCAAAATGTTACAGCTACCACTTTGCACTGCTCTCACCAAATAGCTCAGTAGCATTTGGCTGCCACTTCAAAAGCCATTTTAAAATATACTGCTTGTGTTAAGAATGACCTTGCTGCAGTGAAGTATCTATGGCACGTACCATTAAGCCACTAAATGCCAGTAGTCAACACCTCTCATAAGACACACGAAAAAGTTACAAGCTAAAAATAAAAATATTTTTCCAGGCTAACCTGTTCACTTGAAGATGGCAATTTGTGTGGATCCATGGTGAGACTTTTCAAGTCATCTGATATTGTTTGTAAATGGGTTATTTCTCCCAGCATTGATATTTCTTCTTCCTGAAAAGACAAAAGAAAAAGGCTAATCACAGCCTTGGCTTTAAAAATCAGATGCATGACACAATGCATGACTTTTTTTTTTTTTTCCTGATGACTGCAGGAAGGCCCAGTGGAGCTGCTTTTTCTTTGTTGATTAAGCAATCACTACTTACAAAAGAGAGCTGGAAATACTCATCTAGAGTTTTATGACTCCTATAAGATTGCTGTAAGTTTTGAGGCCCAGAAATCCTCTCTCTCATCAATGAGATATACCTCAGCCTTCCTTTTATCACATTTCCAGAAAAAGAGTGTCATTCTTGTGGCATTTGGATTACTTTTAACTCTTTTATGTATACTCACTAACAGACCTTAGGGATTTTGACCTCAAACAGGAGGTACACTGGTACTTTTTGCTACCTTTTGAAAGTTTTGAGACTAAGGCACTACACAGGTATGGGTCATTAACATACCTGTGATTCGCCATGGCTCAAGCTACATCAACAGCTAATTCAGATAATTCCAGCACCACAAATCACAACAGTAATCCCTTCGCTACCATGGTAGCTTCATCTTGTAAACGCGCATTGGGAACATTTTCCTAATATACTGAAGGCCCTTCGGAAACGCATCATACTTGCAGAAAGCCACAAGCGATTCATCACCAGGCTTCAGACAATCTGAGATCAGGAAAATATACTTAAACCTTTTCAATGAACTGAAAAGGCTGTCA
Source organism: Alectura lathami (assembly GCA_013399715.1). Classification (NCBI taxonomy): domain Eukaryota; kingdom Metazoa; phylum Chordata; class Aves; order Galliformes; family Megapodiidae; genus Alectura; species Alectura lathami. The sequence goes on from VXAV01011642.1 coordinate 53,733, forward strand.
TGTAGGAGGAAAAGAGCTGCCACAAAACTGCACAGAAGCAGGCTGCAATCTGTCAGATAATGTCATTATATGCACAGGGGAGGTCTTGAAATATTTATCAGACCTAGCACTGAAGTAGGAGTAAGGAAGGTTTACATCAAAACGTGATGATGAATAAAAAAAAGCAGTGGAAAAACCTGTGCATTAGCAATGTCTCAAGTCCATATGCAAAAGGAGTGCAAGCCCACTTGAGGCTTTGCACCCACTGTTTCCCCATTAGTCTTCTTTAAGGCAGCCAGGGCCTTCAGTCACTGAATTACTCTAAATGCCTAAAAAAAAGTGCCCAACTCCCACCATTTCCTAGGCAGAGATGCAGGTTGAACTTTGGCTAATCTCCATGGCTCTAAAAATTCATTCCAAAGATAAAACAAGCTAATCTTTTTAGAAGCTATTGGCCTCCAAATCCAATTTGTGTATAGTACCAACTTTAAATGGAGAGCTCTTACTATCACAGGCCGCAGCATCGAGATGAAAGTACAGAATCGACCGCGCTCCTCGATCAGAGCTTTTCTGACAGCTTGCTTCTCGGTTTCTTCAAGCAGCAGGTACTTATCATTGACATCTTGCAAAGCGCTATCCAGCTGGGGCTGAATGTCACCCCGTCCTGTATGCAGGAAACAATCAAGAGTATGCTTTATTATAGCTGTGGATCTACACAGAGGAATACAGTACCTTCAGCCAGCATTGCTGACTGTGCTTTTGCAATTCAAGTCTCAGCCATTTTCCCTTTGTTCAAATTAGTAAGGTTTTTTTTTTTTTTCCCACAATTAAATTAAGAATTCCATTGCATTTTTTTCCCATTTGCAGAGAACAGAAATCCAGCTCAATTCAAAAGATTTCAACAAGCCAAAGACAACACTCCATGTAAGGACCTTCTCAAAGTGTTAGCTGAAAAAACCCTTCATATCATCCTTGCTGAAAAGCAACATCTTACTAATTGGGAGGGTATTAATTACCAACCTCAGGTATATTTCTCTTCCTTCCTACTTTGTGTTTAGCAGGGTCCTAATGACAATCTGTGGAGTCACTAAATGAGTGAACGTATCCTCTGCATGAGATGATGTTAGGGATATGTCACTGATCACTGGATTAAAGTACTTCACACAAGCAACTGATAAAACAGCTTTCTTCATGCAGAAGTCCAAACCCAAAAAACTATCAACATCCCAAATACATGTTAATGTTCAGTACTATCTGTATTTGTCTATGAAATAAAATAAAATCTGATGTTTTGCAATCAAAAGCTTCTCTAAGTTTATTACAGTCAGCTCGTAACATTAAAATCCTTGGAGACAGTTAAGCACCTTATTCTGCACCAACCTCTTGCTCTGCATCATACCAAAAATTCATTCCACTAGCAAAGAAGAGCTACTGCTCAGCCACTGTATTACTGAGCCAGCACTGCTGTTGCTCCAAGATCCTTTCCTGCAGCTTACACTCCTAAATATTTTAATGAACCTCAGTTGTGCAAATTTGTCTCAAATCTCTTCGAAATAGTAACACATGCAAATTAAGTATGCCGGGTACATTTCCATTCAACTGTTGCTAAATACCAGGAAAATAACATTTAAAAATGGTGGATGAGTTACAGCTACCCAAAACCAATTCATAAGAACAATAACCTTTGTGCATGGAGGATCTAAAACTGTGAGCATGAGGAAGAAACAAGTCTTCTGATGTATGTAGTATGCAATGACGATGACTCAAGGTCAGGGTTCCAAAGGAAAACCTTTGCCTTATCATTGTACATGTTCATTCAGTACTCCAGAGCGAGGTCATCAGCTCCCCAGCACTACCACACAGCCAGAGCTGCAGGAAAGGGAGCAGGAATGGAAGCAAAGAGAATCGTGCTGCCTTAGAGGCATTATGGACTGGATACTTCCAAACTTCCTCTGTGCAGAGTTCAGCATGGGCCACCTAGTACCAAAGTGCCAGCAGGAACAGCCAGCGTCCGGTCCTCTAGACCAGACTGACTGACAGAATGGGGTCATAAAACCAGTCTGGACTTTACAAATAACAGACTCTGCAGATGCAGTTACTTGCTTCCTATCTCAGAATTAGCATCTGCCAGAAACAATTTACAGAGCTCAGCAGGTCTCTGAAAGTCCTGGGCCTTCTCACCTGTCATCCTTTGGAAACTGGATGACCTTGAAAGGTCCCTTCCGAATCTAACAATTCTATGATTCTGTTAAATGGGGTCCTTCTGTCTGAAGACAGCTCTGTACATTTCAGACCCTTTCTCATACTCTTCTTTGTAATCAGAAGCAGTGATTAAACACAATGTACTTCCCTGGAGTTAGCTGTTCTTTCAAATTCCTTCTGAAACTGAGACTTCAGAACCTTGCTTTCAGAGCAGCCCAGAAGTGATGACAGGTGAAAGAAGCTCACTTTGTTTAAACCTACCTGCTGGCTAACCAGTATGGATGCATAAGATGCAGAACACATTGGTTGTTAACTAAATCAACACACTCATTAGCCAGCTCTGCAGAACCGCTGTGAAGGATCAGCTGTTCCACCGGATGATGATGCACTCGACACGGTACACCCCTGTTAAATGCATTTGACTGCACTGGTGAGAAGACACATGCTTAGAAAGCAACTGGGCTCCACTGATAACATGGGTTCAACTAGAGTGAATTTGGGTGATTTATTTGGACCCCACAGAGCACCACATTTTGGCCCAGAGCAACACACGGCAAAAATAAATCTCATTTACACCTGCGCAACCCACTCAATTCAACACAATTGTCAGGATAAGGATCAGGTTGTACACTGCTACTGCGTGTGTGTGTGTGCATGTATGTATGTATGCAAAACAACTTTCCAACATCCTCCAAACCCCTGTGAAGTTTCTGGTTTATTCTGTCACATGAGGCAGGATGCTGACAGACACACCATCTCCTCACAGCTACTTTTATGGACTCATTTTTACACCAGGGCTCTTAGGCACCTGCGTTGTCAGTGCAAACACGCAGGCTGTGTGGGGTATAATTCAGAGCAGGAAGCAAGCTTAGGTGAATCATTGGGATGAGGCTCTGAAGTCAGATGTTTACTTAGCATGAATACAGCTCCTTCCTGATGTATTCATGCAACTGATTTTTTAGGTGCAGGAAAGCTTTATTAACGTCCTTTGAAAGCTCCATAATGCAGACATCAATCTAGCAAGCCTTTTGAAATCAGGCATAACTCTTCCCACTCCCTAAATCTCCAGATGCCTCCCACAGCACTCAAGCAGCTTGGGAATTTGAGGGACCCTATTTAACCAGTTTTCTTCCTAAACAACTTAGATCAGAGCCCCTGATCTAAGCACACCTACACCTGGGGGACACTATGGCTGTGAGGGTCATCAGCCCTTCACTCCCCTCCCACCTTGGGTCTTCAAGTCTGAATCCACCACTTCTCTCAGAAGGGAACATGGAGCACTGGAGAGCAATATGTTTTTTTTTTTTTCCCCTTTGAATTATATGGGGAAGGTCATTTGAACAGGGTATCTGTAACAACCAATGGCATTATTTCTGCCTGTGGACATGAGGCACACTTTCATAAGGAACAACAGTAATCAATTACTCTCTCTAGCCCACATTCTCTGGGCTTTAGGTTACCCATTTGGAAACATTCCCAAACCAATACAACTACCATAACGACAAAAAACAGTTCCAGAACAGCCTCATCATTCAGCAGCTGGAAAAGTAGACCTGAAATGAGGTGGAGGACCTCCTGGAGACAAGAAACAACCCACCAAAACCAACCAGCATTAGAAATGGTCAAAAGTGTCAAAGGCAGTCACAGGTCTGATTTGGAGTCTGCAGAATGCACCCAGCTGCACTTGGGAGAATGAGTCAACAGTCCGAAAATGGAGGAGAAATCCAAATCCCCTTCTCTCAAATTAGAGCTCTGGTGTTGCAGAGAGGAACAGAAATGCAGGACCAGAAGTTGTGGACTTGCTTCCATCCTGCCAGGAAGGAAAGCACGGAGCTCCAACAGCACCGGGACTCACGGCTGGACAGGGGCAATTAACAGCCACCAAACTGCCTAGAGCGAGCTGCTTCTCGTCATGATTAACATGGATCCACCGCTACTACAAGGACAATCTCCGTATGTTACCTTCAGAGCAGCTGCTCCACATCATTAGCACGACGTGCAAGAGCTGTAAAGGGCTGACTTGCTTTACAAGTTCCATTTTAGCAGTCTATGCAGCTAAAAGTCTCATGCTGATTCTTAAATAAGCCTTCAGTAAAATAAAGGTATTAGGGAAAAGAAAGGTAAATCTGTTTTTCAACCCAATTTCATACCTATATTTTTAAGACAACTTAAACAAGCAAGCTGTCAGCAACAGCAAAGAAGAACGAGTTTTAAATGCTCTCAGTGCAAACCTGAGGGTTTAAGTTAATGCTGCTGTTGATGGAGTAGATAATGCAGTAAATACCGGTAGAATTCTCACTTGAAAGATTGCTCTCTCACACGTTTTCCAGGTGTCCGCGGAGAACTTGAATATTCAGCATGGACACTTTGCAGGGTGACAGTATTTGCACTGTAGCATAAGCTGCCAGAATTTACACTGTAGCATAAAACGCTGGTGTACCTGTAGCAGTGCAGACCTGCTCAAATCGTTCATCCCCAAATCAAAGGAGCCTACCTGCTTCATCTGCCAGGATGAACGACCCTTGTAAGTCCTGCACAGTAAAGCCCACACATAAACTAACATGGACCCGGATGGCAAGCAGCTGCTTGCAGAAGAATGGAAAACCTTGCTGATGTGGTTAACTCCAGAGCCCTTCAGCAACCAAAACTGTCTCTTTGGTGGCTACTGGAGTTCCAAACGAGCTGCTAACATTCAAAAGTGCTAAACTGTCCCTTCAAAGGAAAGCTCCAAGTTACAAAAGGAAACTTGCAGACTGAATTACAAACCAGGGAAAACACAACGTGCGGTTTCAAGGAAGGGTGCAAGCAGCAGGCAGCAGCGCCCAGCTCCAGAAGCCCACGGAGGCACCTTGGTTGAGACTCCTGACCAAAACAATCCAGGCTTCTCCAAGGGCAGCGTTAAACATCTACATCATTACGTCTACAAGTGGAGGTATGATTTTATCTTCCAAATTCTGAAGCACCACATTTCATTTGCAAGAGGATCTCAAGGCAACCCCGTTAAATTTACAATACAACAACTGAAACAGCACTCCAGTGTAAACGGATTTGAGATGTGATCAGGCAGCAGCAGTGGAAACAAGTGTGAAGCTGATTTCCACCCATTTCCCAGCATGAAGTTTTATGTGATTTCTTATCTATCAGTTAAGAAAGGTGCATGCGATTTTTGGAAAAAAAAGGGGACTTGGATCACAGGTTTACAAAAAAAAAAAAAAAAACAACAGTAAGGACTTTAAGCTCTAGACTTTAAAAGTCATATTAACAATTAGAGATTCAATAATCTGAACATCACCTTGATGACATGCCTATTCCATTTAACTTCTCCCACAACTATGATGTATCATCCATCCCTTTCTAAAATAAACCAGAGGTTTATTTACAATACTGATTTTCTTCTTTTACAGTGTTCCAATTAAATGTCAAAAGAAGATACAAATCAAAAGAAGGTTTGGTCGTTAAGATTAGGCAATATTTTAGTTTCATTAGAAATTAAAGTCTAGGCAGTTAGTGGAGACCAGACACCATAAAGAGGCCACAGCAAGGGCTACAATAAACCAGCCACCAGGGTTACAGCATGGCACAGACTTACCCAGAGCCTCAGCTGTCAGGCAGGTGCGCATGGTGAGAAATTGCAGGACACAAAATTGACACAGAAAGGAAAATAAAAAAAGTCAAACTGGTATACCAGCATTCCTAGAGTTCAGACATTACAGAGAGTGAGCAGTTTGGGCTAGACTATTTTGACTTCTTCCATTGCTGATAACGAGAAACGCATTAGCTTTGCTTCCCGATGAGCTGTTGTAAATTAAACTCCCTGCTATTTATCGTACAGTTTTATTTTATGAGATTTTAAATCAGGTTAGGAACTTTGTTTAGCTTGCAGAATCTTGGGCAAAAACGTGGCAACCCATGCTGCAGAAGAAGGGCACAACACAGGCAGCTGTCAGATGCTGGTCAGGGCAATGAAGGGGAGCAACGCGCAAACCCTCTCACTGAAGAGGGAACTCGGCAACCTGCAGAACTCTAGGTGGTGCTGCATCAGTAACCACAGTGCTTTTTGATGTTCTCTACTGCAATTCCATTAATAGATTGTTAATTAAATGAAAAACTAACTGCTGATGCAATGTGGAAGAACATCAAAAAGATTAACCAGTATATGACTTTAATTAAAAAACTATATATATAAAGTTTTGCAATAAACCTGGCTTGCTGTCAAAAAGATGGGATCTGTCAAGTGGCATCCAAAACTCACGGAACGAAAATAAAGAGTCAAAGAGATATCTCGTCTCTGATTTTGCATCACGTCCAACATGTCTTCACTGAATTTTTATGAAGTGGAGCTTCCATTAGAAGATTGAGCAGGGCAGGGGGAGGAAAAACAAACAAACAGAAAACCCCTGTGGGCACTATGACCTCATTCACACAGGATTTTTTCCCCTGCAACATAGGAGTTCCCCTGCAACTTACAAGTATAATTTGTGATTAGTTTCTCTCTTGCTGAGCCCGACGCTAATGACCCCACAGTGATTGCTGGCTGCCCTCCTGGCTCTCACTGCAGGCACCATGCCCCACTCGATCAGCTTAGGGAAATAAGGCCATGTCCCAGTGGAGAGAGGCTCTGGTCTGGGTCCTCCCTCCCCAGGCTGCTGCTCCAGACAGGGCAAGTGTAATGCAGAAAGAGTGCAAGGTGCTCAAACGGGAAAGCCAGCATTTGCTTCAGGAACTGAGGTGTTCCTCAGTTACAGTTATGCTGAAGAGCTTCATATTTTTTAGTTAAGAGTCACAGGGTTTGCACAATCATCCTTGAGAACAGTGTAACAGCATTACAGTTTCAACGTCCAGAGTGAAACACAAAAACAGCTGCAAGGACTCTAAAGACACAGACACATCACCTTCACTAATGGGGAGGAAGGAGAAGAAAAAGCATAGCTGACAGTATTACATTAAGTTAATAATCATCTTCTACTCTCAACTTCATTGTACGTCTGGTAAGAATACTTTCAAAAACCGCTGAGTAACTCAGAAGTACTGGTTGTTGGTTTGGATAGCCAACATCGACACGACACAAGAGGTAGTGTTGTACTGACTTAATGGCACTCTGCAGAAAATTCTACAAATAAGAGACAACATTCAGCTTTTTATATTAATGCATGTTATATTAACCTTGCTATTTTATTGGGAATGTTACACAGAACTCCTTTTCACAAATCCCTTTGGATTTAAACGTTTTCCTCAAAGCCTGCAAACAGGGGCCACATGAAGAACCTGAAAATGAAACCTACCAGGCAAGTTACAGGCAGAAGTGAAATCTGTCCAGTTAATCATTAATGTCCAAGGTGAAGGAAATACAGAGAATAAAGCCAACATGCACTCCAGATTTTATACATGCATTCATTATCTTTTAAGTTAGTCATCTGAGGTTTTTTTTTTTTTTAAGAAACTAGAAATCATGCATTTTGTTAACCTTCCAAAACGGTTACATGTAGAGCCACAGCTGCTCTCTCTCCTCTGAATTCAGTATAGCTTCAACAGCTTCTAGCTGCTATGCATCCACTTTTGAAGCCTTGACTCAGCAGAAACCTAAACATGGAATTCATTGCAAATATATACATAATTATTCTGCTGACTCAGCTTAGCTGGGCTGACTTCTGATGTCCAGTGTTTGTCTGAAAACAAAGAGCAATTTAAGAAATGTATGCAGTTCCATATGCTGTGTAGATTTGGCTCTTCAAGAAGTTTCAGGGCTGGGTTGGGCAACATGCCTGACTGGCCTCATCCCCTTGGGAAGCAGGGCGTAAGGGAGAGGAACCCTGGGGACCACCATGTCACCATCAGTGACTGCAGGGACCTGGGGAGTGCACCAAGAGCCTATTTAGACTGCATGTGGTTTTATTTTTCTTTATAGTCAAAGACAATAAAAAGAATGAAGATTAGCCCTGCAAGGTCCTTCAAATGCAAGGCCTTTATTTACACATGGATCTGTCATTTTATCAGATGCGCTCTAGAAAACTTTCAAAAAGGAACCCAACAACGTTTTTGTTTTGTCTGAAAAGTTTGGTGTTTCCCTCACATGAAGCTCTGGAAACACCTTTATTGCAATGAACACACTACTGTGCAAACATCATTTCTAATAAATGGTCTTGCAACACCAGGCCTGAACTTTCAACTTGGCCGTGTGGAACCGGAACAGAGAGCCCATGCAGAAGCCAGAGAGCAGGCAAACCCAAATGCATTCAGTTCCTTGTTGCCAAGGTGCCCAACCCACAGGGCTCCTTCCAGGACAAGCCATGCAGCCCAGCACTTGATTTTTTTTGTCCTGGGATGCAAGAAAGGAGCAAGGAACTCTATGCATGCAGCAGCAGTCAGCTACGGGAGGGAGAGTTCACAGGGAGAGGACACCGCTGCCAGAATATGAATGAGAGAAGTATAAGGGTTATATTTGAGTTCCTATGCCTGAAGCTGCCCAGAACAGAAGCGAACTGCTTTCCCATCCAGTCACAGCAGAAAAAACTTGAAGGATGTTTTTAGTAGCATGCACAGTGTTTAAGCAAATCCAGAATCCAGCAAACATCCCACCTGTGCACAGATTATCATAAGGTTAACCCAAAAATACTCTTACAAGCACTGGGAAGGGAATGAATTTGTTGTCTTAGAGCTCCCAAAGGTAAGCCAGTAACTTTAGAAAAAAAAAGTGAAAGGGACAGGTCCTACTTGAGGAAGAACAGAACAAAAAAGAAATGAAGTCTGAGCAGCAGGGAGACAGAGCTGGAGACGCAGTAGGACATCCATGCACTCAGCCACGTGCCTGCCAGGAGGGTTTCACCTGAGTTTCCCCGCCCATTTGTGAGCTAGAACAAACTCACTTCTACAGCTTTATCATTTTATAAGGAAACCCTTTCCTGATTATGTTTGTGCCTCAGTGACAGCAGGAGCACCACATTCCACAACGCAGCAGACTGAACAGAGCTGCCAAGGTGGGGGGACACACAGAGAAGTCTGCACAACAACACTTGACATTGCACTCAGACCGGTACCACATTCCTCCAAGGCAGGGATCAGAAAGGCAAAGAGGGGAAAAGGCACTTGATTTTTTTGTCTTTTTTCTATGTTCAGCTGCTGCCAGGAGGCAGGCAGAACTTCCTCCTCACACCTCCAGCCTAGCCGTGAGTGAGCCTGTGGGGCCAGCAGGTTGGGGTGTTCATCAACCCCAGGGAGCCTTCACACCTCACTGCTTCTCCCCTCCCCGAGGGCCTAAGAACAGGCATTTACAGCCCCCAGCACCCAGGAGCATTGCAGCTCCTCCTTGTCCTTGCACTGGCTACCTGCGAGCCTTTGCTGCCTCCATCTCCCCCCTGTGCTTCCACCTGTGACCAGCTCTAACCATGCCTCAGCCTGACTGGGTTTGGGCTCTGGACCCAAACACCACATGTGGGACAGCAGTTCGGAGGGATACAGCACAGAAATACAGCCAAAAGCATCTCATAGCATAGGAGAATTAAGCCAGAGAATGGCATTTTAACAAAAAAGACACTTCAGTCATAGCACGGCTGCTGTAAAAGTGATAGCAGACTGAGGGCTGTTCCACTCGCTGCTGAAAAATGTTTAGTCCTGAAGGAGGACAAGACACTCATGTTCTGACCTCCTCTTCAAAAGACATGGCACACATTTGGGGAGGGCAGAAAGTGCTATTTCCTCCTCCAAGAATGTAGACAGCTTTACTCTGCTCAGAAGTAGGCTAAAAAGGAGACGGAGCTAGGTATCTGTCAACTCACAGGAACAGGTTCAAAAGACAGTTCCTTCTTCTCAGATCACTTTTCTCAGTTTTCACCTGCCACGTGTTGAGGGGCTGCTCCTATCACTCAGGGGCAACAAGTGATGAAATCAGAAAAGGGTGAGGAAAAGGAAAGAAACAGAAGGAATATCACAGATCCTCTAAAGCTGTTGGTCTAAGGTCAGACAATTTATCACACAAAACAAGAAACAAGTTTACACATACTCCAAAATCACAAAAAAACTTGTCCCCCTAAACATGACCAATCTGAGTTAGACTGCTAAACTTTTCTGTAGACAGACACACAGAGCCTACTGAGGTACTTGCTGACTTCCACCTCTCCCCTCTCTCGCTCATCCCTCTAACCAGCCAGCTATAATTCAAGGGTAGTTTTCCAGTTATGTGGCTCACTGCTAGCGTAATTATTGACTCACCTATTAGGAAAGACAGTTAAGGACAGCTCACCTACACTGGGTAATGCATGAAGAGACCTAAACTCACACAATTTTTAAAAAGTGCAAGACGCTCCCTGCCCTGGCATTTGCTTTGCTTGTGTTTGGGCTGACCATCTTCAGGCAGGAGGGTTTGCACCAGGTGCAACCTGCAGGCTGAGAGCTGTTCAAAGCACACTTCCTACCCAGTTGGGAAGAGCTCAGTGCCAGGAAAGGGAACGAGAAAGTCTGATTCTGCTCAAGCTCCATGTCATTTTTACAAAGCCTGGTGAGGTCTGCACTTTGCTAAGTAAAGCCCTCAGCGATGGCAGTGCTGCAGGTATCAAAGGGATGCATGTTTCCACAGAAATGATGATGAAACTCCTATGACAAGACGGTGGGAGAGAGCAGTAGGAGCAGGAGATTCAGCTGCAAAGAAAGACAGATTGCCTTTGTGGAGAACTCCCTTTCTCTTCTTACTCATCTTTCATTTTCTATGGTTGCCAAGTGCCCTCCCCCTGACAACAGCCCATGCCACCTTTTCACACTCTGAGGAATAATGTAAAGTTTAGGAGATTATAGGCTGCTAAAAGAAAAAAAAGGTGGGGAAAGGGAGAAGAGTGAGAAATGTTATTAGCTACAGAACATTTACATAATGGCATTTTTGTATTATTCCAAAAGATTCCAGAAAATTTTACAGGTATCTGTACAAGTCATGTTCCAGTGCCAATGTTCTTAACAGGAGTAAGTTAGCAGCAAGAGCTCTATTTTAAAACAAGATTGACTTTGTACAAACAGGTTTAAGGCTTTTGTGTAAGAACAGTAGACAGCAGCTTCGGAATATGATTTAAATGACACAGTAATTGTACCCTGGTGTTCAAGTACATACCAGGAATACATTACAGGAGACCAAATTATTACAACAGAAAGCCCTACTGCTGTTCAATCTCTGTCAATGAGCACAGCACAGAAGGTTTTTATCAGTACAAGGATAGAGCAAGTTACCTTTCTTTGCTTTCTTCTGTAGCTTCAGTGTGTCAGATGATTTCTTTTTTATCTCTTGGCGGGCTTTTTTGTATTCTAAAAAACACACAGTCTCTGTATCAACACACTTCATGTTAAAATGGATGCTTTTCACAGAAAAGGCTAAGTTTAAAGACCTTAGATTACGAATTTTCAGAGGATAGCTACAACTAATCAAAGCAACTCAAAACTCCCATTTTGTTGGGTCTATATGTTTGGCTTAATATAACAGTTTAGGGTGTAAGCACATTCACATACCAAATCTTTCCCAAATAAACAAAGCCTTTACTGAGAACACAGCACAAAATTAGAGTGCTTTTCGTTTCAGACACTCATCCACTCTCAGGAATGGAAAACAGAGATGACAAGTTTCTTGAAACATCTGTGTTCAAAAACAAATATCCAGAAATGGCAAGGCAGAGAATACCCTATGATCTCTACCCAGCACGAAAGTCAGGCAGAGGGAGAGGGTGCTAAAACTTCGCCTGAGGAAGGGTCACATTGCCAGCTTTCTCATGAAGTGGAGCACACTGCAGCTGTCCTCATTTTCAGATGAGCTGCAAATCCCGGGAGAATTAAAATCCCAGAATAAAATATTCCACCTCTAGTTCAGGCCCACTAAAGGTACCAGATACAAAAACTGATACTTAAAAAAAAAAAAAAGGATAAAAAGTATGTATGCATATATATACACACACTTTAACAAAGGAGGCCAATGCTACTACTCTTCTGTAGATGGAAAACCAGAAGCAGGCACAAGAACTGTAACAGGTCCAGCTGCACCCCAACACCCAAATTTACCCACTAAGCCCCAAATCTCACTGCAGCTTTGATGAGTCACCCCTACTTGTAGGATCTCAGGTGATTCCTCCCTCCTACTCACTACCTACTTAACACTCTCCGGAGTACAAGTTAGGAACTTCTTTAAGAGCTACTGATTTAACTGCTTCTGTTTGACCACAGTGAGACTAGAAGCAAATTCTCTTCCAGGGGCCAAGCATGCTCCTTCCCACCAGTTCTCCTGTCCCCATAACAAATGATGGCAATGCTGCTTCTTTAAGGCACAGCAGAACTCTTCAAGCCTGTAACCTGCTTTCAGCACCTGTGCTAGAGGGCCATCATCCCCTGGTGCAAGTTTTGCCAAGCCAAAGGTGTCTACCAACACACTCTTGCTGTACAAGATTCCACAGCCTCCTGCTCATGCCACCAGGAAAGCCTCTTGAGTGGTCCCCAGCACTGTGGCTCTGAGCACCTTGTGTCCGACGACACAGCTTTCCAGTTCCTCGGGTGCATATTTCTGGATCGTAGCAGACAAAAAGTAATGATGCTGAATGTTTTACAGGGCTGTGCATTCTCTGGAGGACACTATGACTGAGACATAACATGATCTTACAGTTAGCTTTTAACGACACCCTGGGGCTTCACAGAGGTAAATGTGGCATCCCCAGTCCTCAGCACTGCTGGAAAATATGCAGCAAGAGTGGGCTAACAGTTAAAACTAGCAACTGCTTACCAGTCTAAACAACCAACCCACCCCTGTAGTAAACTAAAGATTCAAAATGTATATGCAAGGGTTAAAATTTGTTAGGCACTTTGGGAGGGAGTGTTTTAGAGGAGAAAAGTTGCTATACATATTTAAGCACATCATTCAGTTCCCCAGTACAAACATAAAAAGAGGAAGAAAAGCTGGTATTACAATCTTACTCCTATTAAAGAATTCTTCCCCTGTAACTACCTTTTGCATGGTCTTTATCCAGTTGATTGGCCACTTTCTTCCACTCTTCCATCTGTTCTTGAAGTGGGTTTATCAGACAGTCAATTAAAGCACTAATTTTGTTGAAAAAACACAAAGAGCAATCAAATCCTGCAGATGCCCCTATTCTTGTAGAGAGAGCCAAGGTCAATACTGGAGTATTTTTACTTTTTGCTGTGACAGCTACCAGTGTCACAATGTAAATACCAGAACATAAAAATGTTTAAGCTGGAGAAAGCAAAAAGACTGGATAAAAAAAAATCCACATCACAAGATAACCAGAATTACTGTGCAGAAGTTCAGGACAATGAGGAACAGAGCATGAACCAGAGGAGCGACCGGAAACAGGGCCAGTGTGAATAGTTAGATCCTACTCATCTGTCACACAAAATGTGGTCTGAATGGACACCCCAGAGACTGAAAAGTTTCATGTGGCCATGAAGACTGTAAAATTAAATAGCACACATATATGCACATGAAGACAGAGCTGCTGCGCAAGGAAACAACATCCTGCCCACCCATGTGCTCCATCTCTCACCAGTGGAGCTGGTGATACAGCATTAGGAATGCTCCCTGAGCACTGAGATCACGTAGGGATAAAATTATTTAAGCAGCTAACTCTGGGTAACTGGAGACAAAAGGCAATTTTATAAATATATTTATTTTATAAGGAAAAACCCATCTCAAGTCATGAGGCAAATGGTAAAGTTAATTTTAGTTCACCATGGGTCAAATATGTCTTTTAGGTCCCTGGTTAAAAAGGGCACACGTGCAAACTGCTGCTTCTACAGAAGTAGGTTGTTTATGTATAGCCCAGCTAACACGTGAATCAATCCTCTCCCATTACTTCCACAGTCTAACTTTAACTGCAAAAAGGGGGTGAAGGAGTTCATCTTTTCTATATTTGTTTGCTGAAAGTTTCTTTCTTGGCAGCAAGCTTTTTGGGCTCTCAGGGAAGCTAAGGAAGCAGCACAACATCTGCTGCTGCTTTAAAACTTAGTGACAGAGGCCTGAAACAAAGACAGGTCGGTCACACCAGCTCAGCACTAAGCAACAGTGGGAACTGGCAGCATTTAGAATGATTTGAGGTGACAAGCCCAATCCCCAGAACATGCAGAGACATCCTGCCTTTCCTGGCCTTCACGACACCTAGTGTGCTGGGGGAGAGAAAATACACACTGCTCTCATGACAGGGTTGGAGGGGAGCTGGAGAGCCAATGCTGGTGCACAGCTTTCCATGTTCCCCAGTAAAAGGAATGCCTGCACTGCAAGCACAGTCCAACAGCGAAGGGAAGTCAGCGTCCAGCTCTGGGCCAGGTGCAGAGCCACTCACCTGGAGAACTGCCGGAGTTTGGACTCTATACTCCTGTGCCTCATGCACATCCTGGTTAGAGCAGAGCCAATTTCTCTGGTGCCACCTGAAAAACAAAACACGAGGAAGGTGAGACCCGGATGAGAATCCTCCCCGTGATGCAGGCATGCCAGCCAGACAGCATGTGCAAGTCTTCCAGAGCAACGAAAAACTGATTGTAATAACCACAAAATCAACCAGGTTGCATCAGCCAGGCAGACCTCAGGGGTATTTACCACCTTGGGAAAAGTTGCTTTTCGTGCCATCAGGCCTTACTCCTTGGCAGAGAGTTAAAAGAAAAGGGCTTGAGATGTTAAAAGACAAGGAGAGGCAAAGCTGGTAACAAGGCAGACATCTACAGCAGGTGGGTATTCAGCAATATTGCACATTGCGGAGATGAACCTAGGGGATTTGATCCTGTTTTCTCACATCTAGATCCTTTACAGCCAATGCCTTAAATGAACACATAACACATATTACCTCATCTATCATGGATACACACCACCAGCGTGTCACACACCTGAGATCTCAGATCACGCTTTTTCTCACTAAATTGCCAGAAGATGGCACTATTTGCCCTATGCCCTCACTCATCTCAGATTCTGACAACTGCATGACAGCAAGAACTATTTTCATCAAGCCTTCTCCTCAGTAGTTTTCCCTTTTAAAAGCACACATCCCTCTATTTCCCACTTGATGCAGCAATGCCAATTTTGATCAGCACATTAAATTCAGTATTATTCTGGCTTGGTTAGCATTAGTTTTGATAATTGCTTAGTCCCTGTTTACAAACAAAGTCTACTACTCTCAGGGTACAAATATCAGCATTTGCAAAATTTTCCAAATTACAACATTCTCTGGAACAGTTAAGGTATCAGCATTTATTTGAAAGTCTAATTTCTTAAAATAACCTCAGCCTTGTAATACACAGTACAATATCTTTCTTAGGTTTTGCCCTTTTGTTTTGCTAAAAATTGTATTGTACAAATGAAAAGTATTTTTCTAGTACAAGAAACTCAGTAACTTTAATCATTTTCTTTCTTTAAAGCATGAAAACTGAAGTCACCATCTTCCTGCATTCTTACAGAATTAAATCTCATGCCCACAAAATGGCTCTGGAACAAAGACACTAAATAACTGGAACAAACTGTGGCTATTTGGTATTTTCCATTGTCCTGAAAGATAAACAGAAAACTTTTTGTCTCTTGCCCAGTTTCTCATGTTTTCATAACGTTTTGAAATGTTATCTGGTAACACAGCAGAGCTGCAGGATGGCTGTGTTCAGGTGGGTGAGGAAAGCACCTGGCCGCAGCCCAGCCCTGCACTGTTCCGGTGATGCTGCACCGGGGAGCACAAGCTGCCACAGCCTGGTAGCCCAAAAAGCAGCACAGAAGATGGGAAAGGATAGATGGAGGAAAGCAACTGGAGGAACAGAGTATCTCTGTCCTGAAAGACGGGCATTTTTCTGGAGACACGGGGAAATAAAAGTCATTTAGAGGCTAATGAGGCAGAACGACAGAGATGAAGCAAAGCGGGCTGAGAAATGACCCCAGAACTTCCAGGGCCATCAGCACAGCGATGCTCCATCAAGTTCAAGCAATAGGCAGGAAGACTCCGGAACTCACTGAAAGTCTTGAATGCTAAAGACTGACAAGGGTTAATTGACACTGCCTTCCTAAGCCTATTACATGAAAAAAGGAAGAGTCACTTTAGAACAATAAATAGGAAATAAGGCACCACGTGTTTTAGAGACAAGGAAACAGGGGTCAGCTACTATTAATATTAAACTGCAAGGTAACAAATTTGTAACTGAAGCATCAGTAACCAACATATCCAAATATATCCACTCAACAAGTAGTGCAGATGGACAGGCAGGGTCAGCAAACCAGCAATGCAGGACTAGGTCTGTACCCTCGTAGTTGTGCTTGTTAAAAAAAAAAAAAAAAAAACACACAGAGCCTGGAACAAAAATGTTATTCAACGGGGGAAAAAAAATCCTGTCATTGGGGTTGAGGGGGGTTCTTGATTATTCCCACATTTGAAACTTCAGATTATCTGCAAATGTCTACAAGAGCATGGAAATATGAGGTGGCAAATTTATTCCATGAATAAAAACTACCCTGTGTAAGGAAAAGAGCAGCTTTGGAAAGGTTTCAGTCCCCCTTCTGCAAACAAGGAGTTGCAGGAACAGGCTTAGGAGCTGGCACAGGGGGAAAGGACCTGTGCTGTGGGGAAATGTGGGAGGCAGAGCAGCCCAGCTGGGTCACCAGGCACCCAGGAGCAGGTTGGGGTCGGTTCTGTCCCAATATTGCTCGATTTCACCACCCACAAATGATCAAAGTGATGCTTGCTGAGAAGGCACATCCCCTGTAGAGGCCTTCCAGCCCCCTCGTGCTCCTCCTGCCATGGGACCATTTGAAGGGCTGCACCCAGCCTCTGGCCACAACAATTGCAGCGCTGTTTGGTGCAGACAGTGGCCAGCTTTGTTGTTATTCCTCCGGCAGGCAGCTGACAGGCGCGCAGCGAAGCCACTCAGCGCTGCAGCAAGCGGAACAGGGCTGCCGCAACCCGTCCACTCTGCATGGCCAATTCCCATTTATAAGATAATATTACTGAAGTCTAATTAAGCATAGGAGATAGAACCTCAGGGAGAGGGAAGGGGCTTTTCAATTCAGGCACTCTTTGGGTCAGCACAGGCAGGAACTATGTCCAAGCGTCCCATTCACCTCTGCAGGTGCAGCAGCCTTGAGCCTACTGGTACAGCTCCAGCAGGGTTCTGAATGCCCAACAGCAGCAGCAGTATTTCAGGGTCTCACCTCCTCAGATGTACCTAAACAGGCTGTGTTTTGCAGTGCTCTGAGCAG
Source organism: Alectura lathami (assembly GCA_013399715.1). Classification (NCBI taxonomy): domain Eukaryota; kingdom Metazoa; phylum Chordata; class Aves; order Galliformes; family Megapodiidae; genus Alectura; species Alectura lathami. The sequence goes on from VXAV01011642.1 coordinate 71,107, forward strand.
CAACTCGATAAACACCAGCCCCAGAGTGGGGAAGGACAGCACTCGCCCACTGCCTCCCACACTTGCACTGCTTTGCCTCCATGTAGCAAACCACTCCAGCAGCATCTGAGCTTTACCTCACTGCTTCCAATTCTACTATCTAGAAAAAATTAAAATGCTCCCTGAGAAAGCAAAAAAAAATTAAACACAGGCCTCGTGTTGCACCAGGATTTATTCAAGATGCGTGCTGTGCCTGCAACCAACGCCTGCAGCTGTCCCTCCAGCAACATGAGCGGTGCACAGGGCTCATCTCAGCTGGCACTGGATACTGCAAGGGCTGTTCCCACCACACCACCACCAATGCTCCTGTTTTCGGAGGGCTGGGATTAACTGGCTGCATAGAAGGAAACCATTTTGTGCTGCTACGTCCAAACGCAGCCAGAGAAGGTAGTTTGGATCTGCTTCCTTCACTCCATCACAGCCAGCCAGCTTGAGTGAGCACGAGCAACATAGGCTTTATATAAATCAGCACAGTAGTGGTTTACTCACAGGATGGAGGGGTTGCCAGCCTGTGCACTGTACAGACCGATCCTGCAAGCACTGCTGATGTGCACAAGTCTTTATATTGGACACACGGCTTAGTATTCAAGAACAAGACAAATGAGTTTTCAAAATCTGGTAAGTAGCACGTTGCACTGAGCTATGCCAGAGCTGTCAGAAACCTGCCTCAGCCTCCAAAATCTTTTATGGTTTATCTTTCCAGAAAGACTGGCTCCAGAAATGACCAACTGCCCAGTTACTCTAGGCAAGAGCCATGAAACAGGCAGCAAACCATGTGGAGATAACTCAGTTTTGAGTGCTATCGAGACTTAGTGGCAAAAATAGCACCTGAAAGAAACAGCAGAGCATCAGGGCAGCCAGTACCACCCGTGTGCACCCCACTTACAAGCAGGTCCCTGGCAAAAGGCTGGAACATTCCCCAGCAGCTCTAATTTCCTGAAGATAAATACACAACCCAGATGAGCAAACTTTTCATCAACCCAGGAGCACGTTGGGTGGGTGATGTGGGCTCTGCTCACTGCCCTGCAGCTATTCCAGTTAAACTGCTGTGCCTGGGGCTCTATGTTTACAAAACGAGGCTATGAATTACCTGCTTCTCTGCCATGCTACAATAATGCATCCATTAAGGCAAACAACGCTTGGGAACGGCGTGAAGTTAGTACTTCGAAACTGGAGACCAGAGCCATATTCATCAGATTTCCCACTCAAGAGAAAGTGGTTTAATGAAATGCTCCTGACAAATTTGATCAGAAAGTGGGTGATAACATCAGACTTATTTTTTGAAAGTAAAAGGCAGCTCTGCAAGGCAAACGTGCTTTTGCTCTCCCCTCCCCTGATTTTCCCTACCCCTGTCTAAGCCTGTGAAAGACCAGAAAACTTTTTCATGTAAGATAATTAAACGAAGCCTGTGGACCACGACACTACAATGAGGCCACTATAACGGCATAAATGATTTTCTTTGACGCTTGCTTGTCATTCAACATTGCAGAGAGACAACAGGGAGAGACTGTAGGGAAGAGACTCAATTGTTTTATTGGAATCATTATGTTTGTACTTAATAATGATCATAGATCAAGGAAATGATTATTTGATGAAATGTGCAGCTGTACAACTGCCCAGCCTGTGTGTACTCCATACAACTCCCTACAATCGACCTCTTATCTCCCTCCTCTTGCCTCACTGCTGAGCAACCCAACAGGATGACTGCCGCTCCATCAGCGCCTCTGAGGCTCCGACCTATTAACCAGCTCATCTTTATCTCCAAGTGCAGAGTCCAAACGTACCAGTCACTTCCCTCTTTCCCAAAAGGGAGAGAATGATGAGAAACGGGTGTAATACTTTTGTAATTTCAAAGTTATCAGAAGAGGCTTCCATTAAGATTAAAGCAGGAGCTGAACAGAAGCTAGATGATTAAATACAACCCAGAGGCTATGAGGATGTTAACAGTGGGACACTCAAGCTAACGGTCATTACTCAATCCTTATCCAGACCCACGTTGTTAGACAAGCAAGCAGTTTCCTTCACTGATAACACAGCACACAGACCTAGCTCTTGCACAGCTGTTACATGGATGCCTTGATGAAACCCGAAGATGAGGGGCTTGGTGCCAGGGTGTCACAGCAAACGGGAAAAAAGGAGGGCTTTTGCCTCGAAGTGACCAGCACCGGGGTTGTAAGCACTGGGACAGAAACCTAAAATTGGAGCTATGGTAGCTAATGTTTCATTGAGCCAGTTGAAAAAACACATCGAGAACTGCAGACAACAGAGGGATGCTGTTCAGCACCAGCCACCCAGGAAAAGAAAACAGGACAGCTTCACTACTGCAAGTACTCAAAGCATTTCTGAGCAGCACTTGGCAAGGTCTCTGAAAGTTCCTGCTCAAAACCAGCTAAAAACCATTTCCTACAGTATTTCAAGAAAAGCTTTAATTCAGAGATGACTGGATCGATAAATGTAGATTCAAGGTCGAAGTCATCTCAGTATTTTAGATTTAACAAACAATACAAATGAACAACTTTGATAGACCACTGAACATCTTTGTTGTTGTCGTTGCAAGGAACAGATTGCTGCAATGTTTTACAAACTTCAGTAGAGTGCCCTTTTGGGTAAGTTACTTGGAAAATGTATTTATGAACCTGACATGAACCCGTCATGGTAGCTAGAAGTCCATGTAGCCCACTCTGAGATGGGCTGATCTGATCCTGAGATCCTGAGATCCTGAGATGAAAATGCATTACATGGTTTATTTTCTATTCTGCAGAAGACAGTAGCATTTGTTCATGGACTAGCAGGATCTGAAATCACATTTTCATCGATTCTAAAGGGGGAAGAAGAGGCTTGAGGCAGGACAGAACAAGCTGAGGCAAAAGGCATATATCCCCAGCACACAGCCTGCACTGGCAACCACCAGCTTCAGGAAGTCCTCAGAACAGCCCGTGACCATGTTCAGCCAGTATGTCACAGAATGTGCATGAAAGCTCTTATGACTTCTTCTGATCTAGCTTATTCCACTGCTCAGCAGCATTTTTGCTTACCCTGGCTGTTCTCCTAGCAGAGCACAGGGCAAAACCCCTGCCCCACGGGAGCCAACACGAGGGCTGCCACCAGACAGCAGGGTCCGAATTCCACCCGCACACAGAGTTCACCACACAGGCTCTTGTCAGTCCGCCAGACACATTAAATACGGTCGTGAACCAGCCCTGCTATCATCTTCGAACAATTTGGGTTTAGTCAGCCTTCACAGCACGCAGAGAAGCTTACACGTTGCTCTCTGCTTTCAAGAAGGGCATGCCACACATACAGGAGGCTAGAAAGGCTCCGGGAAGGTTCACGTTAAATTACTGCAGGAGGTATTGATTTCAGTTTGGAGAAACTCACCAGTCTGTCACTGATTCACAAACTCCTAAGAAGCAAAATGCATCACTGAACTGTGACATCGCATTGAAGAGCAGCTGAAGTCCATCCAAAAGTGTTTCTCAGCACCAAAAGCCAGAGGTCTGAGCATGCTTGTGCCAGGAGGACTGCTGGCTTGGTCCCCTGCCTCCCCTTCATAAGCACTGCTGCCAGCACGGGCAGCAGCCTCTTACTTCTGGAGATTTCTATCAAGAAATCCATCTCTCCTTGCAGGCGCTTGTTGCTAGTTTTTAGGAACACAAAGATCCACATCAAGGTTTTAATGCCACAAAAACAAGGCACCATTAGAAAGAGATTTGCTGAGGACAGCAAATACCACACTTGTGTCTTCCAAGAACTACTATTTACATTTATTCTTTGGAATACAAATAATTTCCTTAAGGAAAACTTACAGGGTCTGGTCAACATTTGTAGTCACAGTGAAGTTGTGCCCACTATTACTGTCCATACCTTTCTCTCATTTCTTTTCAAACAGATAGCCAAATGTATTTCCAAAACCGTTCTACAAATAGGTCTATGGATAGCCACGTAAATCTAACGGTCTTAACCTGCACAGATCCAACGCTACACCCACTAACTGCTTAAGGAAGGCTGGCGACGTGAGTCATCAATCTCTGACATACTCCCCCCTTAAAAAGAAAAGAAAAAAGGAAGAAAGTGTGAGCTAACAATAAGGGCTCTTTATAATGAAAAGGGAATTCCTGAAGCTGCTGAAGAACACAGGGCCATGGCTATGTGCTGTTTAGGAGTGCTCCCTACCCCGTGCAGCAGCCAGACCCAGGGCACAAGCTGGGCCGTGTCTGAAGAAAGGCTCCGTCCAGGGCTGCTCGCTGCACCCAGGAACATGCTCACTGCATGCTCCAGATGGCGAGAAGATGGAGGCTAAAACCTACTTAGATAACCTCAGTACCTTCATGAATCTGACTCTAAATGAACATTTAATGTCAGCCTGATGTGTGAAGAAGGCAGTAATTCAAGATACTTATGTTCTGAAATACAGCTCATTGTTTTGTCTGAAGCTATGAACTGCAATGTAATCTGATTAGACTCCAGTGACACTGAATGAGGGAAAGGGATAACACACTTACAGCCAATGGGTTGGGACACCAAGCGCGATTCCACCGCATGCTCAGCACTGTGCGCAGCTCTGAACCTGCAGCTGCCACAGGGGCTGTGAGAAGCCTGCGAGTATTTCTGCTCTTTGTAGGACAGAAAAGTAGTTTTGCCAGCCCAGCAAACACCTCTGCCTCCAGAAGCCAAACCTCCTTCACTCATGTCTCCCATCACCTGCGCTGCTGATCACAGGCCAGCGAGGATTTCAGTTATGGCCAAGCGGCTGCTGCCTCCAGAACACAAAATCAAGCACAACGAGGGTAAGCAGGTGCAAAAAGCAGAAGTAAAAAAAAAAATATTTTTAAATCCAAGTCAGCAGATCTAGCTGAAACCCCACAGCAAGCAGATCTGCAGAATAAGGCAGTGCTATTTTTACACGCTGTTGCTTCTTCCAGCAGAGCAAGCCTTGGTGAATGGAGGGGAAGATCACGGAGGGACACAGGGAGGCAAAAATCCATTTAAAACTTCCTTAAGAAATCATCAGCTCAAGACGTTTTAGAGAAAGTCTGTAATATCTTAGGGACATCAATCCAAAAAAGATTCAGCTGAGCCAGCACAGGATCCTGTACCCCGGCCCTGTTCTGGTTTCCCTCCCACCAGAGCCAGCTCCTAGCAGTATCTAATGTTAGCTGGCACGTAAGGGGCTGCTGCTTCAGAAGGCACTAAATCCTCCTTCTGGTGCTTTCTCAAGGCGTCTGCCCTGTGTGCTCCAAAGGCCATTTTAAAATTGTCTCAAACATGGATAGAAACATTGCTGACTCAACTTCATCTCTCATGATTTCCTTAGTGCGTCTCCACACTCATTTTAATACAGCTTGGTGGAAGACAAGATTACAAACACACCAATCTTTCCAGACTTTTCCTCTACAATGCAGGAGACAAACCAGCAGAAAGAGGGAGAACCTGGCCACCACTGTCACTGAAGAGCAGATAACAAAAGGACAAGAGTCCAGGGCACTGGTGCTTGCAGTTACCCAGATTGCCCCAAAACTCATTTTGCCCAGTGCTATATTTAAAGACAGTTGTTGTGCTGCTCATCATGTCCACCCTCATACAGTTAGTTTTGTCGTCACTGCTACGCCCTTTTATTTTTTGGCAGCATCTCGCTTATTTTCAACTTCAGCTTCTTCAACCTTACTCCATTATAATGAGTTTTCACAAAAGACAGGGAGAGCATCACCACATGGGTCTGACACCAGCTGGCTGCTCGAGCCTGCAGCATGAGGAAAGGTGATAAACAACACTGAACTTAAAAAATAATAATAGTAATATTCCACCTGTTACAGTAAGAGAAATGAGGAAAGTCATCTCCAGACAGAGATAGCAGAACTCTGCACTTTTGCTATGAACTCAGTAAATGCATGCTCAGAAAGGCACAGCAAAGTCTGAGTTCAAAGTCTGGAATTCAGACAAGGAATTGGCACTTTCTCCTGTACTTGTGAACAGTGGCATAAGCCCCACACCCCAGCCAGGCTGCAGGAGGTCAGGTGAGACTGCTTACAAGCACAGGCTCATGCTCCCTGCATCTCTGGCTGCTGTGAATGCAGAGATTCATGTGCTCTGCAGGCAAACGCCAGCTTATCCCCCAAATCCTTCCAAACAATCCAAGCTGTCACGCTGAACCTGAAGTGTGCCTGCTTAAACCATGAAGAGTACAGCAGGAGAAAAGCTTCGAGAGTTCTTTGATGCACAAAAAGGAACAAGCACATCTTGTAGAAAAGATCAAATGAAGCTGCAGAGTTCTACAGCATTACAAGCTTGGCATGCTGGCGTGCAGCAAGACACTTTGCAATGCTGATCGGCATGCAAATACCAAGCCCGTGCTTATCTCTGTCTGTGAGGTCAGAGCAACTGGATTTCTTCTCCCAAAGAGGCCCTGCTGGTCTGTAGCAAACACGTCCCTGACCCCAGGACAGCAGATGCACATCACTCTGCTGTGCTTCCCTGCTGCAATGCACACACATGCCATGTGCACCAGATCTGGAAGATACGTGTAAGAAGGGTAAGGTTTAAAAAACCACCCTCAGTAAGAGCAACTGCAAGAAGCTTCAGGAAATCAAGGTTTGATTGAATGGGAAAGACAAAAAACAAGAGACAGAAGGAAAACAAAGATGGATTAAGAACAAATCCTTGCAAATCCTGAAATTTAAGCCTTGAAAGGGGAGCAGGAGCTAACCTGTGCCCACAAAAGCTGCTTTTCAGTCTCTTTAGCCTTTGTCTCTGCAGCACAAACCCCTTCTGTGCCTTCTCCTATTGAGCAGCCCCAGGACAGGGGCAGGAGGGGATTTGCACCTCAGGCTCCCCACAGAACCCCTTCTCACAGCACTGATACCACAGTAGCCATCTCCTGCTTGCCCTGGAGCCCTTAAGCATTTTGAACCCAGCAAAGCTGGGCATTTTTGAGTTTTGGGCAGCAGAGTGCTGCTCAGGCTTTCCCAGCAACAGCATGCAAAACTACACTAATACCCTCCTTTGGCATACCACTCCCTTCCACTGTAGGAAAACCCACGGGTCTGTGCTGCTCCCTCCAAATACTGGTGTAATACACTTGGTTAGTGGTCCTTCCTTGCAGCATCTCATGCAAAAAACCCACAGAAACATAAACCAGCTGGGAAGTTACTCAGGACGTCTGCTCAGCATGGGGCAGCTTCGATAAAGCTCCTGGGGGCTTGTCCAGCCTGGCTGTGAGCATCACCAGGTGAAGATACCTGGGCTCCTCTTCCAGCTGCTGACTAGTGCCATTGTTAGAAGCGTTTTCCTCACCCAAAGTCCGGAGTTCAGTGTTTCAGCAGTTCAAAACCACGCTTTTCCAAGCACCTGCTTGGAGGCTGCACTCCCCTGACAGTCTTCCATCAGCGTAACACTGCAAACTCAAGTGGAAAGTGTCTGTTTTATCAAAGTAAAAGCTTTGATGCCAAAGGAATTCAAACATCCCCCTAAGCACATAGAACAGCATTGTCACAGCCCAGTTTGGAAAAAATGACACTCGTGGTATTTTCAAAATGACAAAACCAATTGAACCTCACCTGCAAAAAGCTGCCAGCCCCAGAACTAAATTGTTCTAATGCACCTATGCATGTTTACTTCCTCTGCTTTCTTAGGGCTTCTCAAAAAATGAATTCACAGTGCTTTAAGGCTAGGCTGATTTTAGCCTAGGAGTACAGGAACATGCATCTGGTCATTTGACATCTCCAGTACCGCAGGAAATCCATCTCAGCCCCCCAGCTCCTCGCACGCTCTGCTGCACCCTTGTTCCTCCAAGCAGACCTCGTCAACCCTCACCTACAGCACACAGCTGGCCACGATCTATTGTTATTAATGTGTCTATTAAAGACAAAAGGAAGTGTCAAAGCTGGGTGGAGGATTTCTGACCTATGCTTTAAGAACTGTAATGCACAGGACTAGCACACAAATTACAAGTTTAGAGGAAAGTGCTCAGAAAGGGTCACCTCCTATTTAGGATTTATTAAGTGCTGCCCCCGGAGACCAGCCTGATTTAGCACCATGTAACCTATATTCCCACATTTCGCAGCAGTATAGTTACACAGAAGGTTTATCTTCCCTCCATCCTGCTGTGCTGTGCCAAGCAGGAGCCATCAGTTCACGCAGCTCTCCTCCTGATGATGTTCAGCATGAGGGACAGGTTGCTCACAAATTGCAAGCATACACACAAACCTGCACAAAGTTACAGAGAAATGAGAAATTCCCAATTTTTAACACTTTGCTGGACATGTCAGGGAATAAAAGCCTCGCAACACCCAACAGAAAGTCACCTTGACGTGTGCTCTCAAGAGCAGTCTATAATGAGATCCCATTCCTGCTCCTTGGAGCCTGTCCTCCTCCTGGCCATGACAGTGCCAATGCAGGCCCAAACTTCTGCAAATTCAAAGGTGCAGTTAAAAAGAAAAACACACTCACACCTTTCACATCATTTAAAAGACCATGCACAACATGCATCGGATACAAGCACAAATGCCCACCAACCAACTTTCCCAAGCTAATAGGCAGTGCTTGAACTAGTGGCCAACTTTGGCACTGCGGCAGGTCGAATGTGAAAAAGACCCTTAATGACATGATACAAGCAAGAACTTCAATCTATTTTTTTTCTAATGTGCTCATTTTTAATGTGGTCAGCTTCTGAAGCCATGCTCCAGTAAGCATGACGTATCACTGGCCTTAACAGACCTCCGGTGCAACAGCAGCTTCTGATTTATTTCCTCCCATCCCACACCCTCTTCAGAGCCCATTCCTATTTCAAGCATCAGTACCCAACGCCTTCACCATCTGCAGGTTGCCAAGCCGTTTGATCTGTGGAAAAATGGATCTGAACGACTTGCCAACAGAAGAGAGCACACATTGTGTTGAATACTATGGCTAGCTGTGTTTTTCCACCTATCTTTGGGTAAGGCAGCACTGACTGCTAAATACAGCAGACAAGTTCAAATGCTGTAAAAGCTCGAATCGTAACAGTCGTCTAAATACACATATACAAAAAGGAGGATTAAAAAAAGTCCAAATCGAAAGCCTGCAACAGCATCAACACTCCCAGCTTTTTGCACTGCTTTAAGAACTGCAAGCAGCAGACAAAGCCTATGCCGTGCAGAAAGCACAAGGTACACGGCAAGCAGCGCGCAGGTCTGCTGCTACAGGCACAGGAGCCACCGTCCCCAGGCTCCCACCGGCACTCGCTGCCGAGCGCCCGCCGTGACGTCGCTCGCAATGACTGCAATGCAGCACTCGTGCGATCAGCGCCCCATTTGTCTTCCGAGGCAGCAGCGCTGTCACTCATCCCCAGCGAACTCAAGGGCATGCCTTTTAGCACAACCCGGTGCCACGTTTCACGTGTCCAGCTGCAATCCGTTTTAGATACAACTGCTTGCAAGAGGCTTTAGCCTAGATCTTGTGACAGTTTGTTTAAAGTAGGTAAAATAAATGATTCAATTAAAAAGACAGCCCCCAAAGAACTGGTTTTTGGTACAGGAGTGAGGACAGTGTAATTGGGTCTTGATGTAAGCAGTGTTTCTATAGTTCAGAAAAAAATCTGTTTCATCTTGTTAATCTGTCCACTTCCAAAAGAATCAAAAGGCTCTGAAAGGCAGGCCTGGCAGGACAGACAATAATGGAGCAAGAGCAAGGTATGCCAGCGGGCAGCACACGATAAACCAGTGACAGGCGTGGGATACATCCCATGCCCTGCCTTATTTTACTACCCAGATGTAGCAAAATCCTACAGAAGCGGAGATGGGAAGCACTCAAAATCCTTCGGAGAGAGATGAACTGTAGGACGTTAATAAAAACAGAACCGTGCCCAAGGAGTGCTGGTTTACCTGCTAATAATGCTTTGCACTGGATTTGCTGAAAGGTAGGGGAGCTAGGGGAAACCTAGGTATGAAATAATGCAGAAATGTACTGTGCTCCAGAGACATGGCAAGTTATCTGCTGTGAAAACAAAATTAAACCTAACACTATTCTAAAGCACTTATGAAGGTGATGGAAGCCACAAAATAGCTACAAACCAGTATCAGTAATTACCCACCCAATGCCTCCCCCTTCCCCGAACTGCAGGCAAGTCAAGCCAGCAACTGTGATGGGCAGGAGGAGAGCTAGGATCCCCAGGGACATTTCTTTACCAAGAGCCAAACATGAAAAGACTGCTTTAAACTTAATGTGCATACAGAAAGCGGTGTGATGCAGCTTCCTTTGAAGTGTGACTGCCTTTTGCAAAACGAAGAAAAGGTAATTCCAAAAGACATGAGCCTGCTATAAGGTGAAGGGATCTTTTCTGCAGAAGGCATCTTTCCAGAGGGCACTGCCTTCCTTCAGCCTGCCTGGGGAGTCCCGCTATGGGTGAGCACTTACCTTCCCCATCTCACTGCCACGTGCAGCCCCACACCAAAAATCCAAGTGCTGTGCCATTTGATTATTTTAAAGTATTTCCCCTGTATTTATGCCACCATGTGTTACTGAAGTCAACTCAACCTAAAATCCAGGTGAGGCACCCTAGGTGAGGTGCCCTGCTTTCTGCAGCCAGGAGTGCACAGGAGGTTGGCATGCTCAGGACTCACAAAGTGATGCGGTACATTTTTGGTAAGCGTGACTGGGGACAGCCCTACATACAGGGTAAATCCAGGCACAAACGTGGGGCTCTGGATCTGCAGTAGGAGGCTGTTATCCACCCTATTCCTTCATCAGTTTTGTATCCTTATGTCTCTATATGACTGGCGTCCACGTCTCTTAAAGGTGGTTCTGTAGCCTTGGAAAAAGCCACTAGAGCATCCAAGGATGCATCCTAGTAACATAAATAACCACTAGTCACAAGAATATCAAACCAAAGAGTTGAGTACAAAGAGGGAAATCAACCCCGAGCATCTCGCAGCAACACTGGATGTCAGACCACGGTCCAGCCTCTGCAGATCACAAAATGGCTGCCTGGAGCCCAGACCTCTCCTCCGAACAAAGCTTTGCTGTTTGATGCGCTTGTTGGCCAGCTGGTTAGGAGATCTCAGCAGCTGTTAGGAAACGCTGTTCCTGCACTGTGCTCTCCTGAGCCATCATCACCGACCCCTTCCAAAAGCAAGGAAATGGCCAAGCTCAAAACAGGCCAGCGGGCCATCAGCGTAGGACAGCCAGCACTTCCAAAAGGAAATGACTTCCAGGCTTAAGTCGCACTCAGTCTTCGACCCCCTCTCTAAAATAGGCTAACTCATTTATAGCAGGATACGTTTCCTGCCATAAAACATTCATATGTGGAAAACATTACAAACTTCCTTCCAGATCTATATTTAAATTGGAGTGATAATTCACTGCTAATATCAAGTTATCCGATCACTGATTTTTGGTGTTGTTTTTTTGGTTGTCTTCAAGTTTTCTTCCAGCACCATCAGAAGTCTCCTCCAAGAGAGTTGCCCTTACAGCACCTGACAAATCTGATGTGATGTAAACAGTGGGAATCACCAAGAAGAAACAGCGTCTTGCGTTTTGATAAGAAAAACACATCATCTTTGTCATCCTCAATGGCTCTTGTACAGCAGGGAGCACAAGAGGATCTGCCAGGCAAAGAGCCAAGCTGTCTCTCCACAAAACCTTCTTACAACTGCTTCAGTGAGCACAGGGACAGAAGGACAGTCCTGTCCAAGTGACACAGTTTCCCCACTCACCCTGATGGATGAGTTACCTCTAGAAAAAAAACCATCTGCTCTCTTCTCAGTCAGCAGCACCAGGACAGCCCTAAGAATCTCTTGGCTCAGTGAACAATAAAGAAAAATCCAGATTACTGATCTGGACGTGGGAAGAAGCACTTGAGCTCCAGTTTTACTCCTGGAAGTCCCTGTACGAACAAGAATATCTGTGATTCAGATTTGATTCTCCACAAAAGACCAACACCAAACTGGCGGCGTTTTTGAGGAAACTTGTGCAAAGCCAAGGTAACACTTTTCAGCATGGCCTCTCTCATAAATGAATGCATGAAGCTCCACAGGGTGAGCTGGAAGAATAAGTGTGCTGAACTTTGTCTTGAGACTCTTCAGGCTCTTCAAAGAGCATCTTTCCCAATTTCCCCTAGTACCTTCAGACATAACACTATTACAATTTCTATGACTGTGACCTTTAAATGTTTAACTAGCAATCTATTCTTTGCAGTCAAGATAAAGCAGCGGGTGATTAGCTTCACTATGAGTCACTATGCCCCTGTAGTGCAATAATTCAATTAGACACTTTAACAGCCTTCAATTTTGCTCAGGATCTGCTTACTAGAGCCATAGTCCCCTAGCCACAATTTTGTTTTGCCTCACAAGCTAAGCAGGGTCACTCCCGGTCAGCGCTGGATTGAAGGACAGGTCTCACAGCAAATCCCAAATGCTCCAAGAAATGGGGCTGGTGTTTTGCACAGTGCTGGGAGAAGGCCTGGAGTTTGTGTCTGGATGCAGCTTGCAAGTGTTCAGTGAGCTACAACTGAGTCTCTGACCCTTCCTGCTCACTGATCTCAAGACACACACAAGCCCAGAGAAGATGTGGATGCCCCCTCCCTGGAAGCACTCAAGGCCAGGCTGGACGGGGCTTTGAGCAATGTGATCTAGTGGAAGATGCCCCTGCCCGTGGCAGGGGGTTGATGATCTCTAAGGTCCCTTCCAACCCAAGCCATTCTGTCAGTCTGTATATTTCACTTACTCAAGCTGTTCTCCCTCTAACTCGGACGCGGTATTCTTCATTTTCTGTTGTACTTGCTGTGGGTGTACTGTCTCATACCTCCAGAAATGGCTTCAGTGTGGTGGTCTGTCAACTCCTATTCGGTTTCATCTTCTGCCCAACCATCCCTGCAGGTCTCACAGTACCAGGATATAACTGAAGCAGTTGATTAAAGGTTCTGATTTAGTAAGTAATGCACAAGCTCACTGTCATCAGCCACACCTGGATTTTAGAAGCTATTCAGGAAAGCTTCTGCAAGCATGACCTGCTTTTTTGTCAGTCAAGCCTCTTCCCCCACCTCAGGAGTAATTCCTTTTTCCCCCCAACAGCTTGATAAGCAGTTCTGAAGAGGAAAAACATATTTCCCTCCTCCCTATAGCTGAGTCAGCAGTGGTAACAGCAAAATCCCAGAGCATTCACATACCCTGATGACCTCTGGACCTTTGAAATTCTTTCACTTTCCTTCAGTAAGAGCTCTCCAAGCTCAAGTACAGGCATCGTGTACTCACGTTGCACTTGAGCTTACACGAACCAGCCCCTGATTTCTGCTCATAGCAGAAATGCTACCAAAACACAAAGCTAAATCATCAGGAAGGGTAAACGCTCTTCTTTTTGTCAACCCAGCAGCCAAACATGCTTATGAAGACACAAACTGTGCACTATAATACCTCCTGTTCTAAGCCCATGTTACCAGGCACACAGATCAAGATTTAAAATTTACTTCTGAAAGTTTTAGTTTGAAACTTAGCTTTGGTCACCCTCCACTGCCCATTTCATAAGGCTCAGGAATCTGTTACTGGGTACAAGCTAACAGACAAAGATTTGAGCTCAGACACCATCTGCTCTTAGCTTTAGATGTACAGATCCTAGGTTCAGCCTCCACTGCCAAGGATCTGTCCATCCAGGCAGTATGCTCCTAACAAATGAGAAAAAAAACAAATGATTGGCTTTGACAGAGAGCAATGAGAAATTTTTGTTTTATGGCAACTAGTGGGATCAAAATCTTTTATTAGATATTTAACTTCTTGTATCAACTGCTCTGCACTATGGAAGAGGTTATTTTTTTCTCTGATAACTACTCTGGTTGTATTTATACAGCTATGTTCAGTATGGCATTTTTTTAAATCCAGGATTAGACTAACCAAGAGTCTCATCAACACATCAGTCAGGGGTTTTCAAGGAAAATGTTTGTTTCCTAAGCTCCAGCACGTATGCACTTCACTTCATTAGCATAAGCATTTCAACCCAGTTAAAGTTGCATTTTCATTAGGTGTTGCATTGCTTTTCACATAAGCGTTATAGTGGGCTTACTGCTTACTGTGCCTAACATCACTGGGACACTGGGGTGCCCTAACTCCAGGTTGGCAAAGCTGTATGGCAAAATGACTCCAGTACTGGAACAACTGCAGCAGCAGGTCAAGGACGTCTCTATCTATATGAGTAGGAGATGCTTAGATTTACAGGGGCAAAAAACTAAAACTGGATGGTCTTGGCATCATAATAGGAAGTGAATCAAGACAAAAGAAATTCATCTTATAGAGCGAGAAGATAAGCTGGCAAAAAATAATAGCACGTAAAGTCATGTATCAGCCTCCTGACTAGAAAACAAGAAAGATACAATCTGCATGGCTTCCACTTAAGTCCAAAATCTTGTATTTCTTTGTAAGAAGGCCGTAAACCAAGCCTCTTATCTGCCATTGTGATCTTGTGCTCCAGTACACACAATAGCAGTGAAGGTCCAGCCTATGAGCACTTTGGTTGCCTCCTGTTTTCAGTTCTTCCAGAATTGCCTCCAATGCTCAAACCTCTCAGCACTCCCACAAGAACAGCCTGGTGAGTCACAACAAGCAATCTCAACGCCCAAATACATGTGACCTGTACAGAGATGGGAAGCTCTTCTCCTACCTACAAGGCTTCTTCTCCCCAACAGACACCAAGGGATTTTGAGACAGCAAGTTAATGCCTTCAAAACCTGCACTGGTGACTTTTGGTGTTTCCTGCCCAACTGAGGCACGCCATGGTCACTGCAAGTAGAGCTTTATGGAGGAAATCAGAATAAAGCATGTGCTGAACAGCTGGGATCCAAGAGGCTGTGGGCCTTCCCTTTTTTAAGCAATGCAATTTCTGCAGCACATCCTGCTTGACGGGGCTGGAGACATTGTAGTCGAGCAGATCGTGGCATAAAGCTCCTGCCTCTGGTTTCAGGAGGTTAAAAACCACTGTCAGCATGAGAAAAAACACAGGCTGTGCTCTTGTAAGCTCAGCACATGGGAGATGGTCCTGTCCTTCAAGGAACATGAGTGACTGATGCTTGGTCAATTACTTCTCTATTAACATGCACCCAGGGACCTGGTAATGAGAACAATTTTTTTTCCTTCCTGATTCGATAGAAAAGACATTGAAACATGTTTTAATCTGCTACTCAGATGGATAAAACCAGCTGCCCAACAGACAGTCTCTTCCATGAAGGCTTAATTCTCCTCAGAGAGCTCAAGAGCAGCTTTGCTGCCTGCCGGATAACGCATGTTTACAGCAGATCCCTGAGCTGCTCAGTCTCCTGGATGAATTTAGAAATCAGACCAGAGGGTAGATCTGCAGCGCAGCAATTAGCACAGGAGACGATGGAGGAGCAATGGAGGAGAATAATTTAGTCTGTGTCAACATAAGGTCAGGGGCTGGGGGCTTGTTCAAATTCCTGGTCAGCTCGTGGGGAGAGAGGCAGGAAGGATGAAGTGAAGAAACTGTACTCTGAAAACCAAACTGCTCCCCACAGACCAGCTTGAGCAGCCTTAATCAGCTTTGCAAGATGCCTTCCTACCCATTTCAGGGCTTTTTTTTTTTTTTTTGGAACGGGTGGG
>VXAV01011642.1:87043-117433 GCA_013399715.1 Alectura lathami
TGACAGGTAGTGGGCTCCCCTGCAAGGCAGCACGGCAGGTTGCCACAGCTACTGTACAAGCACATGATCTATTGGCAGGCAGTGTTTCCCCACTCCTGCCTTTCTGCTAATGAGTCAGCATTGCCTTAAGTTAAGTGACACATCACCAGCCCAGTGGGGCTCATCACCACACATGGCATCCCATATCAGAGCAGATGGGAGAGCTGCTGTAGTACTAGCTGGGTTCAAACCCCTCTAAAACACCTTCCAGAAGATCCCAACATGGGTAAGTCCGGCCACCACCAGCACACAGCTCAGCCTCACCATTTCCATCTCAAACAGATCATGTCGGCATTGTAACAACCATCACTCCAACCTCCAGAACAGAGAAACCATTAGATAGAGACAAAGAGACATTGGGTTTTTTAAGCAGACGCTTAAAAGCGTCAGGGGAAGGCCAGGAGCCACCAGGCAGTGCAGCTCCTTCTGGGTTCTCCAGATCCCAGCCTGAGACACAGCACCAAACTCAGACATTCCCCATCAGGTACAAAGAGGACAGGTACTCAGTCCCTTGAGTTTCTGTAGGCTGGCTTATTTGTGCTTCTCTCCATCGCCAAGAACAGGGCACCTTTTTTTTTTTTTTCAGGTCAGTAAGAACCTAGTATCGGCATTTAGGCTACAAACAGAAAGTGGTACCAATAGTGTCAATACCAATGCATCTTCCTCTATCTACTTGTAAGAAACTCCTGTTCCAGGAATAAAATTTGTGAATGCAACCGAGAGTACACACAATAACTGCATACTCAAGAGCATAAAAACTAGCAAAAAGCTTCATTCACCTTATGTAAATAGTACTCATTTCCTTAGGCCTGAGTATACAGAATAAAACAGATCTCTGTGAAGGGCTAGGTAAGGAGCGATGGACAGATACTGAATTTGTCGACAGGCCCTCCTGTCATGATTATTTATTGACCTTCTGAAAACAGCAAATGTGCATTCATTCAGGAAGTAACAAGTAGTTCAAGAAGAGACGTGTGTGAACAAAACAAGCAAAACTCCAACTCAGGAGAGAGTCAGCGTACCACTCCCATTTAACAGAAGCACAGCAATGCCAAAAAAATATAAAAAAGCAGAGTTAAGCACAAATCCCAGTGGTCAGAACAAGTGTGTGGACTAAGCACAAGGCAGATGTAAGAAGATTTATTAGGTCTCACACTGTAACAGCACCATGAATCATAACAGTGCTGTATTTGCTCTCCACACATGCCTTTAAGCAGATGATAATAGCTCACTCGGTGCTAAGACGTACCATGGAGGGTTTCACCTGCAAAGTTTTACTTCTAGCCCTTCCCACTTCATGTTCACCCAAAAACTGGCTACACTGAGTGTAAAAAGAAGGTGAACTCCTACAGTGCCTCATGGTTGCTGAGCACATAGGGTTGGCCAGGCTTAGACCACCCACTATGTCATGACTGCACATCTGCTGTCACTACCAGACTCCTCTATGTGGCAGGCTCGCCATCTCTCCTGTGGCATTAAAGATTTTGCAATAAATTTTCATAACTTGTAATATGGAACACATACGAGCTCTCTGCTGCTTGGCATACTCAGAGGTTGCACTTTAGAAACAGTGACCTTCTGGCAAGTCCCACACCTCTGCCCCATGTCCTTTTGTATAACCTGTTTTTCACAGGCAGTAGCACAAACTTGCTGTGCTCCAAAAGTTTCTGTCCTGCCCCTGTTGGAAGTAAGAATACCAAATCACTTGACCTGTGGGAATATCCATGTCTTCAGATCATAAGCAGACAATTCTGTTCAATGCAGACTTTGGTGCTGGCTTCTCTGATCGAACATCTCTCTGATGGGAAGAGGATGGTAACCAAGTTTATTTCCACAAGCCTTCAGTAAGCCACAGATGGAGCAACATCCAGTCACTACCAGTGTGTTCCCATCTAAACTGCAAAGCACAGCTAAGGAGCGCTGCAGCCACAGTTCATCTCCTAAACCATTAATTTCATGATAAATCAATGGCTAGACAGACTAGGTTTTAATGCGTGCAAAGCAAAAGAAAATATACCAAAGCCATAACTGTCCTTCCCATCCAAACATATGTATTTGCCGATCTTGTACCCCAATTGTGGGAGCTCATCTGGGCTCATTAGGGGAAAAACTAGAAGGAAACATTAGTTCTGAGGTCTAAGTGTTTTTCTGTGATGAAAAGGGGTCCTCCACAGCTGGTTCAGCCACCATCTATGGCAGGTGAGGAGTAGCCTGGCTAATGCCCATCTCCTCCAACACACGAAGGGTCTTGGAGGGACCTTTTCAGCTTGGAAACTTCCAGATAGCAAGACAGGGCAGAGTGAGGGGCTGGAAGACAGCAAGGGGCTTTGCAGCAGCCCTGTGTGGCCTGAGAACACCACCACTGCCAAGCAGCAAGAGGGATTATTGATTATCCTCTCCTAATCCCATGATTGAATGCCCAGGGCAAAAAAAAAAATCCTATTATATATAGATAGATAGCTATTTAAAATCATTAACAGAGATTTATATCTCCGAGCTAGTCTTCCATTCTCTGGGGAAGCCAGACAGCTGCATAGTAAGAGAACGAAAGCTGCAATAAAACGAAGAAATGAGCTTCAATAAATCATTAAGCTAATGTTCATACTGTTTATCTGTAATGTCATGTCCCCACAATCTACAAAAACAGATGTGTAACTTTTTGTTTTTCTTTTATCAACTATTAAACTGTCATGTAGCTATTACAGAAGATTAAAACTTCTTTTTAAAAGCACTGAGCATTAGGGGTTGCAGTTTCTTTTAACAAAAAAAGATACTTGCGTGCTGGTCCATATCATGCAAGAGGAACTAGAGATAAAATATATGGGGAAAAAAAAATCTTGAAGAAGCTGTTCATTTTTGCCTGTGTTCTGGCAGCTAGATGCACCACAAACTTATTAACAAGGCAGCTCTCTGTTACCAGCTGTACAGAATCACAGAACAGAATCAGAGTCACCTAGCTGGCCAAAGACCTTCAAGATCAGCAGGTCCAACCCTCCACCTGACCTACCGAGCCCCATCACTAAACCACGTTCCTTAGTGCCCATCCACACATCTCTTAAGAGATGGGGACTCCGCCACCTCTGTGGGCAGCCTGCTCCAGTGCTTGACCACTCCCTCCATGAAGAAATTCTTCATTCTTCCTAATGTCCAATCTAAACTTCTAATACCAGCACTTCCTCACATCCTATCACTGTCACCTGAGAAAAGAGACCGACACCTTTCTCTCTGCAACTTCCTTTCAGGTGGCTGTAGACAGCTTTGCTCCATCTTCCCTTGTTTTTACTCTCCCAGCACACCCCAGCCCTACACTTCCAAGAGTAATTCGTACACAGCCGGGCACAGGCAGCACCAGAGCTGGCTGGAGGCCTCCCAGCAGCACACGCAGAGCCCTGTGGGGCCATGGCACGGGCCTTCCTGAGGCGATGGTGCAGCAGAGGCCAGGCAGAAAGCCTGCAGCAAGGCAGACCCCCTTCAAGAGCAGAAGCACGTTCCACGGTCAGCCCTGCTGCAGCCACCAGCACGGAGGCTGAAGAAGTCAGACAGCCTTCTGGGCGTTTCAGAGATCCAAGTGGTTTTTTTGAACCTTGTTTCCTTTTTTAGAAGAAGAATAGAGCAGGAAATCTCTCCGCTCCCTCAGGCTTGACATCTAAAAATTAGCATTTGTTTGTTTTACAGAACAGAACTACCTCCATCCAATTTAGACTCACTCTGTTAATCTACAAAGAAAAGTAAATAAATACTGGAATTATGACTAAGGGGGATTTCAAGAGGCCTACAACTTACAGTTGTTTTTTTTTTTAGGTATTAATAATGGAGACCTGCATTATTTTACTGTATTTCCTGCTGGCACAAATACAAAATTCAAAGCCGCTGTGCTTCTTTTGTCTGCAGCTGATGATGTAAAGTGTAACTACATGTTCCGTTCGGCCTGGGAGGGCTTTAAAAGCTAATTTGAAGCATGATTTCCAAAACCCTGACCGTACGAATCTGCAAGCAAATCTCTCTACTGTTCTATGCAAGCCCTCAAATTACTGCTCTGTTTGAGTCCTTGAAGTACACCAAATTAACAAGCTCTAGCCCACATGACCAAGGTTCACAGAAGTTCAACCCCAGCTTATATAAGAGACATAATCAGTGTGTTTGCCTTTAAAAATAATAATTAAAAAAGAAAGATAAATAACAGGGTCAGCAAACATGCTGCACAATATTTAACAAGAAAACGCTGGGATCGTAACAGGATTCGCAGCCTAAAACTGCTCCTGAAGGCAACAAACATGACATGATCATTCTGACAGCTGTGACAAATTAGGTTTCATTTGCCTGAGAGCCAGCCATGTTCATTTAACTGCAATTACTGGCACATCATGATCCCCACTCCAGAGAATGCACCCAGTCATCCAGCCAGCCAGTGAAACAAAGCGTCTTGTGGAGAGCAACATGTTTAAATGGTTCTTCTGTAACAACACTGAGTCTTCAAAAACGCCCATTTGTTAATACACACCAACAGCTTCTTCAGGTGTTCACAGTGGTCCTTCTGCTCTTCTTCAACCAGTGGAGCAGCAAAATCTGGATGCTTCAAACCATGCATCCACTTCTTGTGTGCCTGGCTGCAGGATGAAGTGCTCACAGGAGAATGTGCTATTTCAAGGTGTTTACTCTGGCCTAGTCCAGAAGGTTTGAAAACAGTTTGTTTCATCTAGCCTGAAATCTTAACATTAAACATAGTTTTTAACCTTCTTCAGGGCTTGTCTGTGCCTCAGTTCAGTAACACACCTGGACATTCCGTGATCCTATTTAGAGCAAAATCCTGCACACATACCTGCTATTTCCTAAGAATCCGCTTCTTAGAGCCCTTAGGCTTCAGCCCCACCAAAGAAGGACGCCCCAGCAAATTATACATGCACCATTCAAACATATTTAGCTGGTGAGTTAATTTAAAGAATAAAAACTCCAGGATTTGACCATCAACTTCCTTGAAAATTCCTAGATAACACATCCACCATGTGTCTAATTCATTCAGCTATGTCACAGAACATTTTTCTTTGAGACAAACTCTTTTAAAGCCATTCCTGAGCAGGACCTTACAAGCCTGTGCACTGCGCATGCAGGAATGCAGAGCCCCGTACACCCATGCGCTGCTCAGGCACCAGCTGCCACTCAGCCTGCGGCTGCAGCAACAGGTGTTCTCTGTTTTTCTTCTCAAGAGAAAGTCCCAGTCACTATCTTCAGCGGAATGCAAGAAAACAGAGCGGCATTTAGGGCCAGGCGGGAGCCGCATTCCTTTCCGAGCAAGTGGGAAAGACGCCTGCTGCTGCATCGCGGTAAACTGGGACTTATTCTCAAGGAGTAAACAGCATTCTATGTACGTGCACTGAAACACCTCAGTGAAACCATCACTGCAAAGGCAGTTTTTCACTTCTTGGAAGGACAAACTGGTGCAGAGTGGTACATTTGCTGCCACAACTCACCCGCAGGACGCTACTGAATGTTCTTCTCTGGCAGCAACTGACTTCTACACAACGTTTCTCTACAAGGAAAATCTTCCAACGTTACTTTCAATCATTATTTTTCCCTTTTTCAATTCCATGCTAAGCCAAAATAGCTCAAGTATCTGAGAAAATGACGTGCATGAGAAAAATGGAAATAGCAGGCTTAAGAAAAACAAGTGGTAAAGATGAGGGAAACCACGCAAACGGGTTTTTGATAAAAAACTACAGAATAAGCCATGACTAGAGCTAACACCCATGAGACATGCCACCAAAATCTTCTGAAGAATACTTAGCAATGAGGCATCACGCAACTGAATGCACATTTCAAAATGAAGCCAAGCTTGTTTCTGATCTTCAAAGGCTTATAAACGTGTTAGCTGCTTCTCACTGAGTGCAGTCCTGCATATTCACAGTGAATTAAGCTAAACAAGGGCTTAAATAACTGAGGGATTCCAGTTTAAGTAATTCCTGCATGGAGCGCTTCTCATCCTGCTGTACACTGGATTTTCAGACAGCACCTTTCTCGTGGTGGGGACAGACTGCAGCACCTAAGCTCCAGATGAGAACACCATACAAGTGACATAGTCATGTCACCCGTGTTTACAATGTAACAGTAAAGTTTATCCTGATAAACACAGCTTTCGAAAAGGTTATTTCCCTCCCGCTCAGCAAACAGAAAAGGTTAACTTTTCTGTTGAGCACACGTCAGGCTGTCCATCGAGCACAGCTCCTTGGTACCCAGGGACCTGCCAGGGAATGATGAGAAAAGCCCTGAGAACTGTCCCCATGTTGCACTGACCTGCCTCAAAGTCCTGCCACAGCCTGGTAGACTGGGTTGTAAACCAAGACTCCAAGGCAGAGGTTTATAAACAAGTCCTCAGTACAGTAAATTCAGCGGTAAAACCCAGTTTACCTAGCCATTTACTGCAGTCATTAAAAACGAAAGTGACAGCAAGTTCCACCCTGTGCCGGCTTTCACATTACTCCTACCAACGCAGCTAAACCACAGACATTTCCTGGTTCAGTCCTAAGTACCTGCCATACTGCCGAGAGTTGGACCCAGGTAGGCTTTACCCTTATTCCTTGATTTCATTTTATTTTTTTAAGATAGCACGAGATGTCCAGGGGGACCTGGCACTGTGACACTACACACAACAGCAGGTAAATTGCTGCCTAAGAGGTGAACCTGCAAAGTTCAGAGCAACCATTTCATCCGCAGGCAGGCACGATGCCTGAAATGTAAGAGGTCATTTCAGCCACCTCCAGAGATGCAGGAACTGAAGCATTTCTGACAGCTGCCTGGCATCGCTCCTTTACCTTATATTCATTTCTATTTACATTATTTTTGATACACTTACACTCATTCACAGGTCTCAGCCAGGGCTCTCCCTGAAGCGAGGCTGGCATTTGCTGTTGTCGGGGGCTTGGCTGTTTGCTTTCTACAAATCTGCCGGAAGCATAAATGAGTTCTGCTGAAAAGAGCACAAAACTCAAGAGCCTTCCAAGAGCCATTGCTGGGAGGAGAGAGAGCCCCCTCCAGCCTCAGCTCCCCATCACTGCCTGCATTTTGCCAGCCTACTTCTCTACAAGTACCTCTCATGGTTGCTACCTTTTGTTGGCATCCAGCCAAACACGCAGCGCGTTTCATGAAGAGATGGCTTGCACAGACCGCTAGCTAAAAGTATCAGTCAACAGGATGCTGCTGTGATATTAAAAGCTTTTTATGCTTAAAAAGATCCAATTTTATTCCCTTGTCAATAAAAACAAAGCAAACTTAAAATTCAAAAGGGCCTTGATTTGCTTTTCCAAATTAAAGAAAGAAGTGTTCAATTATTTATTTCTGGGGAGAAATACCAACCCCTGTTCCACTTGTCTATTTAAAGAAAAAGAAAATGTAAGCAATGTCCACACTAAAAAACACCCAAAAGCCCTTTGGGCATGTTTTGAAGAAGCTATTTAGAGTAAGGAACATGAGCATTCACTATCCTTGTATTTATAATGAGGCTCCACCATCCCCAAGAGGTAAAGCAGAATGAAAATGGGTCACATATCTAATTAGCACTATTGAAGCGTGAAGCCCAAACATCCTGAAATGTAATAGAGCTTTTTTAATAACTCCAGTCTCATTAGAATATCCCACGGTCACCTATGTGAGACGGCAGAAGCTTCGAAACAGGCACCACAAAGCAGGGATGTATCTGGCATCACGCTGCTTTACTACTGGGGAAGGGGACAATAGTGATCCTGACAAAATCTGATCCGTTAGCTAAAAAATAAAGTGATTAGTCAATCAGCCTAGCACAGCACCCAAAATTTCACCTGCACTGAGTGCCAGTGATGCTATGGGAAGTGCCCAGGAGCAGCACCAGGCAGCTAGGCTCAGCCACCCAAAAGAGTGAAGGCTGCCAAGGCAGCACCAGGACCCTGCACTCTACTTCCAACAAGGTCAACAAGCCCTAAACACCACCCACCTGTGAGGATCTGGAAGTCACTATGGCCTTCTGGAAAATAAATAAAATGAAAACAAAACAAAACAAAACAAAACAAAACAAAACAACAATTGTAGGGAGTAATTAATTGAGCCTGCAGCTGTCTGCTGTACATATCGGACATCACAAAGTTCATGTGGCTGCACAGGTTTTTTTGTACAAGGGATGAGCAGGCAAGAGCACTGCAAAAACCATAACCAAGTGTTTATTCTGCCCATCCATGACCACGCTCAGCCTGCAGGCGACCGTGTCTTTTGTGGGACTTTGATGCATCTCCCTCACTGATTTTGCATTTCTGTCTACTAGAGTGACAATGTTTTTCATCTTTTTGTCTAAGTTCTCTTGTCACAGTGGAGAACGAGGCACACAACCACAAAGAAGTGAAATCCACAGTATTTTATTTGCATACTAGATTGCCCAAAAGGGAAACAAAACCAGACACCTAGGCTTTGATTAGAGAGAAGTACACTTTTTTTAAAATCTTTTTTTTAATGGTGTAGCATGGCAGTTCACAAACTCTGAAGCTCACCCAAACTGCTCGAGCAAGACTGAAGTTAAAGCTACAGCTGAGCAAACAGTGACGGATGATCCATGACAGTTACAGGGACCAGCAATGCTGGAGACCAGTGATCCAGCATCTCAGCCCAGACCTCATGTTATCACTGCTGGGCTAACAGTGGCCATCCCTATTGCTTCCATTGGTAGAATTTCAGTTACATTAGTACAAGCCCAGTTTATCCCCAAATTTACTCTACCCAGCTTCTTCTATAACCAAAACTTCCCCTCATCACTTCGCATTAACATCAATATTAACGATAGGGCTGAGAGGAGACTCAGCCACAAGCAACCCCAAATGGTTTGGGTGGCAGAATGCTCCGTGTACCTCCACCTTTTGCACAAGCAAATGGCACAGCAGTGCATAGAAGCTGCTCCAGAAGCCCCGAGGCCACGTTCCCCAAGCAGCTCAGCTCCCACCCAGGCAGCAACCAGGCTCCTCCTTCCCAGCCCGAGCTGCGCACTCAGCACATGCTCCTCAAAACGTAGCCTCTTACTAGCACATGAACTTGTAATACGTGCTTTCCACTGTGTTTTATACTGGGACCTCGAGGTTCTGAAAACTGCCTTACAAGAAATTTAGCACAAACAAATTGGCTTCCAGGTGCTCTGAATTGAGGTTTCCTCCCCAAAGTCATGGACATGGTCCGCGAGGAGCCAGAAACTGAGACCAGAGCCTCTGCCACCAGAAAATCCCATTTATGATGGAACAGAAATAGAAGGGGGGGGGGCTTTCAATGGAAAATGTGGTGAGAATAGAAAGCAAGAGAGTAAAAGCCCTGTCAGCACATTTCATAGACAGCCTTTTTAATGAGGAGATAAACAGATAAAGCTTTCAATCCACGTATGGAGGCTTTTTTTTTGTTTTTGTTTTCAATTTGAAAAGAAGCTAACCAAGCACACGGGATTCAATAGAAAACAAAGGCTGAACAAAACATTTTCTGACAAGGCCTAAACAATCTGAAAAATGTCAATTCTAATGCCACAAAGAAACGGAGGGTTTTTTCCCCCACTCCCAACCTAACTATTTATTTTCTTTAATTAGCTCCTCCTTTCAGCTATCTGGCTGGGTAATGAAGTTAACAAGCATGTACAAAACCCAGCCCCCCGTTCTGGGCAGGACCCCCCAGCTGTGCCACAACAGCATGGGAGCCAGATGGAAAACCTCGGGGCGGGCTCAGCTCTGCCTCCTCACACACAGCACAGCCTGCAAATTGCTCTTGTCTTATATTAAGCAGGTTGAAGAGCACACAAAATGGACTGGACTGCTGCAACAACCACAGCTGAAAAACATGTTCCTGGGAGATAAAGCAAAGGAAAATACTTTTAAAACAATTGTAATAAAATAGAAAATGGAGCTCTCCTTTTCCTAACAGTGTGATCAGGTGAATACACACATTCTGTAATATTCCCTTTTTATTCCCTGCTGGAGACAGATCCAAGCTCCACAGTCTGGCAGCCCCACCAGCGCCACAAGACCTCCCTACTGTCAGGCAGGTGCCAGGAGCACCTGCCACTCCTACCACCATCTGATGGGCAAAGAAGCTGTCCCAGCAAGAACAAGCTAACTGCTTCTTAAATCTGATGCAACACATTCAAATCGGGTATGCTAACAGACAGCCAATATTCAAAAGCCAGCCTGAAACTATTAAGCAACAAGAAGGATTTCTTCATTTCAAGACAATTTTAAAGGCAGAATTTAAAGCACATGAGATGGGGCCCAGAGAAGCAGTTTGCTAAGGAAAGCCCTCTCTTCGGGCACAGTGAAGTCTTCTGTCCCACCAAGGTTACTTTCACCTTAACATGGAGTGGTGACCTCCAACAGGGATGGGAGCTCCCCTCCAGTGGCCCCCCAGATCTGTCCCCTGCCTGCTGGCACTCACCTGTTGAGAGGAGGGATGAGACTTCAAATGAGCCAGCTTCTGTGCATGGCCAAGGAGGCTGAAAGCCAGAAGCCTCCAACAAAAGCCTCTACATCCTCTGGGCTACGCTCTCCTGGATAGCTTGCAATACCTTAAAATGTCATATATGGCATCTTCAAAGATAAATGATTTAGAGGGGTTTTCAGCATTTAATCCCATCAGAATCCACCCTGCAAGTAGCACTGCAGCTTTAGCATTACTCTCTCCCTGCTGTTCTAAGAAACTGGATACACACAGGTATGGACTTTTCCCTAGACATGGTGATACCACAGCTACATAAACCCAAACTTAAAAAGAGAAACAAAAACCGTTTAATATGCAAAATCCAACTAAGTGACAATCATACAAAACCTCTACAGACATCTTACTGTTTCAGGATTTTTATGTTTCAGAGACCTCATTCCAGGTTAGCAGAACAAAGCAATATCCTAAAGAGGCAGCCACAGAAACCCATTACAACCATACATACACTTAAATATGAGACATTACTGCCAGACACTTGCAACAAACTGCAAACTTACTGCACGTTCAGCCATCCTGAACAGTCCTCAGGGACCTTTTTCTGTGATAATATCCAAGATGTGCAACTGTCACCATGTAGGAAGCAGCACAATTCGGTAACCTGTTACCCAGGTGGCACCCACCACACAATTCAAAACATGTAGGTTTTCATTTTGAAGCAGTGAAGTAGGGCTGAAAACTGCCTCCTGCATATATAAATATAGAAAAGCAGAATTAAATCACTGCCTACGTGGCAGGTGAAAAGAAGTCTAAAGTCTAATGTGGTTCCTAATTTATAGCAGCAGATCCAAAATGATCTCTAGCCATACAGGGTCACGACTAGAGCAGCGATCACACCACTGCAGCCCCCAGCATGGGAAGCCAGCTTGCCTGCACTGCTGGGCTGCTGGACCTGGCTCCCTGCATCCCAGCAGGAGACAGAGCCTGTTTTCAGCCCCACCGTACAACAGCC
The DNA here is from genome assembly GCA_013399715.1 of Alectura lathami. Lineage (NCBI taxonomy): Eukaryota > Metazoa > Chordata > Aves > Galliformes > Megapodiidae > Alectura > Alectura lathami. Next base: position 98,511 of record VXAV01011642.1, read on the forward strand.
CAACTCTGCTGCTGGGTCTGGGTCTGCCCGCTGCCTGCCGAAGAAGCTGGCAGCCTCATTTAGCAGGAAGCCCATTTTGCTTCTTGTTCTTGTGAACCAAGATGCCAAGCGGCACATGCCGCTACGCATCCTCACCGCTGTACAATGCAGCCTGAATGCACCCACCACAACTGTCCCTCTCCCACCTGGATTTGTTGGAATAGCTAGTTAGAGGGGTATTCTTCCCAAACTCCAGCATAAGTGAACATTTCCATTTGTTTTACAAATTCTCTCTTGCTTGCTTCTGTTTTGCAAAAGCAAGCTGGGCTAGATTAACAAGAGTAAAGGACCAAGGGAAGCAACAAATTCATCAGCACTCAGGTTTCAGAGCCCTCTGAGATTTGAACTGCCTACCCAAAAGTTTGGGGCACAAAAGCTTTCCACTCACACAAGGGAGATCTCGTTACAGGAATTCCCATGTGAAATTCTTGTTCTGAATTGTGTAAGAGATGAGATAAGATAACAGGGGCACTGACTATTTTTGGAAAGCCTCTGAAAATACACATGCTCTCTGAACAGATGCAAAAGTTACTGCACCTACCAGGACCGCAGCTGGACAGATGAGCTGCACCAGAGATTGATCCTGGAACCATGGAGCAAGCTTAGAGAAATGGGAAAGTGCACCATGAAATACACAAGGAAAGGCCAACTAAGCAACTGCCTCGCAGGTCCCAATTTGTTATAATGGCTGGCCAATCCAGCACCAAGGATGAACTTTTTCTTGCGTCTTAACCCCAGCTTTTGAAATACACCCTGCACTGCCTTTCTCCAACACCTTTTTTTAATTTGATTGCTGACTTTGGCATTGAGAAACCAGCGTGTGCTACTCATTGAATTTTTGAAAAGGAATTCAACAGTTAAGCACTTTTTATTTTTTAACTCGCTATTTTGTCTGGTCCAGAGCATTCACCTCTCGCTCCTATCGATAAAGGAATTTGCTAATGGACTCCACTTCAGTGCCACTCACTTTCATGGCAAAGGAAACTCCTAGCAAAGGAGTTTCTACATAGATGGCAAATTTCCAGCATTTGCTTTCAGACTGCTCATCATGAAAAATACAGATATATTCCTTAAATATTATATGAAACTGAGCCATAACTGAAAGCCAGAAATAGCTGCCTTCTCCAGACAGCACTCAGCAATCCATTTTCTTCTTCTCTGGCTTGCTGGCTGCCTTCAGTGCAATCAGCCATGTTACTTCTTTGTTTTTTGCGCTTTACTCTTTTCCCACCTTTCTTCCCATCTCTCCCACTCTGGCTTTCTACATGGCAATCCCCAATCTTTTTGCTCTCTGCACTCTGCTCATCTTACTCCTGGGGGAATAAACTCCCACAGAATTAACTTTATTGTGATCAACAGGAGTACAGCATCCTCAATCCTGGAAAATCTGTGTTTTTAGTATTCTCAAATATACACACAAAGTGAACAAATTGACATGGGTGACTCAGATCAGCTCTTCTCAGTCCTGTTCCCTGTCTTAAACATCTTGGACCGCTCCCATTTTTTGATGATGTTCAGGCATTACTTTCAGTGAAACGCTGCCAAAAAGAGGCAGTCTCAAGCCCTGCTCCAGCCCCATTTCCTAATGGCAGCAGACAGGGCCACCAGCCCCCCAGCCCCAACTATAGGGATCTGCTTTCTGCTTAACCCTTTCTCCGGATTGTTCTGTTCAGTCTGTGCTCACGTCTCATGGATTCCTTCTGAAAAACAGCAAAGCTTATGCTTTTCCCATCCATAGCTCATAACTAAGACTGCATTTTGGTAATGGCAAGTATCTCTTTTATTGGTAAGTGTACTCTTGCTTTGTTCACACTTTGTGTTGCTTCTACTGCTTTAGCTTCTCCAGGGCACTTAAAATCATTGCATTCCTCCCATTTTTGCACTATTTTGACCCTCGCAGACTGCACCATGCCATTAAAGCTCCAGCCTCACATCAGCCCAGTCTGGAAGTCACCGCTCACCTGCTAAATTCACAACACACACCGTCATGACTTTTCCTCCAATGAACTAACCACTCATCCAGACACAAGTCTGTCTTTCCTCACAGTTTTTGCTGTGCTTGACAGGTAATTTTTAGTTGTTGTCTATCATATTGGTACATGGTTATACACTGTAAGCATATGCTGGAAAAAAAGCTTCCCTGGGTTCAGTGCTGCACAATCTTGACTCGATACAAGCCAAAGTAACCCTACTTTTATTAAAAATTAGCCACCAAATAGCTCAAAAACATTCCCACATATTATCATAACTGAAAATACTCCCAACTATTTCATAAAAAACATTCCCTGCCTGACTGCTATGTTTTTCTTATGAAGTATGTCACACTAATAGCAGGACTGATACTAGCATATGGAACAGTCTGCAGTGTTTTAAAGTTGCCAACAAGTTTAAACAAACAAATTGTACAAATTCAAGTGTAAGTTAAAATTTCTTCCCAGAAACAAATACTGACATTAGATACAAAATATGAAAATGCAAAGCCAATACAAACACCAAAGGAGACAAAACAAAACCAGGCAGGAATTCCATTTTGGCATAAATGGCAACAGTTTTGTGCCTGGATCACAAAAGAACAGAAAAAAGAAATCTGTGTCCCTCCAGGTACGCAGGGACACAGGCAAGACAGGAGGATGATGGAGAGCTGTATTCCCTTGCCTGTGACACACCAGGCAGACACTCCCAGACCTCTCCTGGTGGTGGTCTCATGGCTTCACACTGGGCAGACCGGCACTTCCCGCAGGCAGCACTCCGCAGCAAGCACTGTGCGGGCCGATTACAGGCTCCACGAGTGGACAAGCCTTTGAGGCAAAAGCCGGAGAGTGCAACTTCAACGACAGAGAGTGCTTTGATGTGACCTATAGGATTAGCTGCAGTCCTGGCATGACTAAATATGTTATTTGCAATCTCTATTGCCCATGAAGGAAAATTTAATGATACCTCTACTTCTTTTCCTTCTTCCAGGCTAGAAAAAGACTGGGCACAAGGCAGTAGCTTGCAATACACTTACGCTATTTCACACTAGCGGGCTGTTTTTTCCCTTTTTTGAACGGATACTGAAGCAAAAGCTGAACTATCAAGAAATTAAATAGAAGAGCAATCCAGGCACCCTGGCCAGTATTTCCTCCAAGTGAAACACATTCTCTCACCCTCAGCTTCATGTGAACTACTGCGGCACCCTTAAAAAAGCAGCTCCATTTGCCTATGCAGACAGAGCAGACAGGATGGTGCCCTCTCCTGTGCAGAGCCATTTGAGTTACCTAACATGTGCAATTCAAATTAAAACGTGTCTAAAGAGAGCAACTGCATCTTGAAGCATTGTCATTACATTTCCCAACCAAAATGCAAATGCTCATTTGCACAGCGAGCTCTGTTTGCAGTTATCCATCCTTGGAGAATGCTGCTTCCAAAGTGTGCTGCATACAGCACAGTTTTATGAAGTTCATTCTGTTACAAGATGCATTCACTTCAGACTAACATAAAATTTGGCCACTGCAAAAGAAGAAAGCAGTGAGATGCATTACAAACAGCCAAATCTTATCTCATGACCTTTTCAGAGGCTAAATAGCAGTTTATCTCAATGGCAGATCATTGGTATAATCAAGGTTGCTTCATCAGACTCTTCTGACAGTCCAGTCTAATATTACATCAGACAGTCACATGAGCACACAATCATCTCACCTTCTCCTTGAACTGAGACTTTGCAAAAGAAGAGCAGTTTCTTAGTTTTTTTTTTTTTCCTGCTCAAAGACGGCTACCATATTCACATGTCACTGCAGCACTGACAGGCCTAAGTGACCCAGGCCCAGGCTGTCCCAAAGATGATCCCCAGGGGCTGCTCTACACCAGTGCCTGCACTGGTCAGGATCTGGGTGCTCTGCGAGGGGCTAACAGCATCTAATCCAGATGGAATCTGGCTTCCTCAAGTCCCTTCTGGCCATATTTTCTAGAGTTAACTCCCAAAACCCAAGGCAGGGTGTCTCAACCATACATACCCTGGCTTTGTCTCCGCCTGAAGCAAGCCATGAAGTTTTGCTTGCAAACATCAAGCACTGGACATGAAATCACCCACTTCAGGCAGCACAGCAGCACTAGGCAGAAGATAGCAGCAAAAACCAGGACCTCAAGACCACACAGAGCCCTGAGCCCAGGCAGATTCTTTTCAACTTCATTGCTTTTCCTGTCCTATAGATTACCCTACAGCCATTTATCCCAGTCTGCATTCCTTCCACTGCTTGCTCATGGTAAGTACCTGCTTACTTAGCTGCCCCTGGTCACGTACACAGCTTGCAAAGCTCCCTGTGCAGCCTGGAAATAAAGCAGCTCCTCCTAAAGCTGATTTCCAGCAACATCACACCCTGCCTCACGGCTCAGAGCAAACTCCTACAGGAGGCCTGTCAGGCTGCAGGATGGTTTAGCAGAGGGAAGAAAAGCACCCAGCATATAAGGGCTAAACCACCCTATAAAAACACTTTGTGAACTCCTAGGAGGAAACCTTTGCGAGTATTAGAGGCTTAAAGCAATGGGAAGTCCCTTGCCTAAATAACTCCGTGGAGCTGCTCCCTTGTGCTGAGGCCCGAGGGCTTGGGCCTTGCCCCTCAGCGCAGCCACCATCCCCTGCCCTCACAGCAGCTGGGTCTGGGAAGAAACAACAGCGGCGTCTTGCACGTCTAATTGTGCAGGTTCAAACAGCTTCACAGAAGCTTAGCCCAGCAGCTCTGGTCAGAAGCTATAACGTTTCCTCAGCGTGCATTAGTCTATTATTTGTCACAGTCAGTAACGTTAAATGTGGCACTGTGTCTGCAGAAGGGAGCTGCCTGCACACGGGCTGCTCGCCAGCGCTTCCAGAGTGTAAAATACCAACTGCTACCTGCTTCTGTCCCCAGCAAGGCTGCCGAGATAGGAAATCCCAGCATTCGTACCCTTGCATTTGATGAAAGTGCAGGGATGATACATTAAGATGCATGCAGAAATAGATGAAAAAAAAAAAAAATACTATTTCTTTTTAAACCAACCTCGTATAGCCATTTCTGCCACACACCCTTGAATAACCTGGATCTAAGAATTAAACCCACTTTCAGTTCTCACTTGCTGTTACTCAGCCTTAAGTCCTGCTATTAGTCAGATGCAGGAACCTCTTTTTTCACAGTAAACATCCTTTCCCTTCCCTTCAGAGCACTCCACTGGCCTCAGGCAGCCACATAAAAGACCACCAAGGCACAGAGGGAATAAAACATGGGTACAGTGAACATACAACACATCGGGCATTTCATGACTGAACCGCAAGAGCTACAGCAAAAACCAATCTCTTGTGCCCATTTGTCACTGCCTGCATTTAAGTCTGTTGCAGCCTGTCAAGTATCTGGAAGCTTTTCCTGCCATCTGTTTCCTTCCTCCATGGGTGCTGCAGTTTTCCACCACCTCGCTCTCACAGAAAAGTCTTTAATGCTGTGAGTCTGAACAATTATTTTTCAAATGTGTTATGCATTTTGAACCTGATTATACAGGTTCTAACAACTGTCACTTGCTTAGATTGATAAAACTGACCTTGCTACCTGTCTCCATCCTTACAGAATCTCCAGAATCTGCATTTTCCCCACCCTTGCTTTGTGAACTGTAATAATGAACACAGACAGTTAAATGGCAAGAACACACCAAGCTGTTTCCAGAATGCAATGGCCTGCTTGCTCCCACAAAAAGCTGTCAGGGTAATTACCAAGCCAATTAACAGCAAGTAAGCAAGCACAGAGATCTGTAGAAAGACTTGCCTGAGTTTCAGTGCTGGGTGGCAGTTTTATTGCTGCCCTTTGAACACCAAAGTTTACAGCAGATTGTTAATGGTACCTTTTCTGCAGTACTGAGGTTCCTGCAGATGGGTATCTGTCTCCTCTCTGTATGTCATTATTGCCCTTTTCCTCACTTCCTACAGAATGCAGCTAAGGATTTCACCACCTCAGGAAACAGGCTGTCCTAAATATTTAGGGATCCTTTTTAAGTTTTACAGCAAATAGCCATAGCTGTATATAAACATCTATTCATAACAAAGTCTAGTTTACAATCTACTAAACCATTCTTAGAACAACAAAAATAACCCAGCACCTCAAACTGTAAGTAATATCCTTGAAGAAATAATGAATTAAAACCCAGGCTATTTAAACCCCCTAATTTCTATAGCTACTAGCTTTGGTAAACAAAAATTGGGCATGGGCTGGCTATTTAACATTCATCTTCTGTTTTGTTTATACAGAAAAAAGAAAAAAAAAAGGGAAGATCAGATTTCTCACAGGGGAATGTCATTTTAAACTTCAGGGTAAATGAATTGTAGTGGTATGTTTGCATAAAAAAATAACATTAATTGCAAATTCAGAGGCAGCTGAAGCAGTGTGGTCTTAATACCATATTTGGAGTAAATATTAAAAATATGTTTACAGTATAATTTGCAACAGGACCTCTAAAAGCAAAGGGGAACCAAAAAAAAAGTCCCGCACCAGGTGTATCTACTGTACTTGAGAGGTTTAAATAATATCCTTACGTGATCTCACTGGAAAACACCAGGCCAACCTGACCTATATGTTTTAAATAACCTGCTGCTTCTACTTTACAGAGGAGCTGGTATTAAACCATTAAGCTAATAGTCAGAGCTGGCTACTCTGTTTGGGTTTTAATAAGATCTGGCTCCAGCTGATAAAAGTACAGCGAGAAACAGCTTTGCAAATGGAAGCTTTACATGAAAACCTGGTCATGGTAAGACCAACTCAATTTCCCTGCTTAAAAAAAAAAAAGGCCATAAAGCTAGCATTAAGCTGTTTTGCTCTATCTATTAAAAGATATCAATACCTGCCAGTATTCCTGCAGGTTCTGGGACCAACGGCATTTGCAATGTAAGGATGTCTCCCAGATGGGTGTACACTTTGCTGTTCACATACAGAATATATAAGAGCTGAATCTTAGCCATATTCCCTATGTTTTGAATCCTGAGGAACTTCTCAGCATGAAGGACTATATGAAATTCTACCTTCTGAAGCGAAATAAACTACAAAAATACTCAGCACATCTGCCTCCAGAAACTACAAAAGAAGTCATAGAAGCCAGAGCTGAAATATTTGTAGTTGTGAAATTGTGCAAGAAAACTGGGAGGAGGTTTTGAAGTTATAACCATTGACAGAACAAAAGCCCACACATCCCTCAAATTAACTCCAAGCTGCCAGGCACTGCTTGCATCCCTTTTTCCTCCCTCACAAGCTCCCCTCTTTGAAAGGGCAGAGCCAGCCCAGTGTGCCTCCCCACAAGCTCCCCTGCCCAATACAAGGGTGTCTGTATCCTCCAGGCCACTGCTCCAGCACTGCATCGTCACCCCGAACAGAAAACAGCAGTAATTCTCAGCATCACTGAACAGTGTACTGGGATACACTGGACAAATGAGTAGTGTTAGGTTGGGAATGCTGCAGGGTACAAGATGAACCCCATGAGCTGATCTATGACTACAGGTTTGGCTGAAGTTGCTGCTTCTGCTCGTTGCATGAGAGGGCTCTGTCTCCTGTTTCCTCGAATTTCCTTCCATCTTCTCCCTGGTCTTTCTCCAAAACCAATGCGGTTCTGGAAAGCAATGCCTTGGGTGTTTGCCAAGGGCTCAATTTCATGGCAGTTCCTGAATGCTGCATCTGAACAGGCTTGATGAGAGAGCATCATGCTGAAGCCAAATTGCTTAATTCCGTCATTTTTACAGCAAAGGTTTATCTGCCTACCATGAATGCAGCACAGCCAACGTCGGTGGTAAAAAGGTACTGCAGTTTAAGAAATTGAGCTATCTTCTAGTTTTCTAAACAAATTATTTGAATACAAGCCCAGTAACAGTCTGTATTCGCAGCATTCCACAAAGGCCTTCAAAAAACTCCCCAAAGCACCTCACTTTTAACTCCTTAAAGGCAGATTTACTTTGGGTTCAGACGTTTGGGGCGAGTTATGCTGTCTGTACAACCCCAGCCATTGCTTGCTGTCTGGATCTCCCCCGAGGAACATGATTAACGTTGAGTTAAAGCCCTACCTCAAAGCATCTGGGAGATAATTGAAATCCAGGCAGTCCCAAGACTCTTCTCAAATTGAGCAGTTGCTAAACCAAAATGTAAAGCTGCGGCAAGATGTTTGTATTAATTATACTAACCAGCCATCAAGGGGCTCCTATCTGAGGGCACTTTTCCATGGATAATTCATGGCAGCTTTTGAATGATGGTCTGTAATACACTGTGCATTCTTCAACACCATGAACAGGCTGTTACAGCTACTTCAGGCTTCCAGTATGAAAGCACAGTAGCTGCTTAATTCCCCAAAGATCTGATCTCTCAAATACTATATTGCAGTGATTCCTTTGACAAACTGAGTGGCATTTCAAGGTTTATCTTCCACCAAAATACTGCCAAATATCACCTTGGAATTGTCACCATGCAATGAAGATACTTATTTAGATAGTAATCTGATATTTTTGGCAAAATTGCTTTTAACAGTATTCATCTGCTTTTTGTATCACCTTCCATACCTCAGGTTTTGGTCACTTTGGGTTTTCCCCTGGAACTTCTGCCCAGCAAAGCTTTTTGCTTTCAATTTCTCTTCAACTGCACAGATAGTAACACCAATACACTGGGTAAGTATGTCACCCTTACATGAGAAAATCAATCGAATTGACTAGCCACAAAGTTAATCAATTAGACTAATGGTTGACCTAGTTCAAGATAGGGCAAAGTATCTGATACTTATTTTCTAAATAACAGCATGCAAAAGGGCATCACCACACCAACAGTGGAGCAGCCTTGCTAAAGCTGAGCGCTAAGGGCAGGCACAGGAATGGAAGAACACCAGGCTTCACGGGACACAGAGGACTCCATTTTACCCCAAAACACTTGCACTGACTTTGCAGCCTTGGCAAAAACAGCAGCAGCACAAAGGCTCTCCATGAAATATGGGCACCTGCCCACGGAATGCACTTCAGTTTTTCCAACAAGGGCACACAAATGATCAAGACTTCTCCCTACAGGTTAACTCAGAGCTCTTCAGAGCTTGTGGTTTAACAAGCAAAGGGGAAGGGATGCAAACATTACCCCTTGTTGAACATTCACACCTTTCCCGAAAGGGTAACTCCATGAGCTCCTGCAAACCTACATTTCACACAGTAGCCTCTATACCCTTATAAGCCATCTATCCTGCAGCTAACTACAGCAGAAAAGGTTTATCTGCATTCACCCTCAGCTGCAGCCAGCAGCTATCCCACAGTACGCATCGCTAAGAGACCTTAGTTCTACCCAGGGATCAATTTATTGGATATGAATTTTCTAACCCACTTTTTCTGCCCAGCTGACAGCATTTCAGTGACATACTGTAATAAAAGCTGATTCACGCTGTTATTCCAAAATGTTTATTGGGGAAAAAGGATTGGGTTTTCGTTGCTGACTTTTTCTTTTAGGAATGAAAAGCTTCATTGGGAGAAATGGCGTTTCACACAAAGGTTATGAGCTCACTCACAGGCCAAGGAAAGCAGCTTAGCTAAATCAATTTTTGCTCAACACTACGACTCCCCAGTTTGTGTGGTTTCACACCTGCATCACTGGATTAAGGTGGTGACTACAGAGTAGAAAGCCCATTGAAGCCTGCTGATGAAAGGCTCCTGTGGATCTTCCACACCAGTCAAAAAGACCTATTTGTACTGGAAGCTGAAGCTAGAGCAATCTTAATAAGTCTTTCCTTCAGCTATTCATCAGCCAACAGACTGGTACATTGATGGAGGCCACACTGTTACTTGTGAAATGCGCTTTCTTTCCGTGCAGTCAATCTGAATATCCTAATTCTAGTCCATATCAGACTGGGTGTAATGCCATTTATAATCAACAAACCTGAAAAGCAGCAAATAATTCTAATTATGAGAGGCAACTGAACAAATGATGTCGGATTTTTATGAAAAGGCAGCTATGCCAGAGGCAATGCATCAAACAGCTAAGTTACATTAAACCGTCTTCTGAAGAAATGTTCACCTGCTCTGTATTAATTTACTTGTTATTTAAGGACTGATAGTGCTGAAAAATGTGTCATTCCATTAGGCACATGGCTGTCCTGCCTCTGGGGGAAACACCGTTAATGTAATGGAAAGAGATTTAAGGCTCATGTGCTGTCAGCCCGGGTCTGCCCCAAGCAGCTGTTCAGAAACTGCACAGCCACCGAAGGCTCCGGCTGCCGGAGACATTGCTCAGGAAACCACAGGCTCAGCGGCACGGCCAGAAGTTTCCAAAAATGAAAAGCATCCCTCATCCCTTAAAAGAATGCGGGTAAACAGAAAGGAGAACAAACGAGGGGAAATAGAGGGAACAGTTGGTGTCCAGGCCAGCTCCTGAGGAATGCCTCCCAGCATCGGGCAGTTCCAGGCAGTAGGACATAACAAGGACAGCTCTGCTTTGCAAGGTAAATGAGAGCAATTCACTCGTGGTTCTCACAAATATTTACTTTGAAGGCAGTCATGCATATTTCACTCAACATCTAATACACACAGAGAAAAATACATTTATTATGTGTGCTATTTGTTCCCAAGAGTCTCTCTTCATCCCTGTTATACAAAAATAACAAAAATACACTGCCATTTTGGCTGGCTGTTATTATATTCTTTTTTTTTTTTTTCCCCCAACTTTTCTCCCCACTTTTCTCAAAGGCTGCCACTGAAGGCACACTGTCTTGGGTGGCTTCAGTTGCATACCCTCCCTTCAGTCCCAGTCCCCTCAGTGAGTTTTCGGTTCTTTCCATATGATGTTGTCACATTATTTAGCTCCCAGGGTCATCTGAACAGTATCGCTGTGTAGGGACGGCTGCAGTCCTTGGGACACATTATTTCCACCCTCAACCAACAGCTATTTCAGCACCCACGATGCCAGATGAAAGCAAAGAAGCGGAAAAAAAAATGTTTGGGGGAACCTGATTACAGGGGAGTCCGGCTCCGAATGCAGTGCATGCTCCTCCTGTCATTTCACTTTGCTGACATGTTCAGTGACAGTGTATCTCTCCCCCATCCACAGACAGGGTACTGCTATTCCCTGCTGAATGGGAAGTATGTGAGATAAGAGATCCCGACTATTGGGTTGCAGATTAAACATTTCTTCCTAATCCCTACAGTCAGACTGACTGCGTTGTTGCTTTCCCAGCCTTTCTGCTGCCTGGATTTGTTCCCTGGCACATACCTATTCCTAGCTCAGAGGTGTGAAGAAAACCGGGTTTGATATCTTGAAAGCAGCATGCCAGCGCTTCTCAGCCCTTCCCTGACCCCTCTATCTCAAATGCACGAGCATTGCTGGTCGGGTGCCATCCCAGCCAGCTGGCCCTCGCAGCGCCCTTTACAACTGCCTCGTATCTTTGCGTGACCTTCACAGCGCCAACTGAGCGTGGAGAGGACCAGGCAAGCAACCCAAGGAAGAGCACTAAAAATATCCTGAACTTGCATTAGTCACAGGACTACAGCCCTGCTGAGAGCACAAGTCACTGCTCACAGTGAGTCGGAGCTCTGCTCTTCAGCTCAAAGGAACCCGTGTATCAAGTAAGATCAAATTCTTCCACTTGGGTTATTTTAAAATATCAGAGAAGAAATACAGATCTCTACTGCTGTGTTTTGTCCCATGACCAAATCAGAGGATTAGGAGGAGGCTCACTGACCCCAGTCAGCAATGGCACAATCCAACGTTCAGTAACTTCCTTGTGCCAATGCACCACAAAACAAAGCTCTGCCAGGGCAGGCCATCCTCTTGTGATTTACCAAAACCCAGCTTCCTCTCACCACTTTGGCAGAAGCTTAGCAGAGGAAAATACTTGCTCCATCCTTACGTTGGGAAGATGCTCCCTGTAGACATGGGAACCAAGCCCTGCAACCTCGATACAAAGCTAGGCAATACCAGGGGCTACTGGGAATAGCACTCCAGTGGGTTCAGCTATTTAACACCCATCTGGTTAAAATAAAAGGCAACATTAAGGATGGATGGAGGGTAAAAGAAAGTACAGGCAAATAAATGAGCAGTTTCTAGACCAGATGGGGCTTCAGGGATTAAAGGGGGAGCAAAACATCTAAGATCAGAAGAAGCTGACAAATAGATATGAAACACAACATGAAAACTAACTCCTCTGCTAATGTGAATGCTCTCTTGCAAATGAAATCCTTTCATTGCTCAGAGAAAAGTTGGTTATAATAGGAAAAACAGCTGTACTTGTCCCTCAGTTTTTAAACAGCTTTTCAGAAATGCCTGTGCACTTCCCAAGCACCCAGAACTCCAGTGCTCTTTTAACAATCTACAACAAAGCTCCCAGATTGCCTGAAGGCACACAGGGCAGAGGAAAAGGGGTGTGAGTGGGCAATGAGGATGAAAACCCCATTTACTTCCCCATTTCTACCCGCAGCTAGTGCTGTGGAAGTTCTGCGGGCGGCTGCTGCAGGACACAAACAGACAGCAGCTGCTGGGCCATATGCTCGATGGGTTCCATAGGGTTAAAGTGTGACCACTCAAAGTTCCTGCACATGGAGCCAGCTGACCCCAGAGCAGCATCCACCTCTGCCCACAGAAGAGACGTTCTGGGGAGCTGGGAAAAGCCAGGATGACTCTGAAGGTTCAGATTTATTTTTTTCCCTAAGACTTTGTTTGGAAGACAAAGGCAAGGGAAGGCTCAGATGGCAGTGAAAGCCCATCACAAAGCATGCTGAAGCATTCAGGTTGTGCTCAAAGCTGTCACTCCATCACATTTGTCTTGTGAATGCACTAATGCAACACTGCACATGTCAGTACCGCTTCAGACTGACAAATTAAAGCACATTCCTCTGCTGGGTGACAGCTGTCTTTGAACACAAGAGACACTTTCTCCTGCTCTCACTGCGAAAGGCTCCAAGCCACAGAGCACCTGGCTGCTACAGCCTGCACTGCACAGCACAATTCAGCCCTACCTGCCTGTTTGCACTGCAGCTGAAGCTGGGGGTTTGAGCAGCACCCTTCTCCTTTCAGGAGGCTGGCTGTGACCTTCCCCTGCCTGCCAGCACCATCCACAACACCAGTGTTACTGTGCAAACAGTAATCTGGTGACTGAGGCGTGCAAAGGAAGCAGTTCTTTGGAAACAAACTCCTCAAGAGGAGCCAGGAGCACCCACAAACCTTAGCAGCCTTGCTGTCAAACATGACAAAAAACAAAGGAGGCACTTTTGGGGAAGCCTCTCAGACTGGGGTGAGACAGACTAACCCACTGGGTACACAAATATTGCAGTGCATGGGGTGTTACAGGGATGGAATTGGTTTTCCAATTATAAGTTTTAGTTCTTCTTAAATCCCTGCAACCCTGCTGAAAGACAGGCTTGTCAGTGGCTGTTTCCTGAAGTGCTCAATGCACAGAGCAACTCTCCAGCTTGCCTTTTGCCACAGGGCCAGGCCAAGGCAGGCAGAGCTGCTGCCGCAGCACACCGCATCTAGTGATGATCACTTACCATCCCGAATAGTTTGCATTCTGCATCTAATACCAAGAATGCATTCCTCTCATCACACAGCAGTCATGCAAGATTTAATGAAGATGCACAACACACCTGAAAAAAAAGTGGCTGAAAGTAACGGATAAATTATTTAAACTATGAGCGTATCTCTTTCCCCATTGACAGCAATCTCATGAATGCCCTCCTCTGATACGAACCCTTATCAAATAACCAAGCTTTCTGGAGAAGAGACCAGGAATGAACTCTACTTTTCCTCAAAACGAGATCCAATACAAACATTACAAAATGCACTCTCCCAGCCATCATGAGGCGAGACACACAACCAGCCAGTAAGGAACAGCGAGGAGCGCAAATCACCGACACAACAAACCGTCGTACACTGACAAGAGATGCTATTTCTGGTAGAAGCCTGGGCCCCTCGTTTCCTTTTACTGATGATGATAATACTACTTGGCAACAGAATCAGGGCTAGAACAAAAACAAGACCAAAATGTTTATACAGAGAATTTACAGCACATTTTGGAACCTCTGTAGATACTGGTTTCACTACACCCTTCACCAAGCTAGGAGCATTCCCACCGCCACTGAGAAACACAGCCCCAAAAAGAGTCCTGGTGAAGCAGAGCAAGGGACATGCATGTGACATGGTGCAGGTGACATCACTCTGTACATTTACATCTTCAGTTGCTAAATCTGGTCAAGACACCAAGCTGTGTGGTGTGGTTGACATGCTAGAGGGAAGGGATGCCATCCACAGGGACCTGGACAGGCTTGAGAGGTGGGCCCATGCCAACTTCATGAAGTTCAACAAGGCCAAGTGTAAGGTCCTGCACCTGGGTCGGGGCAATCCCAAGCACAAATACAGGTTGAGCGGAGAATGGCTGGAGAGCAGCTCTGAGGAGAAGGATTTGGGGGTGTCGGTTGCTGAAAATCTCAACATGAGATGACAATGCGCGCTTGCAGCCCAGAAGACCAATGGCATCCTGGGCTGCATCAAGAGAAGCGTGACCAGCAGGGAGAGGGAGGTGATCCTGCCCCTCTACTCTGCTCTTGTGAAGCCCCACCTAGAGTACTGCATCCAGTTCTGGGACTCCCAACACAAGAAGAACATCGAGGTGTTGGAGGGGGTCCAGAGGAGGGTCACGAAGATGATCAGAAGGCTGGAGCACCTTCCCTAGGAAGGCAGGCTGAGAGAGTTGGGGTTGTTCATCCTGGAGAAGAGAAGGCTCTGGAGGGACCTGATAGTGGCCTTCCAGTACCTGAAGGGGGCCTACAGGAGAGTTGGGGAGGGATACTTTAGAAAGGCGTGGAGCAATAGGACAAGAGGTAATGGCCACAAACTGGAAGAGGGGGGATTTAGGCTAGATGTTAGGAAGAAATTCTTTCCTGTGAGGGTGATGAGACACTGGAACAGGTTGCCCAGAGAGGCTGTGGATGCCCCCTCCCTGGATGTGTTCAGTACCAGGCTGGATGGGGCTCTGAGCAACCTGGTCTAGTGGGAGGTGTCCCTGCCCGTGGCATTGGGGGTGGAACTAGATGATCTTTAAGGTCCCCTCCAACCCAAACCATTCTATAATTCTATGATTCAAAAGAACACCTGTATAAAACTGTCAGTCCTAAAATTAACGTCCAAGTGCAATAAATGAATAAATAAAATCACACGCTAGAGCATAAGGTGGGATTCTCATGCAGCAAGCATGGTAGCTGGGGAAGAACAAGGACAGCATTGTAGAAATCACCAAATTACATAAATACTCACTTCCTCATCATTAGTATTTTACACTACGTGCTGTGTTAGCAAGCCAAACAGAACACACAGTTCTGGAATAAACACCAGAGCTATTTATTCGTGTGCTTTCTCCGTTTTGGGTGTAAACATGTCCACAAGAAATCGATCACATGACAACTATTTGGGCTTATATGCCTTTTCCCCTGTTGCACTGAAGTTGCAGGTATCATAATGAGAATTATTTTACCAAACCTGCATTTTAAGTAAAGCCATGGGTAACATATTCATCTGTCTACGTGCACTCCATGGGTATTTATTTTTCCCAAAGCCATGCTCTTAATCAAGCACAACTCCTATTTGTTCTTCTTTTCTGAAAGTTAATTAAAGTCAGCACTCACTTAGAACACTGACCTCAGCGCACTTAGAGGAGACGTGCTCAGTGCCCCTTCAAGAGCAGACAGCTATCTTCAAAAAGTAAGCCAGGCAACAGGAAAAAGGATAAAATAAACCATACAAATCAAATCCTGCTCATCTGTAGGAAACCAACACAATGGCCAGGTATCAGAACTATGTGATAAAAAATTAAACATTTAAGTTTATTGAAGTTAGCTTAAATTTATTTAAGTTCTAAGTTCTTATTCTTTCAGAGTTTCCCTATTCATCGAGCCATATTTAAGGGAGCTGGGAACTGCTCGGCCCTCCAGCAGCCTCCCAGCAGGTTCCAAGTCTGACTGAAGGCAGCTGGTATCAGCCATTTGGCAATGGCTCATGCATGTATTTTGGGGGAATCAAGGCTGATCTTCTTGCAGATACACAAGACAGGCTCTTCTCTGGCCTCTTCATGAAGTGATCGTCCTTGGAAAGTCAAGGACGATGCATTCATGGAGGCCATACAGCCAATTTTAATACTATTTTAAGTAGAAGCCAGCAGTGCTTCCTTACAGTTGGTTGCTGTCAACAGGATGCAGCTTTTTGCTACCAAGTGCGAGTTACCTATATCCAAGGGTATCTTCCAGAACACATTTCATGCTGTTTAAGCACTAACATTCAGCTTAATCCATTCTGTGTGTTCCATTGTTAAACCATTCCTCTGCAGCTTCCCTCCTGGAAGTTCAGTTTCCGCTTGAAAACAGTCTCAAGAAAATAAAATGCCACCTCAGGACTAAAGACTTCTACAGGGATATTCAATAGTTAAAGCTCTGAAAATAGTCCTTTGTGCCCTTTTACTGGGCAGTGAAGAAAATGTTGTTGGTTTTTTTGGTACACTTCTACTGGCATGATTACAAATTATATTAATGGTTATCAACTACATCGTTTTATGGTTGTGAAAAAACAGTTCCAAATTCCAGAATTAATTCTGTTATTAGACGTTTGTTTGGCTTAAGTCTTAAAGGAGAAATGTAAGCTTCCAAGTGGCTTTCTATTTGAGGCATCGTGACTGATTATGTATTTAGATGCTGCTGGATTTAATATCTACTCAATTCAGCTATTTTTTTTTTTTCTGTGGGAAAGAGACTCGGAAGACTTTGGAAGAAAGCTTCCCTGACCATAAACCAGAACTCTGTGATGCAGTATGTTAAAGGGAAAATTAAATTTCACAATTGGAGCAACATAAACTAATCTGATTCTTGGCAGAGGCAGTCAAAAGGTTTGTTAGCAACATGTGAAAATGTAAAATGACAGCAAAAGCTGATTTACATCATAATCCCCCCTCCTGTTTAATGCTTACTGCGCTATTGTGCCACCTCAGCGTTATTTTAGTTCTGAGGAAGTTTATAGAACGCGCAGCAACTTAAATCAGTCACCCCAAACCCAAAGTTTCCTTTTATTCTGCTGAAGTATCAAGCAGAATATTGGGGGAACGAAAGAATGGGGAGAGAAAAAAGCCTAAGTTCTACAGAAACTGTAAAATTAACTTGAATTTGCAACAAACTAAAGGGACTGAACATTAATTTTACATTCCAGGAAAGCCTCCAAAATAACCCCCAAATATTGTTTCTTTGGCATACAGTCTGATAACAAACGCACTTTGTCCTACATGAATGATGTGAACCTTATTTTTCCAATTCAGGCTTGGGATTTTCAAATGTGACTTCAGAAATCCATTTTTGCTTGTTCAACCAGTGTCTGAAGCTAAAAGTAGACACCTCTTATACCTACATGGGTGTGCAAATATAGAAAATACACTTTTTTGCAGGGACTTGTCTCTGGAAAAAATGTAACCTAAACATGTCTGTTGGTGGTTACTTCACTGCAAAAACGAAGTGCAGTACACCACTGTAATTAAATGAGTAAGGCAGAATAAACAAACCATTTAGTCCTTTAAGAATCTTGCTACTATTAAAGTCATATCTCTCTTTAACCCTTGTTTCTTCCACACCCACATGAGATTATATGGAACTTCTTTATTTCCCTTGTTGTCTCCCTGTTCGGTATGTTGATTGTTTGGAACATTTACTGTTGGGTGGACGTTGGGAATGGGAAGTCAAAACAATTTCTGTACTCTTAATTATACAGTTACAGATTTACATTTTGTTTCCACAAAGACTAAATTACAGCATTTCCACCAGAACTAAAGAAACAGGATGTTAGATTTGGCGTCAGTGCTTCTTCATGGACTGTCATTTATCTCTAAAAAAGGCACCAGCCAACAAAGGTGCAGTGCCAAGCCATGGCGCTCAAAGGGTCACTTATTAGAGCCATCACTCATGTGCAGATGGTGCTTAATCCAGGGAAAAAAAAAAAAAAAAACTGATTTATTGAATTTTAAACCTTTTACTGCAACATACTGGTTAAAAAACAAAAAACAAAAACATACAAACCAGTTGAGACAGACCTACTTTTGAAGCCACATGAACTTCAATGAATTTGAAGTTAGGAATTTGCTGTCGGATTTGCCCATTTTCAGTGAGGCTGGACTCATAAAGTAGAACACCTCAGACACTAAGTCACTGCCTATTCCCATGTGTCCTCACTTCCAAATAAAAGAAAAATAAAAGGTAACAAGGTGAATTATTGCAACCCCAACTAGAATCTTCTTCTTCTTTAGGCACTCAGAAAAAGTTTGTGCTCCATGGTGACCCTTGCAATGCACTCTCTTCCACCTTAAATTCTTTCACATTTCATTAGAAGGTTTATTTAAAACTTGTTTTTTGTATTTTTCAAAAATTAAAAATCCTAAAGCCCTCCTCCCTGCCTTCCCCTACCCCCTCAGACAGTGTAAAGCCCACAGCAACATTCATTTTGAATCCGAGACGCTCATCATCCCTTGGCACACGTACCCAGGTCAGTGTAAGATGATGCTTCCTCTTAGAAGAATGAGGAAATGTAGCCAATCTCTTTTCCTCCTCTCATTTTTAGTCAGTTTCACAATTAAGCATAACCTCATGACATTTAAAAATAAAAGTGTTCAACAATCAATTTTCTCTTCCTCCCACCACGTATTCGATATGATTGTACAACAGTTTGTGTTGCGAGTTTTTCCTGTGCTAGAAGTACCAACATTTAGGGCACTACTGATATTTTCATAAGGCACAGGTGCACTCTAAAACAGAGTCATCTTTTACCATTTATTAAGAAACACTGAGCAGTGCTGTTAAACGGGTAACATTTTGCTAAAGAGAAAATATGTTAAAAAACGTATGCTAGTGAAAAGGGTCCAGTATGTTGTTA
>VXAV01011645.1:0-19046 GCA_013399715.1 Alectura lathami
CTAGTGGCTGGCAGCCCTGTCGACGGCAGGGGGATTGGAACTGGATGATCTTTGAGGTCTCTTCCAACCCAAGCCATTTTATGATTCTATGATTCTATGATTATTACCATTACTGTTATTTGTCTCTTCCTTTTCTGACTTAGTAAATAGTTTTTACCTCAACCCACAAGTTCTACTTTTTTTTCTGATTCTCTCCTCCATCCCACTGGGATGGGGACAATGAGCAAAAGGCTGTGTAGTGTGTACATCTGCTTCCAAGGCTAAACTACAACAGGCCTCCTCTGGACCTGCTCCAGCAGCTCCACATCTTCCTTCTGCTGGGGGTCCCAGACCTGGATGTGGGGCCTCATAAGGGTAGAGCAGAGGGGGATACTCACTTCCCTCACCCTGCTGGCCACTCCTCTTTTGATGCAGCTCAGGATACAGTTGGCCTTCCAGACAGCAAGCACGCATTGCTGGTTCAGGTCAAGCCTCTCATCCACCAGAACCGCAAATTCTTGGATAAGGCATGTTCAGCTCAATGTCTAGCAAGATCTGCAGATCCTTCCCACCAGAGCTGCTTCCCAGATAATCTGTCTTCACTCTGTATAATTGCAGGTACTTGTAATGCAGCTTATATTGACAAATTATATTTTATTAATATGAACTATCGAATAAAAGAGTATAAAACATCCTCAAGATCTATTGCAAAGACATCAAAGTCTATTCATATCATCCTCTGAGATCTTCCCTTGTATGAAGAAAGAGGGACAGTTTCTTAGTAGTGTAACAAGATAAAAGACATTTACTCTTTTACTTACTTTAATCCATTGTCTTTATGGTTGGCAGATGCATTTTAGGAAAACATAATCCTTAATTTTAAAATATTTTCAAACTTTATTCCTTTCTGAAGAGTACAGAAATGCACACACAATCTCACTAATAGGAAAGGCAAACATCTACATGGTCACACCATTTCAAAGGCACCAGTTACTGCATAGAATCATAGAATGATAAAGGCTGGAAAAAAAACTCTAAGGTCATCCAGTCTAACCATCAACCCAACATCACTGTTCTAAATAAATCATGTCCCTAAGTGCCACATCTACACATTCCTTGAACACCTCCAGGGAAGGAGACTCCATCACCTCCCTGGGCAGCCTGTTCCAATGCCTGACAGCTCTTTCAGAGAAGGAATTTTTCATAACATCAAATCTGAACCTCCCCAGAAACAGTTTCAGGCTGTTACCTCTCATCCTACCACTGTTACCTGGGAGAAGAGGCCGACCCCCACCTCGCTACAACCTCCTTTCAGGCAATTGTAGGGAGCAATGAGGTCTCCCCTGAGCCTCCTCTTCTCCAGACTGAACAGCCCCAGTTGCCTCAGACACTCCCCGTAAGACTTGTGCCCTTCTTTGGACATGCTCCAGGGCCTCTATGTCTTTCTTGCAGCGAGGGCCCAAAACTGAACACAGCGCTCAAGGTGCGGCCTCACCAATGCTGAGTAAAGGGGGACAATCACCTCCCTGTTAATCCTGCTGGCCACACTATTTCTGACACAAGCCAGAATGCCATTGGCTTTCTTGGCCATCTGGGCACACTGCTGGCTCATATTCAGTCAGCTGTCAGCTAGCACCCCCAGGTCCTTTTCCTCTGCACAGCTTTCCAGCCACTCTGCCACAAACCTGTAGCATTGCATGGGGTTGTTGTGACTGAAGTGCAGGACTGGACACTTGGTCTTGTTGAGCCTCATGCAGTTAGCCTCAGCCCATCGATCCAGCCTGTCCAGATCCCCCTGCAGAGCCTTCCTATCCTCAGACATATCAACAGTTCCTCCCAGCTTGATGTTATCTGCAAATTTACTGAGGTTGTACTCAACTACAGACCTGATCTGTTCTCCAGCAAAGAATATTTCTGATTTTATGAACAACTAAGCCTTGCTTTTGTGCAGCTGAACACTTTCAAAGTAATAAAATCCAACTGATGTCACTATCACACCAATGAAAAATCCCCAAATAACAAAGATTTGAGTGATCTTCTGCTTTATCCTTTGAAACAGTGGTGAGGTGGAAAAGTGATAAATCATTTTAGGTCTGTAAGAATAAGGATAATTACACTTTATTGAATTTCCTGTTTATCCTTCATATAGATTCACAATGGAAAGTTAAAGGTTGTGTCGTACATCTATTTCTGTATGTAATTAAAATCAAAATATCCATAAAGGTGCTCTGACACTGCTTTTCTGTTTTATCCATATGGTTTTGAAAATCATTTAACAGTTCTCTTTAATTACCATTAACATCCCGCCTTGAACACACTGCATCTGATTCTGCACTGCAAAGCAAAGCCTGTGCAGACAGACCTACTCTGTGATGCTACTTTGTACGTCAGTAAAACTGACAGAACAAAGGAAGACGAAGAACTTGTAATTCATTTGTCTTACAGGACCACTACAGAGAAGACACAGCACCTATTATTGAATCTTATTCAAATAACAAGGAAACATTTAATAACTTCTGTCATGCTGGCACAAAAGATAAATGTAGACTACATATTGTGGGCAGCTGACTCCAGAGCAAATACTCTTGATGAGCACACAGCTGTCCTGCTGCATCCAGGAGTTACAGCACAGGCTTGTACAGAGATAATAGCTTTGGTCAGCTAGCAGCACAGCTGCACAGCCACAACATGAGCCCAAGGTGAGGAGTGCTCATGAGAGATGACCATGCACTGTGTGGCACTGCCCTGGGACTAATTGCAAGTTTGTGAGTGAAGACACTATTGTTGACCAACATTATCATTGCATTTGTAAGATTTCCTTTATCTCTTCCTCTTTTCCTATCTCTCATCTGTTCAGATTAAAAACCCATATTGTTTAGCTGGACAGGGCCTTTATTCCTTATGGTAATGATGGATATGATCACAATACCTTTACTAGAGGTAGCTCAGTCAGTTAATGAAGCAACATTTCCTAACAGATGCTCTGCATTATTTCTGCGTCAAATGATATTGTTTTTCTCTATTGAAAATTAATTAACATTGTACATGTGAAAAGCTGCACACTGCTAGCTGGAAAAAAATAAAAAATAAATAATAAAAAGGTAAAATTGTATACCTTTATTTTTTGGGTGACAAACTGACCAACATTTTTAGGGCAAGTTCATATTTCTTACACGTATGCCTCAGCTTTAGAAACTGAAGTCTCCTATAAAAATGCACTGCAGAAGAGGAGGAGGGACTCAGCTTGTTTCTCAAATACTTCTGAAGTTTCTTTAATGAAATGAGTTGTGCACACAACAGTTGCAAGAATGTTTTTCTGCCTTAAATACATATACAACATTTTTGTAAGAATTACAAAGCAAGCAGTAAACATATGTCTGTGGAATGGCCATTGCCAGAATTTGCAGTTATCTGCTTCAAAACCTTGAAAGGAAAATTGGCTGTGGGCAATTGCACTACAGTATTCACAGGATCACAGAGAAGATGATGTTGGACAGATCCTCAGAAAATCATCTAGTCCAACCCCCTCATCAAAGCAGAGTCACCTACAACAGGTTCCCCAGGGCTGTGTCCATTCATAGAATCATAGAATCATAGAATGGTTTGTGTTGGAAGGAAAATTAAAGATCATCTAGTTCCAAACCCCCTGCCATGGGCAGGAACACCTCCCATTAGACCAAGTTGCTCAGAGCCCCACCCAGCCTAGACTTGAAGACTGCCAGGGAGGGGGCATCCACAGCCTCTCTGGGCAACCTCTTCCAGTGTCTCACCACCGTCACAGGAAAGAATTTCTTTCTAATATCTAGCCTAAATCTCCCCTCTTGCAGTTCACAGCCATTACCCCTCGTCCTGTCGCTCCATGCCCTTCTGAAGAGTCCCTCCCCAGCTCTCCTGTAGGCCACCTTCAGGCCTACAGGAAGGCCGCTATCAGGTCCCCCTGGAGCCTTCTCTTCTCCAAGCTGAACAACGCCAACTCTCTCAACCTGTCCCCGTAGAGGAGGTGCTCCAGCCCTCTGATCATCTTCGTGGCCCTTCTGTGGACCCCCTCCAACAGCTCGATGTCCTTCATGTTTTGGGGGCCCCAGAAGTGGACACAGTACTCCTGCGCAGTACTCCTCCTTTTGACCAGGCAAAACCTATTCAAGTTTTGAATATCTCCAGGGATGATCACTCCTAATCCTCTTTGGGCAATCAGTCCAAACCTTCAATCTCTTTCACATTACAAAAGAGTTTTCTTATGTTTAAGTTTAATTTATTGTGTTTCAGTTTGTTCAAAAAAAAAAAAAAAAAAAAAGGTTCAATTTCCTATTGTGCTAGAATTTCCCTGTAAATCCCTTTCTAAGGCAAACTTGTTGTGAACCAGGAATAATAGTATCTACTCTCTTGAACTTGTGTTACAGGACACATCTATTAAAGATTCTAAAGCATTCAAGATGCTATGAAAACATAGATTAAATGAAGAGTTTTAATGAGATAATAAAGAAAGGTATGACAACCTTTGCTTCCAGGAAGCTGGGTTTCAAAGGAGATCATAACAAAAATTCTTACCACCAATATCAAAACAGAATGCACCCTCCAGTATATATTTAACCTGCTCATTTGTAGTAACAATGCACACAGTGTTGTCAGAAAAGAAAAAAATCCCAGAAGATTACTTGTTTTTTAATTTACTAGGATAAAATGAAAAAGAAAAATGGCTCTTCAAAAAGCAAAGTTTTTTCTAATGTACCCTCACGCAAATGGTGGAAATATCATATTCATCAACTATTATATCTCAAATCTTAGTATAAGTATCTAAATTCTATTTGTAAGATTTTTATTTCTGAAACACTTATTTTTTTAGAATCTTGTGTGCAAGGCAATCTTGCACTTTGTGGAGATATACAGAGGAAATGTGCTAATTTTCTTAACAGGAAGAGATAATCTATCCTCCCTTGCCCTCTCCTCCTCCAATGATCATTCTCATCTGACTTTGAAATATTTTTGTAATGGCATGAGGCTATCCAGAAACTCACCGAAGTTAATGATCCAAGACAGGGTAAAGCTGGTGCCACTGCATGGCCATTCCCTGAACTGTGGCCTGAGTCAGGATGGCATTAACTCCCTATTAAAGCAATTAAAGCTCATTATTTCTTCCTCTTGCTATACACTAACAGTAAAATAAAAGCATTTTTTGCTGGGTTGCCTTTTCCCCTTCTGGCCAGCTCAGGCAAAATGCCTGGAGATCCACATACAAGAATTGTATAGTGAACATATACCAACCCTCTTCATGCAATTAGTGCAACATTCCACCAGTTTAAATTTCTGATTAAATGACAAATGTTTGGGTCAGTATGGATGACATTGAGCTAAAAGTCTACAATAAAGTTGAAACTTATGCTTCTGGGTCATTATCAAGTCTTTCATTTTGGCTTTCCAATCTTTTAAGCCTGTCAGTCACACATGCACACACAGTCACACACAGCACAGGAACCTGTAAGAATGGAAGACACCACTCATTGAAGGGTACAGACAACACTAAAAAGATAATTTGCCTGTGAAAGAAATCCTGATACAAGCTACATATTGTTATGACCATATGAAAATTTCTATTTGGAGCTGAGGACTTTTATGTACAAAATATATTTAGTTAAATATCACTGTTTCATCCAAACTCGATTTATATGCTTCTAGTGGAGGATCTTCTGTGAATAGATTCAAGGTAGAATGATGCCAGTTTTATTGATGAAATGATTAAATTTTGTGACCAGATAGATGGAAAAGCAACTTCTCACAGAAGAGAAAAAAAAAAAAAAGGCAAAACATATGAGGTGAAACCAGAAAATGATTAGATATTTTTTGCAAATGGGAATCTCTGGGAATTATGTCAGTAGCTGTGCTTGCAGAATAGCCCCTATATTACTTCCAACATGAACTATAAGTCTGAATCCATTGCCTTTTACTAACTGGAGAGTGTTTTAATCTGAGCATTCCCATGAAAATCAATAACCAAGTAAAGTATTCCTAAAAGCAGAAAGAAAAATTACAGGATTTGACATTTGCCAGATGTTATCACTGCACATAAGAAGCTAGACAGACAGAAAATAATTTTCAAAGTTAGAGGCATCTTAGAGTGTTTTTTGTAATCTTATTAAAAATCAAATTCACAACATCAATAGATCCTTCCTGTGCTATGTAATTACATTACAGACATTTAATTGAAACTAAATAGAACAGAAACTTTGCCTAGCATAGACATGTTCTGATGGTAGAAACTCAGCAGGAGGGTGCTAGCTTATTAAAGATGTTCTTCATCTGCGTAGCACTTCAGGAGATAAATATATGTTTTCTTTTGAAGTACTATTTGTCATTTGAAAATATTCCAGTAACAAAACTAAGATATTTCAGTTAAATATACTAATAAAAAAGTTACATTTCACAAATATGTTCAATTGAATTAAAAAGATTTATTTATGAAGACTTATCACTGAAAGTCTTCAGGTAAAAAAAAAAATACAGAGACACAATTTAGTTGTTATTTAGTAAAGCAATTTGCTTTAGTCACATTAAAATGAAAAACATCATCTGCAAATATCAGCTCCTTACTTTAGTGGGTAATTCGATGCATTGCATGGGGAAAGCAATCAAGTATTCTGAAAAGTCTTGAAAACACCACTGCACACTGCCCTTCCAGAAAGGATGCCAAGAGTTGGGTAGAAGCAGGACCGTACTGAAAGATGTGTTTTGCACAGAGTAAATTTTTCAGTAACTAGTATGTAGCAGCAGCTTCTGATGAGCAATGAGAAGTAACTCACAGGTTTTTTTTTGTTGTTGTTGTTTGTTTGTTTGTTTGTTTGTTTTTAAATAAGACCACCCCAGCAAAGCTCTGCTGTGCCCCATAGCCCAAGTCACGACAGATTTCATTTTTATTTTGTCCTTATTCCTTTCATTATCTGTAACAGAACAACAACAACAAAAAATCTTGTTTTAAAGAATTACCTAGTTTTATTTCCATATGCCATATTGATGTTTACCAAAAGGTGTTACTAGCTTACTTACTAAAAAAGAAAACTTCTGAAAACAGACAGTCAGTCAACATGAAAATCTGCTGTCAGCGAAATTGCAGCCGTACTCTCATGCACTACATGCAACTGCAAAAAGACTGATTATTAGGTTCCCCTGAGCAATGTCAGGAAGGGGTTAAGTAAAGGACAGAATTTCAGAACAAAGTAATACAAAGTTGCTGAGTAAGAGATCTCTCCAGAGGAGGCAACTTGTAGACTGCACCATTTACTTGACAATTAATCCAAGGAGATGCACTGACATTAGTTCCAGAAGGAGATATTTTCCTGCCAGTTTGCCTAAAGGTAAAAGTTAGGTTTGCAGCAACCAAACAACAGGACAGAGGGAATAAATGGGGGAACAAATTAAGAGAAATAATTTAAGGATTTTTTTCCCCCTCTTCTCTTCAGAAGGAGACTTAGAGGTCAAGCAGTAATCCTATCTAGTACAATATAAGCCAGTGTAATTTATCCCAAAAAAAATGACTTTAAAAATGTGTGCTCTCTTCTGGGAATATGGACTACCCTGTTGCCTAAAAACACAGGTTTGTCCTAACAAAAGAATGGTGAGTTGCTACATGCATCTTGCGGAGAAGAAAAATAAACCTATTTTATATAAAATATTGACATATAAATTTATAATTGCAATTGCTTCCTTGTTTAAAACCTCATAAGAAGCACTTTTATGGGGTAAAATCTTGTAAGACCCCACCTGGAGTTCTTGTGAGGCCCCACATGGAGTACTAAATCCAGGCCTGGGGCCCCCAGCACAAGAAAGACGTGGAGCTGCTGGAGTGGGTCCAGAGGAAGCCACAAGGATGCTCAGAGGCTGGAGCACCTCTCCCATGGAGAAAGGCTGAGGAAGGTGGGCTTGTTCAGCCTGGAGAAGAGAAGGCTCCAGGGACACCTCACTGCAGCCATCTGGTACTTCAAGGGGGCCTACAGTAAACATGGGGAGGGATGATTTATTAAGGAGTGAGGTGACAGGACAAGGGGAAAGGGCTTTAAGCTGGACAAGGGTAGATTTTGGTAAGATTTTAGGAGGAATTTCTTTATTTAGAGGGTGGTAAGGCGCTGGCACAAGCTGCCCAGAGAAGATGTGGATGCCCCATTCCTGGGGGTGCTCAAGGCCAGGCTGGATGGGCCCTGGGCAGCCTGATCCAGTGGGTGGCAACCAGCCCACGGCAGGAGTTGGGACCGGATGGGCTTTAAAGTCCCTTCTAACATAAATCATTCTGTGATTCTATGAAAATGCACTGTATGGTCTTTGCAGTATTCAAAGCAGCCCACATTCTCATATCCAATTTGAAATGTTTGCAGGCATTTGAAACAGGTTAAAATCAACATGTGACTGATACCCAATAGCACTGGTAGGTTTTGCTGCTATCATTTTTTTTTTCACACTTAGAGCTCAAGCTCCTCTACTGCCTTCAGTTTCTCAGTTGTAGGACAATGCAATTATTGCATTTCTTCAGTAAACAACAAACTAGTTTTATTAGCTTAAGGTGCAGTGCTGACAGTTTGTCATAACTTGGCTACAGGTTGCTTGGTGAGACTCATTTTGGGAACTCACGGGCTGCTAGCATGCACCAGGCATGGCATGGGCAGATGACCAGATATCATAAAATGAAAAATCTGAAAGACAACAGGAAGATAGATCAGAGAAGGGTGTGGCAGAGCAACAGAGTAGACAGACAAGGCAGTTGATGGTGTATTGGATGCCTTTGCAAAGCCAGAACAGGTCAAACAAAATTAATTGGCTCAGTCTCTATTGCAGCTCATTTCTGACTGTCTCCCTGGTTCAGAAATACATTTGTGCTTTTGGAACAGGAGGGATAATCAGTTCCCATGCAGCCTCCGTGTGGCTCACTGTGAAAGGAGATAATCTGGAGCTATTTAGGAGCCAGGAGACCACACTGATCTGTGAAGGACCAACAAAGAACCTAACTGCCTCAGTGCAAACAGACCTCTCCACCTATAAAAAAAAAAAAAAATCGACAGATCATTTCTTTACCTTCCATTCCTTCCATTCTTCCATTCTACATACACTGTTTGGCCACATTTTTTTTTCCTGGTACCTCTGTAATCTGCAGGAAGGGTCAAGATTACTTTCAAGTGGTCTATGAGCTTCCTTAAAGATTTTGAATCCCTCCAGGATCCAATTTCTTTATTTTTATTCAGACAAAATTTCTATTCTGAGTCAATGGAAAGTTTTCTTCAAGGAAGTGAATAGGATTGGAAGGACAAACTACAGCTGAACTACTTGTACTTTGTGAAATTCACTCTTGACTTAATAAAATGATTTTATTTTTTATACCTAGCAGCAACAGTTTGTTACTCAGCTACTGAGTTGTTTTCTCCTTATTGACCATGTTGCATTAGTATTTTTGTTTTTTCTTATTGTCTTATATACAGGGTTCTCAGCTAAATGGAAAATGACACACATCACCATTTTCAATGTCCAGTACGGTTACTGAAACTTTTTCTTGGGCCAATGGTTACAACAGACTGTCATTAAAATGATTCAATTTCTTCTGGCTTCCCAAAGCTGCAACACTTCAGAGTTAGTTTTGTGATTTCTATAAATAACAAAAGAGCAATTGTTCTTTGTAACAAAAGGCAGGAATGGGTTTCTACTACCTCCATAGCTGGCCCCAGGATCCTATGCATGCTAGGATTATTAATGGTGAAAGAAAATGAGTCTCTCTGTTCTACAACAGCTGTCAGAGATGTCAGTGGGGCAAAGGCAAGTGTCCCAATCCAGAATAGGGGGAAGTTGCTTTTTGATCCCAAGAGACGAAATTAAGACACAAACGAGGTCAAATGCCATGAAACTCAACTTATATTTATTATCAAAGGATTGAGAGAGAGAATAGCAATAGGACAGAAGGAAAAGGAAAGGTGGAAATTAAACAAGTATTTGAGATGAGATATTGCGAGAACAGTCACCACCCAGGAGGTCTGATGGGTGTTGCAGGAATTCGTCAATGGTCCAGGAGTCCAAGAGTCCAGGAGGTCGCTGGTGGCAGGTTGATGGTGGCAGGCCAACAGTGGCAGGTTGACCACTGTTGTGGTTTAACCCACCTCCCAACAGTCACTTGCTTGCCTGCTCGCCCCTCCCCCTAGCCGGGGGAAAAACCAACCACTGGAGGTGCACCAGCGGGGTGGAGGAGGGGAGTGAGGAAAAAAAAAAAGTAGAACTTGAGAGTTAAGATAACAACTAGTTTACTAGAGTAGTTAAAGGACAGAAAGACAACAGAAAATGCGAAAGGAATGTAAGGGTAACAATACCAACAATTGGAGTACTTACAAAGGAGGCAAGTTCTCACTCACAGGCAAGCCCGAACCCCTGAAAACCAGAAGCCCCAGCCAATCCCAGCACACGCCAGCCCCACCCCTGAGAGCTGGAACCTGCCCCACCAGCCTGGCTTTTCTCTCCCCACCCCCCTCCCCAGAGAGCAGGGTAGGGCCATGACTTGATATATGTGGTATGGAATACCTTTGACTATGCTAGAAACCACTACAACCACACAACAGCAAATTGTTGCAGTTTTTATCTGGTCTGGCTGCATGCTTGGTGGTGCAACTCTCATCGGTCTGCTGGCCCACAACTTCTGCTCTTCTTGGCAATAACAAGATGTGGGTCCTAAGCAATCCCAGCTGGCATAGTGTCCTACGTCTTCACTCAGTTTTTAGCAATCTCTTGAGACACAACGTTTAAAACTTTACAGTTTCTTCCAGCAACTCTTGGAAACCTGGACAAGTGAAGAACAGATTGTAAGTGTACCACCAGTAGAGTGTCAACAACCTGGAAACTCAAAGGACCTTATGTTCTCTAAAAACACATGATATTTTGGATAAACAAAGCATGAAATCCCAACATCTCCACTAGAATCTACCCTAAAAGTTCTTCAAATAATCCTGTAAAACCATGCTAGGTCTTGTTAGTCTGTATGCAAGGTTAATGATATTACACATGAGCATTTTGAGAGAAAAGTTAAATCTGATTTTGTATCTGGAGAGTCACAGTAATCTTTTGGAATTGTGTCATCTGTTACAGAGTTTATATCTATACTGTATATCACAGGGAAAATGTGAACATTCAGCAGTTTTCGCATTTTTCCTTTCTTTACATATTTTTATGTATATGAAGAGTTATTGCAAAGAAAAACATCTTTACTTTTATTGCTATTGCTTCATGCCATCCATTAGCAAACAAGTCTCACTACACTACTGCATATTTCTATTTTAGATGCATTGCTGCATCCTGCCTTCAAAATTACACAATAACCATGCTAAACAGCTTAGCTTTATTTTTCTAAGAATAGGATAGTTTGTAAATGTGACAAACAGTAATCATCTTATATTTAAGATGAGTCAGACAGACATTCTCCTTCAGTTGAACTTTCTGATGACAACCTTTGAAACTGACAGATTAAAAGTGATTTGTAGCTGTCAAAATTGTATAGCTTGCTGAACAAAATATGCATAAAAACTTCACAGATGACTGTCTGTGGGCTTACATGACAGGTTATCTTCCTATACTCACTGCCAGTTAAATTAATAGTGTCATAATCTATCTTCTGTGTCAGGTGTAAATGACTTTAGCACATCAATAACTAGTTTACAATGATGTCCCTCCGATATTTAAGACTATACATTGATTTCACAGTTCACGCAGAATAGCCCATATACCATCCCCATATTTTGTTGTGGGATGGAATTTCAAATATGCAAAACATTTGCAGTCTTTGGAAAAAGTAATAAAATTGGAAGGCTTTGGCAGTTATCAAGATATCCAATAACAATTTAAGACTGCAACATTTACCAGTAATGATACTGTGTTGGTTTTCAGCTGTGTGAAGTCGAGGTACAGCTGACAATCTTTATAGCAGTCTCAGTTTATTATTTTGCCTCTTAAATTGTCTCTATACAATGGCAGTCAATAAAAAGCAAATGTTGCCCAAGAATAATAAAACAGGTTCCACAAAACATAGATTATGACTATAATAATTGGAAATTAGGTTTCTGACATTTTATATATATACATATACACATTTGTACATATACACTTATATACACATTTACATTATGCAGTTATATTTATGTATCTTGTATACGTGTGCTTATGTGATTATGCTGGAATAGGATGAAACCAATGCAATACTGATTTGAACTGTGAGTGCCTCACTAATATTACACTTTTGGTGCTTTCACTGCATTTCTGCAGCAGACTGCTGTACCATACCAGGGCACACAGTGTTCAGTGCAGGCACTATAAGTCATGCAGGGATGGAGAAAGTGCACCAGAGAAGCACTCTGTGGCGCAACACAGTTGTGTAGATCTTCTTCCAGCCCTACAGGGAAACATGGGCATAGGTTGTGAAAGTATCACGGTAACACTATTAAAACAAAGTGTGGGGCTCTTACAGTCATTGCACAGAATATTCATGGCTGAGCTTAAAGGTCAAAGTCTTCACATTCAGAGATACTCATAAATCTGCCGGACACTTGTGTCCACAATTTTATTTTGTTTTTACTGAGCATGTTACTCAAATTAAATTCAAATTCAGGAACCACCCTGAAAGGCATAAGAAATGTATCTAATTCTAACTGCTTGAGCATTCCTTCAAAATGTATTGAGCACTCATTTAATTTCCAGTAAGACAGAATAACTAAACTATCAGAAAAGCCCCAGCACAAAATGAATTTAGGAAAGTGATTTTCCCTCTCATTTTATGAGTTCATTTCAAACACAAATTTATTATGAACGTCACTATAAAACAAGCTAACTCAACAAAACGACCGCCTCAGGAATCCCAGTGTTCTTGATGTACCTTAACAAGCTAACAAAAACTTGTGATTAGAAACCAGAATTACATTGCATCCCACACTGAATTTTCATGCAGTTTGAGATCACTTTCTGTGTTTCCAGCAGCTTAATGAAGGCTAATCAGTTTCCTAAACACATCCCCTTATTAGTTGGTTCAGATCTCCGTCCTAGGAAGTCCAGAATTACTGGAAGAATTTTCATCCTCTCATAAAATATCCAAGGCTGATAACTTTATCTGGAGGAAAAAAAAGCTTGTACGTGAATGCACACAGACACACACTTCCTCCACCAACCAATTGAAATCTCTGTGGACTTGGATGTGGACAACTAATTGTATCTTAAAATACACCTGTAAACCAAAAAGCTTGCTTACTTTCGCAAGAGAGAAAGAGAGAGAGAAAGAAAGAAAGAGAGAGAGAGAAAGAAAGAAAGAAAGAAAGAAAGAAAGAAAGAAAGAAAGAAAGAAAGAAAGAAAGAAAGAAAGAAANAAGAAAAAGAAAAAGAAAAAGAAAAAGAAAAAGAAAAAGAAAAAGAAAAAGAAAAAGAAAAAGAAAAAGAAAAAGAAAAAGAAAAAGAAAAAGAAAAAGAAAAAGAAAAAGAAAAAGAAAAAGAAAAAGAAAAAGAAAAAGAAAAAGAAAAAGAAAAAGAAAAAGAAAAAGAAAAAGAAAAAGAAAAAGAAAAAGAAAAAGAAAAAGAAAAAGAAAAAGAAAAGAAAGAAAGGAGGGAAGGAGAAAGGGAGGAAAGGAGGAAGGCAGGAAGGCAGGAGTGCAGGAAGGCATGAGGGCAGGAAGGAAGGAAGGAAGGAAGGAAGATTACTCCAGTGTTCATATTAAAACTTTGAAAATTAAGGTTTGAATTTCTCATTCTGGGTTGTCTGAGTCTTGAAGACAAATAGAAGTCTAGTAAAGCACCTCTTTGGACATATAATTAGCACCACATAAAATTCCAAAAATTCACCCTGCTTCAAGCTAAGAAATTAATCACATTTGTTGTAGACTCTTCTCCAAAATAACAAATCTGACCTTTTCCTCTTCCCATCCAGTGAAGGGAAAAGTACTACATAAAGACCATTATGTTCCTACTGATGCACAGCAGAAATTCAGTACTCTATTTTCAATGTGTCTTGAACCACAGAGACATTAGCCAATGTACAGAAGCAAACAAAATTAGTAACAACACTGAAGACAAATTAGTACTATATTATCTTTAAGTATCACAACAAATTATCCATTTCTACTATAGCTTGTTCAGTCAGGTATGACTGTACAAGGTATAAAATTTGACCATTTATCTGCATGCCTCCTGTAAGATGTGAAAATGAGTATAAGACTGATTTTATAATTTATCTTTCGTTTGTGATGTGTGTCTACTTTGCATCACCCAAGGTCATTAGTGAAATAATGGTGTATTTGCGTTCTGATTTTGAATATATTTACTGCTGCAGAAAGGAAGGGGCAACACAGCTAAGCTGAACAGGCAACTAAGCAAAAGAGCTAAGCAAGAACACACTTAAGCAGCAACATCTGATCATCTGCTTTCTGCATGCTCTTAGAACTACTATACTCAAAAATTTCTATTAAGCACTTCCACAAGCTAAAGCAGACAAAGAAAATAATATGTTTTTCTAAAGCATTTTATGTTTTGGAAAACAGAGAAAAGGAGTAAGGGATGCCTCATTGCTTACCATGATTTACAATTTGCAGTTCTTGGTTCCTAAATGATTCAACATATGATGTGCTGGACTGTTCATTTATATGTATCAAATGAAGCAATGAGTTAAACAGTGATTCTGGTGCACATCTTTGCAGAGTATAAGTATGAACAAAGGCTAGTCCAACAAAACAAACAAAACATTGCAACTATCAGCTCAGGATTTCAGTATCTACAAATGACAACATGAGACAGACAGTCACCATTTGTGAACAAAAAGGTTCAGCTCTGTCTTACAAAACACATAACAGAGACCTTTGAAATTCTCATGAAGTTCATATTCCTTTCATGTCTGTTGAGTTACTCTGGCTTGAGAAGGAGACTAGTTAGAAAAGACCTGGACACAGGTAAGATTTATTTTTTACTCAGAATACTTTTTCCTTTATTTTGCCAGATCAGCAAATGTAAGTAAATCCGAGTACTGACTGCACCAATCAGGTCTTCTCACTACTGCTTGCTACTGGAGCTTGAAGCCATCTCTGTTTCATGTTCGGATACAATGCTCAAGTAAACACATACACATTCTCTTATAGGTTTTAAACAAGGTTTATTTTCAAGTATATTTTATGCACATGTGTACTCTAAAAATCACCATAAGAAATTGTAGATGAAGGTCAGTTAATCAGACATTCAATATTTTGCATGATAAAATATTAAACAAGCAACTCAAATAATTTAACACTGCCCTCTGGAGGTGACATTTCTGTCACTAATAGCTGTTTAGAAACCTATTAATTTATTAAAATTAAACATTTCCCGAGTTATATATACACTCAGATAATTTTTTTTTAAGTTAAAAAGTAAATAAAAATAGATTAATGAAATCTAAAGTGGATTAATAAAATATTGCATATGTTTACTTATATAGAAAATTCACTTTGATCAATAATCTAAAAAATAATATGTGACCAATGAATTTTATTTCTCTGACTGTAACTGGGTAAGAGTTCATAACACTACAGTTTACCCTCGGAACATGGAAACTCTGGAGATTTTGCTATCTCAGCTAAGCGGAAACTGTAGCTTAAAATCTTAAAAATAAGGCCTTAGCCTTGTCTTGGAAGTGAAGCTTAACTTCTATTCCACTTTTTCTAAAGCACAATGAAACTGTTATTCAGAAATAAAATGCAGTGCTGGTTTTCTACAAGAGAAGAATCTAAACATTTCTGTTGAAAATGTTGATTGCTATCAATACAACACCATAAATTACTACAGCTAAGGAGTTATACACAGCCATTTAAAGTAAAGAAACTCATCTCTGAAATACATGGCTGCATAATTATCTGAAAATTAAATTACTTCCACTCATTTCTCCATCTTGTTTCTTCTGCTCCATTCTTCTTTTCCACAACCAGGGATCTTGAATTTTTTTCCATTGTCAGCAAATGTTTTCCATAGCCTGAAAAGTAATTTAAGAAGTAGTTGTTCAGAAGGTAATTTCTTATGAGTAACTTCTTTTGGTGTTATTTTTTTTTTTCTTTTACATATTTTACATATTTTTTTACATGTTATTGAGAGGGCTTTAATCTAGGATTGAAGGAGGAAGACGTGAACACCAGGCTTGCTAGAGATAAGCCTAGGAGCAGCATGCCAGGGTTGTGCATGGGATGGGTGGGAGGCAGGGAGAGCTGGAGGCCATTGTGTATTGGGAGGGCTGTGACTTGCTCGCCGCCACCAAGGCATGCTGGAGTTGATCTCACGGCCTGAGTGCTGTGGTGGATTGCTGCGGAATCCTTAGAGGGGATGGGAGTGGGGAGAGGGGTGGTGGCATAGCTCCAAGAAGGTGACAAGGCTGGCTGCTGAAGTGCCTCTTCACAAGCACACACAGATTGGATAAAAAAGAGGAGGAGCTGGAAGCCATATAGCTACTAAAAACTATGAGCTAATTGCTGTTAATGAAACCTGGTGGGATGATTCCCACGACAGGACTGTGACTATTGCAAGCTGTTCAGAGAACAGTCATGGAACAATGCGAGTAGGCGTTGCGACCTACACCAAGAAAGGAATTGAGCATAAAGAGTTGTTGCTGAAGAACAGCCATGAGCAGGGCAAAAGTTTACGGGTGAGAGTTTGAGGCAACAAAGGGAGCCTTGTGGTTGGTGTCTGCTACAGGTGACCAAGCTTGGAGACCAAGCGGAGCCTGTGGATGAAGCCTTCTTTCTCCAGCTACAGGAGGCATCAGGATTGCAAGATCTCATCCTGCTGGGCGACTTCAACCACCCTGACATCTGCTGGAAAAGTAGCACGGCGAGCTGTAGGCAATGCAGGAGGCTCCTGGAGTGCATTGAGGATAATTTCTCAAGACAGATAATAGATAGCCCCAGCAAGGGGAAATGTAATACTGGACCTGTTGCTCCAATTTCCAGCTCTTTAGGGAGTTAGTCAATAAAACCCTCTGAGCAACTGCCCTCAACGGCAAAGGAGCAGAGCAGAGATGGCAGATCTTTAAGGAAGCTTTCCTTACTGCACAAGAGCTCTCCACTCCAAGTGCAGAAGGTCAGAAAAGGAAGGCAGGAGACCGGCATGGCTGCACTGTGACCAGTTTTTTTCCATTTTTGTTGGTCAAAATGGAGAGAAAGAAGAGAACACACAGGCAGTGGAAGCAGGGACAGGTATACTGGGAGGAGCATAAGGAAGCTGCTAGGCTGTCTAGGAACAAGGTCAGGTAGGCCAAGGCCCAGCTGGAACTGGACTTGGCAAGGGGTACAAAGAAAAACAAAGAAGACTTTTACAGGTTTATGAACCGGAAAGATCATTCTGGGAGGGGTGTGCCAGTGTCTGAGGGGAAACGGATAGCCCAGCTGAAGTGCCTCTATACGAATGCACACAGCATAGGAAAGAAGCAGGAGGAGCTGGAAGCTCTGGTGCGCGTGGAGAACTACGATCTTGTTGCTCTGACAGAAACGTGGTGGGATAATTCCCATGACTGGAATATCGCCATGAAGGGCTACAAGCTTTTTAGAAGGGATAGGCAAGGTAGGAGGGGTGGGGGAGTTGCCCTCTATGTTAAGAAGTGCATAGACTGTGAGGAGCTGCCCCTGAGTGACAGTCAGGAAATGGTTGAGAGCCTGTGTGTGAAAATTAAGGATGGGACAAATAAAAGGCAGCTGGTGGTCGGGGTCTGCTATAGGCCACCTGATCAAGGGGAGCCTGTCGATGAGGCCTTCTTGCTTCAGTTGAAGGAGGCATTACAGGCATGGGCTGTCATCCTAATGGGGGATTTCAACCATCCAGATATCTGCTGGGACAACAACACAGCAAGCTGCAAGAGATCCAGGATGCTGCTGGAGTCCGTCAACGATAATTTCTGTTTCAGGTATTGGACAGACTGACCAGAGGTGATGCCTTTCTGGACCTAGTGCTCACCAATGTGGAGGAGATGGTCAAAGAGGTTCAGACTGGAGGCAGCCTGGGCTGCAGTGACCATGCCCTGGTGGAGTTTGTGATCCTGAGGAGCATGGGCCTGGCAAGGAGTGGAGTCAGGACACTGAACTTCAGGAAAGCAAACTTGAGGCAGTTTAAGGAGTTGATGGAAGACGTCTCCTGGGAAACTTTCCTTAGGGACAAGGGATTGGAGCAGACATGGCAGCACTTTAAGAACATCTTTCTGAGAGCACAAGAACTCTCCATCCCCCGGAATAAAAAATCAGGCAGGGGAGGCAGAAAACCAGTGTGGCTGAGCAAGGACCTGCTGGTAAAGCTGAGGGAAAAGAAGGCAAAGTATAGGCAGTGGAAGCAGGGATGGGTGGCGGGGGGGGATTACAGAGGGGCTNGGAGGATTACAGAGGTGCTGTCAGGATATGTAGGGCTGGGATCAGGAAGGCCAAGGCACAGGTAGAATTAAGCTTGGCGAGGAATGTAAAAAACAACGAGACGGGTTTCTTTAGCTACACAGGGCAGAAGAGGCAGGTGAAGGAGAGTGTTCCCCCTCTGAATAATGGAAAGGGAGAATTAGCCTCCTCTGATGTGGAGAAGGCGGGGGTACTTAATGAGTTCTTTGCCTCAGTCTTCACTGCTGGTCAGGCTGCCCAGGTCTCTCGTGTCAATGAAAATCCAATTGGGGACTGGAGGGAGCAAAATCCTTCCCAGTGTAAGAGCGGAGCAAGTCCGAGACCTCCTTATGACACTGAATGTCTACAAGTCTATGGGGCCGGACAGGATGCCTCCCAGGGTCTTGAAGGAGTTGGCTGATGTGGTTGCTGAGTCACTCTCCATCATATTTGAAAAGTCGTGGCTGTCAGGTGAGGTCCCTGGTGACTGGAAAAAGTGAAACATCACTCCAATTTCTAAGAAAGGGAGAAAGGAAAAATCGGGGAACTACAGGCCAGTGAGCCTCATGTCTGTGCCTGGGAAGATCATGGAGCGGATCCTCCTGGAGGAGATGCTAAGGCACACGTGAGATGAGGAGGTGATCCGAGACAGCCAGCACGGCTTCACCAAGGGCAGGTCGTGCCTGACCAATCTGGTGGCCTTCTATGATGGAG
>VXAV01011645.1:25393-41390 GCA_013399715.1 Alectura lathami
TTTTTTTTTTTTTTTTTTCTTTTTTCCATAACCTGGGCAGTCTTTGTCAACTCTCAAGGGACAAGGTGTCTCTCAGGATTGAATTTCTTATTGAGAAACCTTTTAACTGAGTGAAATGTGGCAAACGAAATGTGCAACTGAGCATATTGCTAACAGTACGTTGTGGAGTCTTAACGATTCTCCATCTGCTAAGTGGGCCCAGGTTGACCAGGATTTCAGCATCACAAAAACCTACTTGCAAGAGTAGGACCTTAAATGTCAAAATTTTTTCTAAGGGTCTTATGAATATATATGAATGTATCCAACTCAAAATGTGTCATTTAAAATAAATAAATAAATAAAAATCTGAACTCCAAATGAAAAAAAAAAACACCAGAGCCACACACTTTAAAACAAACAAAGCAAAACAAACAACTATATTGTCTATATGAATGGCAATAAAAGAAAGATTTTTACTTGCATCACCTTCAGATGCTGGAATTTAACAAATATTCAAATTATTACCATACATACTAGCTGTTATTATGCACCTTTTCTCCATATTCTTAGGCCAGAACCAGAAACAACAATGTTAAAATGAGAAGATAAATTATTTTCAACCTGGATGAAAAAAACATGAAGCTCTGGAAATCTGTCAAGGAAAGATCCAGTCTCATAAAAATTCTAGCTCAGTTTTTCTACCAGGAGATCTGACTATAGCTCATCATTTCATGTGTTTATTTTATTTGGTTTTCAATTAAGAGATCAATTAGAACTTTTTTTTCTCTTCCATCTTTTTAATATGAAGAGCAATATTGGCAAAACCATGCTTCTGAAATAAGATAAAGACATAGTAATTAAAATACTATGTATATATATATATACACAACCTATATATATATATATATACTGACTCTCCTGTGAAGGAGAGTCAGTCCAGGAATAATACAAAACATAAGAGAATTGTGAACGTATTGAATTGACCTATTGCATTTACAGGTCAAGTTTTCAGAACTAGCCTACAAAACTGCATGTATTTGCTGTTTATTCACATAATCAGGCACTTGTGCATTCAGATCAGGCTGCCAGATGCAGACAGACTGCAGATGGACAGAAAGTCAGTGTAGTTTTGGGGATCAGTTTGAAATGTGGACTAGAATTAATGTGGGATGAGCTGGGGGAGGGGGAAAGAGCAGAAAGTGACTTTATTCACAAGGCCTTAATATTATTAAATAGCTCATAAAATGGACCAATCCAGTCTCATATCTTCCTTATAAACAGTGCCGATTATAATCTCTACATAGATGTAACCAATGGAAAAAAAAAAAAAAAAAGAGAGAGAGAGAAACTTGCTCATTTGCAGAATTAGCAGAAGCAGCAGAAATGTACCCAAACACTTCTGAAATTCTGTACTAGTTCTCCATCCACCAACATTTTACGTGGGCAGATAGTGATAGGACAAGGGGAAAGGGCTTTAAAATTAAAGAACAAGGTTTAGGCTGTATTTAGGAGGAATTTCTTGTCTCAGAGAGTGGTGAGGCATTGGCCCAGGCTGCCCAGAGAAGTTGTGGATGCCCCATCCCTGGAGGTGCTCAAGGCCAGGCTGGATGGGCCCTGGGCAGCCTGATCCAGTGGGTGGCAACCAGCCCACAGCATGGGGTTAGGACTGGGTGGGCTTTAAGGTTCCTTCCAGAACAAGCCATTCCATCATCCTGTAATATGATTCTATATTAAGTGGACTAAGCACTGCTACAGGCCCTACTGCATTCCGGTTTTCAAGTGTTACAGCAGTCTGAAGCACACAGCTGCTCTCAGGACACTGCCATGCTTTTACTACAACAACATAAGGTCTGGGACTTTTCTTGATGCTTTGGTAAACTCATCCTTCTCTTCCTCCAAGAAAACACAGGTTGACTTGTGGGCATCTGGGGCCCTGGCCATCAGTCTGCATCAGCTAGCATGGAGGCATACTGCAAACACCTACAAAGAGATAAGTGCATTTACAGAAAATTGGAAGAGAGGCAGTGGACCAGCCCAATGATCAATTTTAATGAAGTTGAGAAAGACAACTGTTGGAAACTGGAGGAAAGCATGAACTCCCCCCCTCAGGAATCAACCCTAAATTCTTCATTCTTCTGATGAGAGACGTTGGATCTGTCCTCCCTTTTTTGTCTTATATCCATTGTGCATTTTGTTCTGTTCTCCCATCCCCTAAGTCACTTCTACTCATTTTCCCCCACTGTTGATGTCCTAATAGACATATATTTTTGAGCACTGCATATCCAAAGGTTTTGCAGAAAATGTTGCTGATGGTGAGAGAACAAGACAAAACATTCATACATTCAGAATACTTAAAACACTCCTCAAAAAAATTGTTTTCCCTAGACACATTTGGACCAGTTGTTAATCCTAATTTAAAACATAAGGAAGGGAAGTTGTTGGTATCAGAAGGGAAGCATGAATAGCCCTTTTCACAACAGGTGCCAACAATTTTCTTGTCCTTGTGGATCTAGGGAATGGGACTCCAGTAAACATCGACAGCAGTGTCATCTTTGCCACTGTAAGCTTTCCCTAATAGAAAAATATAACACATTTTCTCCCCTTCAGTGTCTACTTGTCACTGCTCATCAATCCATCTCTCAAACGAAGAGTAGAACTTTACTTTTAAGAAACTAAATCACTTGTTATTTTCAAGCCATTATGACTGCAAAGTACTGCTCAAAACTCTCACAAAAGACGCGCTTGTAGGTGGACAGCTGGCATAAAAGTCCATCATAAGCAGTAGTACCAACATTTGGATTTTTTGCTCCCCTTCTTATAGAAGAGGTCATTTTTAACACCTGCCCTTCCTGGCCACTATTTCATGCATTTGCTGCACAGGTGTTATGACACGTTGCATTATTACAAATGACTAGTGAGAGCTTTCAGCAATATATTTGGGAGTTTCATTCATAGATGCTCGGCAAGAAGTTTACAGGGTGCAGTGTAGGCAGCTATTACTGCCTGACACTCAAGAGGAATGGAAGGAAGAAGTGGCAAGGAGAAGAAGCACAGAGTCAAAATATCTTATGTTCTTTCAGAGGAGTGTATTCATTTTATTTGCCAGTTGCATCTAAAAATTTGCATTGTGAAGTGAGGATCTAGAGAAGAGATTTCTATTAACAAATGCTTCATCTCTTCTTCAACCAAGCTATCTTCTAACTACTATGAAAGGCATAACGAGACACAATTTACAATAAAATAGCTGGGGGGTGTTTTCTGAAATTAAATTAGTGACGGCAGTCTGAGAGATATATAGGTAATGAAAATATATGATGAATGTACATGTGACAAAAAAAAAAAAAAAAAAAAAAAAAAGTCTGTGATCCAAGCCAAACTTGCTTTTCATTGCTCTTCTGTCACATCAGATGTTTTCATACAAAAACATAGACTGTCCATATATTCACCACATCTGGTGTCCCAGTTTGGGTTTTTAGTGAAAACACACAAGAATGTGACAAACTTTGATTGATTAGCTAAAGTGAGTGACAGCTTCTTTCTAAGTGCCTAAACCTGAAAGAATGCACCAGCACAGAAGAAACTGAAATATAGGTGTCAGCCGAGTGCAGCAGTAGCTCACACTAATTTCCATCAGGAGATCCAACCTTCAAATCCTGTTCAGATAGACACTTAAAGCTGAGCTCTAGGTTATTCCAGAAAATTGTCAGAGCCTGCCTTTTATTAAAGCTCGCTTTGGCTGACAAAATGCTGACACTTTCAGAGAAAGCGCCTGTA
Organism: Alectura lathami; assembly: GCA_013399715.1. NCBI lineage: Eukaryota > Metazoa > Chordata > Aves > Galliformes > Megapodiidae > Alectura > Alectura lathami. The sequence goes on from VXAV01011645.1 coordinate 29,147, forward strand.
ATGTTATACAGCGTGAAAATGTTAACCACTAGGCAGTGAGTAATCTTTAAAAAATATATACTGTTTGGAAACTAATGTAGTCTTCATAATATCAGTAAAAAATAACATGTTAAATATGTAGAGAGAAAAGCAAAATCTTTGCTGCAGCAGCCCAGTATTTACCCCTCTTTGTGGAGAGATTACCCAGTTAACAAAGCAGACCTATATCATCTGGGCACAACAGAAACATCTAAGATATACACAATTTATGCATAAAAACATGAAATATTTTTATAGATCTGTCCATTCTAAAAGAGTCCTGGTTTCATGGAAAAGTTATGTACATTTTTCAAAGCAAAAAACAAGGCCAATTTCTTCTCATATTTTCTAAAGTGTTGCTAGAAGATGTTGGCAGCATGTTCTCCATTTCTGGCAGGACTGAGGGTGAAGAATGAAGGTTCACTCTTCAAGAGTGTGAAAGAGATGTTCACATTTTCTGTTAAAAAAATGAGACCCTTAAAATGAAATTAGAGATGGGCAGAAAAGGTTTTGAAAGATTTTCCTCTTAAAATAAAATAAAATAAAATAAAGATTCCTAGTTTGCAATTTACATCATGCACCTGTCCTACCCAGCTTGGGAGGAACTTCAGTCATTTTCAGAGATGAGTACTGGATCATTGACTGCACAGGAAAATCTCTTTCAGTTGTTGTGAAGCTGCATGCAGCCTGAGGAATGTCCAGAAAATCAGATAAAGTCAAGTTTTTTTTTTTGACAATCTATGTTTTCTAATGAAAAATTACTTCCGCATAACTTGCACGGACTGAGCTGGCTCTTGACCCTATTCTCCTCCACTTTCCTTACCTAGTTGTCCATTCTTCTAAATGCAGCTCACCAAATCCAGTTGCATGAGGCCAGCCTTTTAGAATGGGTTCCACCAGAGCTGTTGGCTGCTGCCAAGGCTCTCTTCCAGAATATTTGATTTGCTGAGATAGTCTTAACTATAAGGACTGGATTCATTCCTGTCTCAAAACATAACACAGTTGTTATCGTTGGAAATTGGGAGAATGATTCCTAATTGATTAAACTATTTTTCCTTCCACAGTCATATCACTGATAAGTTCAAGCAATCTAATTTACCAAGGATGCACTGAGTCTGTATGAAACCATTGATCAGTAAATAATTACTAACACTTTCTATCAGTGCTTTGGAAGGGTAGGAAAGAGGTGGACAGAACAGACTTTTCTTCTCAGAGAATGCTTTCTACTGGCCACCTGCTGTTCATCTGGGAAGATAAACATCATTCAAAGTGCACCAGGAGGTTGTTATGCAAGCTGGGGTCAAAATGAGACATTGTAGAACCTACACAAATGCAAAACATCTCATAGCCCTGACAGTAGTGGTATTCTGACTGTGGATACAGCTCATTTTCACAAACTTTTTTTTTTTTTTTTTTAAAGCAGGAGAAACATGCCCAAATCTAAGCTAAACACTTAAAATTCTCTGAGTGTTTCAAATCCAGACATATATTCATTTCCACACTATACAGATGTTCCCTCTCTATATTACAGTCATGCAACAGGCCTGGCTGTTGGATACTTTCAGTGCTCACATTCACATTTTGCACTTGAGCCCAAATTTCAGTCTTCTATGCATATACTTCGCTGCCTCTCGAATTTTCCTGCAAATGATATATCCCAAGCAGCTGGCTATGTAATTGCATAAACCAAGCATACACCAACTCATCAGCTGGAAACAACCAGATCCCCTTCTGTTCCTCCTTTGCACTAGTTGATCACAGGCTGGCTAAGACATCAATGTGATGCAGCCATGAAAAAGCAAATGTAATCTTAAAATGTATTCCTGTTAGACCCTGGAAAATATTAATATCACTGCTCCAAATACTGGTGGCTTTCATCTGGAGTACCGTATGCCATTTTAGTCATGCATTTTAAGAAAGATTAATCCAAAGTGGAACATATGCAGAAAGCAACTACTAAGATGATCAGAAAAAGAGGGAACCTCTTTTACAAGAGGCAGCAATTATGTGGCTTGTTAAGCTTAATTAAAAACAAACAATAACCATGGATTGAGGGGAGAAAGTAGGAAAAGGCTCACATGTATTTCTGAATAGAAGAGAGTAAAAGGAGAGAAATGTAAGGAAAAATTATTTATCATGCACAAGAATACAGGAAGAATACAAATGGGATTAATCATCCATAAATAAATTCAGGCTGAAAGCAAGGTTTCTAGCCATCACAGCAGCATGTTTAGGAACAACCTTCAGATTATAATACAAACCTTAGGAAAAATACAAACCTTCATATAAACTTGACAAAAATAATACTCAGAAAGCAAGGTTTTATCATTCACTTTACAGGCACATTTAGTTGGTACCTCATGAAGGACATGACCAGACCCAAAGACTCACAAAAATGTCACCTCTTATGCATGTTTATTACTCAGGGTCCATGCTTGAAGGTTAGCATTTTAACAACCAGGACCATTAGCTGTCAGGTTCTAAATATGAATCAAAAGGGTCCTATCAGTTTTTGTGTATTGTGTACAAATAAAGAAGACCTTAGGTGAATATGTTTAAGTGAATGGAAATGTTCTTTTTAGACTCTGAATATATAAAAAGTAGCAAAAATTAACCAATCAGAACACAAACAAACAAAACAGTAGGACTGTCTTACGGAAGGAAAATACCCCAAATAATACATTTTGTTTGTTTGTTTGTTTTTAGTGAATAATTGAAATTCAGGAGAAAAAAAATCAAAAGGCTTGCCATGATAAATCATGTTACATCTCAAATTTCTCTGCTACCCATTCTTCCTCACTTAACTTCAGCTAAGCAACCAGTGGAAAGGAGAAATTATCCCACATGGTGAAATAAAGATATATATATAACTACTTTCAGGTAAGATTGGCTTGTGGGGTTTTTTTGTTTGTTTGTTTGGTTATTTTTTTGTCTTTGTTTTTCAAACTAGAGTGTTGTTCTTTTTTTCTAAGTTTAAGTTTTAAGTTTTTATTCTTCATTACTTCATGGTCATCTTGGAAAATGTGGAGTAAATTAAAATTCATGTAGACAATTTGTTAGCTGTTTTATTTCAGACATAATGAAGACATAAGATCTCACACACTACCGTGCACACTGTGTATGCAGAATTATGCAAATTAAAGACATATTAATCTAAGTAAAATTTCACAGTGAAGGAATTTATCCCCATGCACCTTTTAATAGCTTTCTTTCAGTATACATGTTGTTATTCATTTTATTGATCTACCTCCACAAATTTGGTGTCTTAGTTACAGTTTTCTGATTTTGTTCTGTAAGTATGTCTCTTGGGATCTTCTGAATGTTTAGTTCAATAACTAATACAAAAAAAAAAAAAACACTAAATTCTTATCCATTGATGTTTTTCCTTCTGAATGCAAAGCCAATACTGATGTGGTAGTTCAATAGTAGGATACCATCTACAACCTCTGCTGTGAATGTCACACACACCAGTGTCAGTAGGGGTTACACATTCATAAACCATGACGTGTTTAAGGCTTTCACTTATATATGGTCTCTTGAAAGTGCTTGCACTTAACATTATGTAACTATCTAATGTAATTAACTAGTGTAATTATCAATGAACTTACAGGATAAATGTCTCATTCGTCAACTCACTGTAATAAAATATGTGGAAATGTGAGGATTTTTGTTTTTCTGAAGAAGTGTCATTTCAGTAAAGAAACAATTAGAGATGTAAGAAAATGCTTGCAAAGTTTTCCTTTTTGAAACAGCAAATTCCATCCTCTCTATATCAAAATATAAAGCAAGTTTCTGTATGCATCTCAAGTATAAAATTCTAACTGAATATGAATGTATTTCTACATAAACTAGATCTTCCAAAAGCTAGAAAGCATAGAAGAAGTAGAAAAGTACTCCCAACCTTTGAAAGAAGAAAAGGAAGAAGAGGTTTGTCATCCAGAGCAACTCTATTACTTAAGATCCCATGGGGGAGGAAAAAAAAAACACCTCTATTATTACAATGTTAAGGGTGTCCTTACTGTCCCATCAATGTGTGGGACATTAGACCCATCACTTAATCCTGAGTCAAAACAAGTAAGGATAAATGCTTTCCTACTTTTCTCTAACAGGTTTCAGACTGAAAAAGGGAAGGGAAGGGAAGGGAAGGGAAGGGAAGGGAAGGGAAGGGAAGGGAAGGGAAGGAAAAACAATAAGCAGAAGACTTAATACTGAATGCAAAGAGTTCTTACCGTGCAAAGAGAAACACCTTTCTACCTTGTTACTCTTCCTTTGTTGCTCCAGTCCCTTACCTCATTTTTTTTTTTTCCTTAGTTGGTATCCCTAGACTAGCAGGGTTTTTTTTTTTTTTTTTTTTAACAGCTGCTATTGTTAAACATTTGGGCAGGTCACAGCTGGCATCGGTAGCAAAGTCCCTCAATTCCCCTCCATGTCCAATGATGCGCCAGATGTCCTTACTAGAACGCAAAGCTAGTCTCAAAAATGATATTGGACCTTGCCATGGGTCAAGGACAGGAAATAGGGGATGTCATCCCAACTCAATGCTTAAATATACACGTGAGCAGAAAAGCCTCATTGTTTCATCTTACAGAACTTTTTTAGAGGTAGAAAATTACATAGAGATTGAATGTGAGATTTCATAAAGTCCCTGATGTAGCAGCAGGTGAACTTGCAGACATCAGAAGGAGCTCATAAGGGAGGGTGCACCTCCCATGCTGCTAAAGTGCGCAGAGAAGGTCCGCCATGCTCATGAGCCCTCTGAATGGCCACTTACCTTCCCAGCCATGCTTGAAAACTTCTGAGCATGTTGCTCAGCAGGGACATACAGGAGCTGCTTCCCTGATCTGGGGTTGCAGCCCCATGGGTCCTCCTGACAGCCCCTGGTTCCAGCCAGGTATTGCCACTCGGTGACAGGAGTACCAAGATCTTTGCCCACACCCTGCTGCACCCTTCCCTACCAATGTCGCTCATTGTGCTGAATTAAACACAACTAAGCAATCTTACCCTTAAAATTAATCACCCACATCTGCATCACCTGCCACTGGATCAAGGTGTCTTCCTACATTTTTAGAAACTAGACATAATGTCAAGGGTTTTTTGGTGGCAATTTTCTGGAGATGTAATTATAATATGCATTGTAATAAAGCTGTAAGTTATTTATAGAAAGTATTTCCTTGGTTTTGTAACTAATGCATTTTTGTCTGCATCTGTCCTTTTCCACTTTCTGAAGTGCCTGAGCACTGCCGCTCGTCTGCAAAATGGCTTATCAGTAATTAAATGTTCTTTTATATCAGTAGTGTAAATGTTATTTAACATACTATTTTTACTAGGACTCTAAAGAAGAGGAATTCAGGAAGGTGGTGTCCTTAAAGAGTTGTGGCCCTCAGCCGTGGAAGGAAATACAGCCTGTGGTGCTGAAGGCAGGGCATCACAACATGCAAGCTAGCTTTCCACTGTGAAAATATTATTAGATAATTATATATGGAACTATGGAAGTATGCAAAATATTTAGGCTAGCATGTACACAGTGCCCAGTGCTTCAGGTGATTGATTGTTTTTCCCATGACTAACTGAAAGGAAAGGGAAAAAGAGAGAAACCTAAATACTCTCCTCAGAAACTGAGTCAGAATCTTTCACAGATTTTCTATAGTTCACAGCTCAGGCAGCCCAAGAGGCAAAAAAAAAAAAAAAAAAAAAAAAAAAAAAAAAGGCAAGGGAAAAAAAAAAAAAAAAAAGGCAGTATCTTGCAATTTCAAGCACCTGGCTGATTTGAGTGAATCCAGCTAAGAAAATCAAAACATGTACTGCGAAAAGTAGTGGTGACATTTTTGCTGACATCCTGATCTCTCTCTCTAAGCATTTATACCTTGATCATTACTGATAGACTGGATGATTTTCTGTGCTAACTTCAACATTTTCACACAAATGGCAAATTTAAATAGACAATGCACTTTCACTGGAGCTATACAACACAAAAAGTAGCCTGTGAGGGTTTCCAATTTTGCTAGAAATAGGCTGCCTTCTGGGAACAAGATACAGTCAAAGAATGATCCTTGCTTTTCTGCAAGATATAGAATGACCGAAGGCAGTGGATAGTTTAATGTAACAGACATGGAGCTCTGCTTGTTTTTGTGTTTGGACAATACAGTGGCAGAATTTTTATAAAGAGTTTTAACACCATTGATTCTTTAACCATTATAATGCGTACGTTACACAAGCTAAAATCATTCCCAAAATATAGCATAGATGATGCTAAGAAAGTACATGATTCCCAAGATGAAATATGTTATATTCTCTTGCATCTTACTAGCTTAAACTATTGCCATTATGTATCTATACAGCAACTTTATTAACACTTAAATAAAATGTTCCCCAGCATTACTGTTAGAATTTCGAATGACCTATGGACACGTACATGGGTGCTCTTTTAAAAATATTTATGCAACAGTGCATTTAGAAATGAACTACTTTTTTGCAAATTTAGTGCTAATAAATGCAGCACTATTTCTTTATGGTTATTTTTATTGAAGTTTCTACCTGAAATAAAAATATTTAAATAATGTGGCTGGTGATTTTTCTATATTGTTTATCACACTGCTTTGTTAGCATGGCACACAGTTTGTCAAGCAGCTGAGGTTATTCTCCATTCTTTTCAAACTAAAAAAAAAAAAAAAAAAAAGAAAAAAAAAAAGGAAAAAAATAACCAAAATAACTTTCTATCCAAATTCCTGGCTGTGCCAGATGCTAAAAGGCACTAATAAGTAGGAATAAAATAAAATAAAATAAAAATAATAATTAAAAAAAAGAACCTCATAACTCCTTGCCTTATAAATGATAGGGAAAGTTTGACAGATCAGAACGATATGAAGCAGCCTAAAACATTTGGCACAATGTGTGTCTGGCATACAGAGACTGCCTGTCAAATGCCTATGACTCCATACAGCAGCTAGGGACCCTATGGAGCAGCAGATGGACCATTAAGGTAGTATTAATGTAGATGCCATCAGTTTTCAGTTCTGACTGGGACATACTCTTTAGAACTATGAGCAGCTGCTGCCATTTATTGTGACAGCTTCCTGCTAACTTTTGCCAACTGGCACAATCTGACTGTTTGTACCTGAGCTATTAAATGTGTGACTTCCACCGTTTTATTCCTCCAGAGATCTCTTTTAATAATCCTCTGAAGAAGGAATGAGGCATTTATCACCAAAGTGAATACACATACCATACAGTTCTATTGTCCTTCCACACTGCTGTAGATTGTACATCAGGACTAAATATAAGCAAGATTTCTATGCCATATATAATTCCTGAAATAGGCAAAACTGGTGAGTTCTTAAACCGTATTAAATGTATTACATTTGCACTGATGTTTTGTATTTTGGATTGCTGGCTCACCTTGAAATCTTTGCTCTTTAATGAGTAGTACAGAGGGGGAAAATAATGTGTATGTCATTGAAGGACTATATTAATACACAAAAAGGAAAGCAATTTCTTTTTAACTATAATTCTTTGCAGCAATGAGCATAGGTCAATTTTGCAGTTTTGAAGGGATTTTCTGAACACCTGCTGATCTATTTAATACCTAAACATTCCTCTTACAACAAGTAAAGCTGTCCATTCTGGTAATGCTTTTACTGCTAGCAGGAACAATGCATTAAAAATGATAAGTGATCATGTGTTTGTTATCACCTGCATTATAATTTTAGCAAAATATGCATCAATACTACTGGCAGAAGAAAAAACTCTCTTGTACATGTCTTTGATCCAGCTAGACTTCTAGGGATATATTACATCATTTGAATGTGCCAAACAAGAAAGCTAACAGTACAGCACAGCATAAGGTTTGACGTACAATAAGAACTACAGCTAGTCATTATAAAAAATGGCTGGCAGACATTCATTATGCTGAGCTAAGATCTTTTCTGCTTCAAATCTTCCTGCAATCTAATAATGTATACATGGACTTTTATTGCAGATCTCCATTGCTTGATGCTACACTACTCATGTACACATATATAGTCTCCCTAAAAAAATCTAAACGAGCCAAAAATCTTTAAAGAATAGGCTTTGTTGATATGTGCAATGAAAAGTATGTATGATATTGAAGATACAGAGGATGAAAGGATTGAGCCTGCATTATATTAGGAAAATTGTAAATGAAATATAACTACTCATTAGTAGAAATTGTTTACCTTCTGTATGAGCAGAAAACATTTGATATGGTAGCAGTTCCAGCAGAAACTTCCAGAGGAAATAAATCCTGCATATTGGAATGATTTTACTTAAAACACAAATTAACTTTTATGTAAGCACGCAATAGGCAAGCACAAATCTAGTTTTTCCATTTGATTTCTTTTCTACTTTATTTTATGGGATTATTACATGTGCTTTAAATGAAGTTTACCCTAAAATTGTCAGTCTTCTATTTGGTGTCAGACTTCAAGGAATTGTGAAGAGTATGCAGAATAATACTGATCATGGGGAGTCAAGGCAAATTATGAAAACCTCAGTATGTAGAAGAATTATACATTTACACCTCAATTTTAAGAATATAGTCAACAATAAATTAAATCATATGCTTAAATCACAGATATACAATGGCCCGAAGAAAGATAAACTACAAAAGCATCATAGTTCAGGGAAGACCTTTAAGCATACACTCAGCTTCAAAAACCTGCTCAAGTTCCACTCAAATAAGTGTGATTATTCAAAAACAAACATATAAAAACAGAACACAAAATAAATTTAAAAAAAAAAACTCAACTGTAAAGCATATGCTTAAATGTTGCTTTCAACATATTAGAGCTTGTTGCGGGAGATAGTGAGGAATGAAGAAGTGAAGCAGAGAAGGGAGGGAAGTAAAGCCTATGAGAACTTGCATGCACTGAGTACATACAAATCACAGGTACTTATTTTACTCGGTTAAGAGACAGATAAATGAAATGGTACATAATATTTCTCTTAAGATTATTAAATGCACATTCAATCATCAGGCACTTAATGTATCAGGTAACTCACGTGTATAGCAAACTGCCCTTGCAGTGTCAAAGTAACACTGACTTCACTGACTGTACATAGAACAGCCCTTCACAAGCAGCATTATTCATAATCTCACATAAGGAAAAATCTTTTCTTTGTTCTTTCTTTTTTTGGTAAAAATATGTATGCATAATCATAGAGTCATAGAACTGTAGAATCATTAATTTTGGAAAAGACCTCAAATAGTCTACTCATTATCACAATGCCCACTAAACCATGTCCCTAAGTGCCACATCTACATGTTTCTTGAACACATCCAAGGACAGTGACTCCATCACCTCCCTGGGCAGCCTGTTCCAATGCCTGAACACTTTCTCAGAGAACTTTTTCCTAATATCCAACGTGAACTGCTCCTGGCACAACTAGAGGCCGTTACCTCACGTCCTATCACTGTTACCTGGGAGAAGAGGCCAACCACCACCTCGCTACAGCCTCCTTTCAGGCAGTTGTAGAGAGCAATGAGGTCTCCCCTGAGCCTTCTCTTCTCCAGACTGAACAGCCCCAGTTCCCTTAGATGCTCCCCGTAAGACCTGAGCTCCAGGCCCTTCATCAGCTTCATTGGCCTTCTTTGGACACGCTCCAGGGCCTCAATGCGAACAGAGTACCTGAGGTGTGGACTAACCAGTGCCAAGTACAGGGGAAGGATCACCACCCTAGTCCTGCTGGCCACACTATTTCTGCCACAAGCCAGGATGCCGTTGGCTTTCTCAGCTACCTGGGCATACTGCTGATTCATGTTCAGCTGGCTGTCAACTAGCACCCTCAGCTCCTTTTCCTCTGCACAGCTTTCCAGGCGCTGTGCCCCAGGCCTGTAGTGTATGGGGTTGTTGTGATTGACGTGCAGGACCAGACACATGGTCTTGTTGAACCCCATGCAGCTGGCCTCAGCCCATTCATCCAGCCTGTTCAGGTCCCTCTGCAGAACCTTCCTGCACTCAGGCAGATCAACACTTCCTCCCAACTTGATATCATCTGCAAATGTACTGAGGATGCACTCAATGTCTTCATCCAGATCATCAATAAAGATATTAAACAGGACCAGCACCAGCACTGACCCCTGGGGAGCACCACTCATGAGCAGTCACCAGCTGGATTCAGCTCCATTCACCAGCACTCTCTGGGCTCGGCCACCCAGCCAGTTTTTTACCCATTGCAGAGTACACCTGTCCAAGCCACGGGCTGCCAGCTGCTCCAGGAGAATTCTGTGAGAGACAGAGTCAAAGGCTTTGCTGAAGTCTGGGTAGACTACATCCACAGCCTTTCCCTCATCCACCAGGCAGGTCACCTGGTCACCGAAGGAGATGATGTTGGTCAGGCAGATCTTACCTTTCATGAACCCATGCCAGCTGGGCCTGACCCCCATGACCTCAGATGCTGTGTGATCACACTCAAGATGATCCGCTTCATAACCTTCCCTGGTACCAAGGTCAGGTTGACGTGCCTGGAGTTTGCCAGATCCTCCTTCCAACCCTTCCTGTAGACAGGAGTCACATCGGCAGGCCTCCAGCCAACTGGGAGCTCCCCAGTTGACCAGGACTGCTGATAAATTATGGACAGCAGCTTGGCAAGGACTCCTGTCAGCTTCCTCAGTACTCTTGGATTGATCCCATCCAGCCCCATAGACTCGTGACAGTCTATGTGGAGTAGCAGCTGTCTAACTACTTCCTCCTGTACTGTAGGGGATTTATTCTACTCTCCATCCCTGTCTTCCCGGTCAGGGGTTCTGAGTTCGCCCTAAGCTATCCTGTACACAGAGAATGTTGTTCAAGACCTTGATTTGGAAAACTGTCCCTTTGGGATTGTACCTTTTTGGAGAAGTACTGATTCAGCTAATGTGGCTTCCAAAGCCAATTGTCATCTTTGAGAAGTTGCAAAGATGAAAGTTGTTCTTCCAGTGATATTGCAGCATAAACTACATAGGCTATAAGTACCTTGCCTGCAGAACAAGGTGATGTGGCACTGATTTCTTACAAGCCCTCTACAGGTTACAACTTGGGTTTTGAATCCAAGTATTAAATTACTTACAGGTTATAAATTGGTTTAAATTGCAGAATGTGGTGTTGCCATGAGAAGTGTATGCAATCTGATTTTGCGTGTAAGAAATAAGGAACTCCTTGGTAGAGTTTTACACTTTTTGGAATTTATAGTTAATTTTACTTCTGCAAAGATAAAAGACAAAAGTGTTTGAGTCAAGTTTTGACTTCAAGTGAGCAATCTTACAAAATGAATGGTGCAATAAGTTCATAGGCTTTGATATAAAGAATAACATTTTTAGTCTATCATCTTAGACAACATCTTATGATATGGCTCATAACTTGAAGGAAGGGAGAAGTGGAGGAATTACTGTTAAGAAAGAGTAGTTCTCAAAACTATAGTTGATTTTAGATTGATTTTTTTAAAAAGCTGAAAAAATAATGTTCCGCCCAAAATCCAGACCTGGCTTTAAATTTTTGGTAAACCCAAATACTTAATGCTTGTTTTCTTGATAATCATTTGCGTAATTATCACATGGAGCACATTGCTATGACAGACAATGCATACTAACAGAACCATTGGAAACATTTTGAAAGTAAGGCAGTATATATTAAAGCTTTTTCCTCATTTTTTCTTATTTCCTTTTTACTTTTGCTTTTTACCAATCTGAATACAAATGTAATGTTTGCCTTTTTTTTTTCCCTATGATTACATTATCTAGTAGTCTTTAAAACATGCTGAGATTATAGTATCAATTTAGTTCCCAATGGAAGAAACACTTAACATAAAATTACCATCACATGTGGCTTGATTTGACGCCCATATCAGCAATTCCCAATGCAGAAGGTACACACTGAACTGTCAGCGGAACAAAATGACCTTCTGGCCTTTCTAGCTCAAAAATTGAAATGTATTGGCAAAGCAGTATGAAGAAAAGCTACAATTGTTAAGAAAATAAAAATGGCTTAAAAATGGCTGCACAAGGTCAGACTAAGGTCCATCCAGATCAGTATCCAGCCTCTCACAGTGGCCAGAAGTGGGTACCTGGGGAAGGAGTAAAAGAAAAAGGTAAGCACAGAGCAACAATTCCTTCTGCAAACTCACAAGGCTGTTGCAGCATAGGGAATACCTGAGACAGAACTTCTCCTTGTCATTGTGCTTATCAGCTCTTAATGAAAATTACTTTCATGAATTTGTGTAATTTCTTCTTAAC
>VXAV01011645.1:69268-90848 GCA_013399715.1 Alectura lathami
AAAAAAAAAAAGGCAGCAAACAAACAACAACAAAAATAACCGTTCTTAAATCAAATATCCTAATATATTAGTTCCCAGAGGCCAGGCAACAATTTGCACAGGCTTCACAAAGAGAGGTACATTCCTCTAGTTCCAATCATAAGAGAATTTTCAGACCCTTTGGTCACAGATCTGGGTTACTTGGAGCCATGCTTGTGGTTTAAATGGAAGAGTACTGAGGATTCTTTTAGCTGCTTGGTAAAATTTCAGAATTGTCCTAGAAATCTATGGCAATTATACATTCATTGCTAAAAAATGAGGTGCAAATTTTAAGCCTTATGAAGATCAAAATCTCTCCATCCAAAAAGGATTCTCTAGCGTATGGATATCCCACAACTGCAAACCCAGAAATAATTTATTTCAATGTCGGAATCAAATTGAAATCATCCTTATGATCCTTGGCCAGCAAAAGCATTTTCTTATAGCATAAGAATACTGCCAGTAACTGCTCTGTACTGGCAGTGATCACTAAGCAGACTCCATTAGGGCAATATATATTAAGCTTTCACTTAATTTTGAAATATAAGAGGTAGATACATCTCAACAGTATTATTAAACATATGGCAATTGGACCCACACCTGTTCATGGCCCTGCCAAAGAGGAGCATATATGTATAAAAATAAAAATGTGTATAAAATTCTAGCAGATGGGCATACATGATAAATTAAGTATTTCTGAAAGTCTGCTAACCCAATATAACGTTAATGTGTTTACAAAAATAATTTCATTTCAAAATATTCAAAAAATTCAGTGCTAACCATGACTCCAGAGCAAAGTGTCCAAGGTACTTGAGAGACCTAAAGTGAAAGACTCAGAACACATTGTTTAACTGGCAATCTTCCTTGTGTCTCTGGAAGCACTCTGGAAGTGGGCAGTCTCAGATATGAGGAGCAATTATAAAGCAAGTTAAAATCTGGCTAAATTTTGATTATTAATTAAATGTTCCTATAACTATGTTCTTAAAAGTTTTCAAGAAAATGTAGGCTGAGAAAGAAGTTAAAAATTTGAGAGGTCCTTGTTAAGAAAAGCACGTTAATGGAAGTAATGAGGGCAAACATATTGGAGGAGACGAATTTCAGGTTTCTGTATGGAATTTATTTAATTGATTGATATTAAAAATGGGCATTACAAGTCTGAATTTTGATGTAATTCTCTAGGAAAAGAAGGGGAAGGGGAAGGGGAAGGGAAAGGGAAAGGGAAAGGGAAAGGGAAAGGGAAAGCGAAAAAGCCCTACTAACAGAAAAGTTATTTAACCTACATTAAAAACAAAACAAAAAGTCAGTAACGAGCTGAGTTGGTAAAGATTTAGCAGGAAATTCTGTTGCCTATGAGGCAAAGAGTGGTGCTCTTGTGTTTCTGAAAAACATACAAACAGCTTTAAAGGCAATTAACAGGTCTGGCAAAATCATAGTCTCCTTTTCCATCTTTATATACATGTAACATTTTGTGTCTTTTACTGTCATTACTATTTCATTGTCATTGCCATTTTTATGTCAGCATCTTCTTAACTTGCTTCAGAACTATTTATTGTGCTGGAGCTTCAACTGGGAAAAAAAAAAAAAAGAAAAAAAAAAAGAAAAAAAAATAAAGAAAAAAAAGAAAAACAAGAAAAGACCTTCTACAGTAAGATACATTGTTTAAAACATCAGATGTTAGTTTTGGATCCAGAGCTGCATCTTTAAAAATAGATAAATACAGTTTCCTCTTGCCAATGTGAACAAAAGATAGGAAATACTAGTAGTATCGTATTTTTTGAAAACATATATACATTTATATGCATGACACAGATGTGCAAATGTATAGTTTCCCCTTATGATCTTGGATTTGACTACTAACTGCTTCAGAAAGTATCATATTATCACTACATTTTATTTTTTTTTTTAAGTTAGCTGCTTTCAATATGGAGAAAATATTTTTCCTGGGTTTTGCAGTTAGTCTTCAGAGGAGGAAGAGGTGAATTAAAACTGTAAGAGCACTGGATTCAATACATTCAAAAGAATGAATTCTTGGAATCATAAAATCAAAGACTCAGAGAATGGCTTGGGTTGGAAGGGAACTCAGAGATCATCTAGTTCCAACCCCCCTGCCGTGGACAGGGCTGCCAGCCACTAGCTCACTAGATCCAACTGCCCAGGAACCCATCCAGCCTGGCCTTGAACACAGCCAGGGATGGGGCAGCCACAGCTTCTCTGGGCAGCCTGCTCCAGTGCCTCACCACTCTCTCAGGGAAGAATTATTTCCTAACATCCTGCTGCGATCCAATGTCGCGGGGATTTTCTTAACGATTCCAAGAGACGAAATTAAGACACAAACGAGGTCAAATGCCATAAACTAAACTCAATTTTATTACCAAAAAATGAGAGAGAATAGTGATAGGACAGAATAGAAAAGGAGTAAGGTAGAAGAGATAGATGGACAGATAGAGAGTGAGATCTAGACAGTAGAGCAAAGAGATCTCACCACTCTTCAGGTCCAGCGATGTCTTGGTGTCACGGGGGTGCCAGTCTTTGGTCATGGTGAGTTGTCATCCAAGGTGTGATGGTGAGTTGATGTTGACCACACAAATCTGAGCATACAAGCTCCCTTAGTTACAGTCCAGCAGTCCCAGACAACTTTTGGAGTGACAGTTTCTGGCATCCAAGTTCTCAGCAGGGATCTCCTTTGTTCCTGTCTTCCAGGCCTTGCAAATTAAAATCAGCAGAGATAAGAGGAAGCAGGTAGACACCAGACTGTGCCCTGCCTTCACAGAACACAATGCTGTCATCTCCTATCTTCCTTTACCAAGCTAAAAATATTTGCTCCCAGGCCAGAATCTTCAGAAGCCATCCTCAAGTATATCCTGCCTTGAGCCTTTTCATTTGAAAGAAAACAGCTTCTGGCTTTGTCCAAGAAGTGCTTTCAAATGTAAAACTGTCACAAGGGTTGCTGGTTGTGGAAGGTTCCTGCCTTAACTGCTCATGTTGACTTGAGATGAGACAGTCTTCAGGTTAGGAGCCACCTTCAAGTATCTCCTGCCTTGGGCCTTTTCATTTAAAAGCAAACAGCTTATGGCTTTGTCCCAGGAGTGCTTTCAAATGTAGAACTGTCACAAGGGTTGCTAGTTGTGGAAGGTTCCTGCCTTAACTGCTCGGGTTGATTTGAGACAATGGTTTCTTAACAGTCCCATACACTTTCATCATCCAATTCTTCCTATTAATGTGCAGAAGAAATGCTCCTCATATGCCATAAGAGATTCAAAGTACACAAAAAATTAAATTAAGTATTAAGTGGAATTGAAATATTTAAGTAAATACAAATAAACAAACCACCTTGAGCTGCCTAATCTGAACACTGAGTACATTTTATAAACTTCCTTATCTTGTAGGATGAATTCAGATTCTTAAATGCAGGTAGCTGCACTAAGATATCCTGAACATTGGCACAACTGGCAGATAATAGTTAGGCTCTGTAGGAAATACACACCATTCTGGAATAGATGGAGATTCTCTGGAGCACCTAAAATTGTGTTAAGCACATAAAACACCTTTTCCTGGGCTCTCAAAAGCTCAGTCTGGCTCATTCTCTTTAAAGCATCCTGAGGATGACGCATCCTGTATCGGGTGCTTGAAAGCTGCAAGTGACATAGAAAAGCAAGGAATTAAAGTCAATGAAGACATTAGATGTAGGTACTGGTCTCCACTTAAAATATCTGCTTATCCTCAGAGGTCAAGACCAAAAGGTTTTAGATATAATCAACATTTAATTTCAAACTGAAGGAAATATTTTTTTATGGTAATTATTGTTCATATTTCAGCTTGTCTCAAGGGTTAAAAACAATATAAGAATTTTTAGTGTTGAACATTTTATGGAAAATTTTTCGGCATCTAGTCTAGCTTTAATGTTTGTTTTAAAATAAAATTCCTAGTATCTATGAAGGTGTTTTTTTGTTCAGTACTATTTTGTTAATTCTAGAAATTATTGCAAAAAGAAGTTTATCTTAGACATCTGTACACATTTTCTACGCCATCAATGAAAGAATTAGCATAAAGTCCTCCTCCTCATTTCTTCTTGAAGAAGACGTCTCCTTTGCCTATGTCATCTTTCTTACATTGTACCTCTATTTCATCCTTGACTTCTAGCAGACTTTCATTTAGGTTCTTTTTCCTTATTAAACCTATAATGTTTCAGTTCCTAAAATAATTTCAATACTTCAAATAAAAGAACATTTTATTTCCTTGTAAAACTGTTTGAGTGCTAAACCCATATTCTTTATGACATTTGGAAGTTCAGCAGTTAGTAATGTTCCAGTGGGATGCAGGTATTGACAAAACTCACAGAAAAGAAAATTTCTTTAATTTTCTCAGTATTACAGAGGCAGAAAAAATGCCCAAGATTAAAGATAAAATATGAGAATGAATGTTGATGGAACACCCAAAAGAGAGACAAATATATATATACACTTATATACAAAAAATCTTTTGCATATAGAGGTCTTGTTTATGATTTTTTGTAGATTTCATCATTAGAGCTGCACTTAATTCTGCATAAGATCTACTCCCCTTTCCACAGGGATATATCTTTGATATGTTGATGATCCGGAGAATTCTTGGCCCTTTATTTACTTATTTATTCGTCTTTATTTTCCTCTCCCAAATAGGACAGTAAATTAAGTCCATGAAGCATGGAGTTCTAGAGCAGGCTGGGTGTACCTTGACCAGAACCTGGAGTGTAAACATGGTGATGTTAAATGTGGATCTGCTCCATGTAACACCCAAAACTGAAAGACAAAAGAGGCTCTCTGTTACTCCCAAACAGAGTGAATTTCAGCATGTGGAATCCTATTTTTTTTCTGTGGAATGGACATTCTATTTTTACTCACAATTCAAAAGTTCCCAAATTGAAACATGAAAAGATACTGGATGATAAGTGGAAGGAAAGAAGAAACAGGAAGAAAAGAAGAAATGGGTAGAAGTTCAATCCAAGAGAACTTCCAGAAGTTTAGCAATACCCTATAATTTTCCTGTGAAATGTTTTATTTGAACAGAATCTGGTGGAAACAAGCTCAGCTGGAATTTCTCCAAGTGACTGTCACTGAGGAAACAGTAGATAAGGCCTGTAAGGAAGTCATAGCTGTTAAATGTATAGAAAGAACAGGCAGCCCTACCAGGACATACAAAAATAATAGAGCTTGTGAAAGTAAGCACTGGCAGCTTACCATGGTCCTGCTCTATTCCCTGCATCAAAGTCCATGTTGCATCCTATGAATATCAGTGTTCTTAATGCTCCATAAGAACAGCCATTCTGGATCAGAAAAAGGAAAAGCCAAAAGTGTTATATTGTGTCTGGCAGTTATCAAATTATACCTCTGAAGAGTAGTCAGAAAAGAGAATAAGATTTTTAGTAACACATCCCCAAACTCTGCCCTCTTCTTCATACGTTCATGGATGAAAAAATCACAAGTCAGTGCTGGAGCTTTATAAAGAATGTGTATATATACTATATATAGTTATTACAAACCCTCCAGTTCTTTTTAGCCAAGCTATAAATATATATTCACTGCTCTATGTATTTCACATATAAATTCCTCTAATTTCTTATCCATGTTTAGGACTCTTCTCTTAACTCTTTTTTTTACATTATCTCTTGGTGATGAAGAATTTTCATGGGTTAATCAAAGATGGTCCTGCAACAGGGCCTAGCCCCCTCCCCATCCCCACCCTTCATGGAGGCAGGGTAGAAGAGTGAGAAAGGAGGAGGTGTGATTGAGGTAAAAGATAACTAGTTTACTTAAAGCAGCAAAGGAATGTAAGATAATACAATATGAAACGAATTGAGAGCAATAAATCTGACAAACTGGAAAATATATATATATGGAAGAAAGGAGTATCTCTAACTGTGTGCATCTACTGTGGTGATCAGAGGCAAAAGGGCAGAGCTCCTGGAATCCAGAAATCACGTGGGAAGGGACAGGAGCATTCTGGGGGCTGTGGTTCTCCCTCAGCAGCCCTCCCACCTGTGTCAGCTTATTACATGACGTCATGATATGGAATACCTGCACAAAACCATAATAAGATTTTACAAACTCCTAGATATTGCACTGGTTGTATTAAGGGGAAATATAATTACTCTGTCCCATGACGTTACTCCTATGAATACACTTCTAAGGATCACAGTGGTTTCCCAGCAATGTTGCATGCAAGCGCCTATCAAAACTGCTGCTTATGGAGTGCAGGGGTTGACATAATTGCTCTTTTTCTCTCATAATTATAATTATTCCTTATATGATTGTTTTTTTTCAAATTAATATCTACCTATGCTATAACGACCTGTGCTCCAAGAGGATGACCCCAGAGCTTAACCACTTGCCAGGGTTACTGGGCAAGTATAACTCACAGGGTTACACCATGTGACTACTAGACAGGGCACTGCAAAGTAATTTCTTTCTGATTTGGGATATATATAAACAATCAGGCAAAATATAGTCCCTCAATGTCTGATTATTTATTCAAATTTTTCAATCCTACAAAAGCGTCTGAATACAAAAACTCTTACTACTTAGACAGGAACTAAGAAATAATGCAGTAAAAATTGAAAACCGCATTCCAACTTCAATTCATTGGAAGAGAAGTGGCATTTTAATTAAAATTTCTCTAACCATTATTTCAAAAATTCTGTTGCCCTTTTAATTTTTTTTTTTATCCAAATAAACGTTGTTTCATGTTGTGGTGGTACAACGGAGTCTTTCCCTGTTGACAAAGAAAACAAAATCCAAATGATTAATTGAATTAAAATGTTTATAAGCAAAAGTTATTTCCCTGATCTAATTCAAACAACTCTGTTAATAATTAAGAGAACTTGCTTAATGGAAAGATATCACTGGAAAACAGAAATACAAAATCCATAAACAAAATCAGTCATATATATTGAAACCAGAATTAGCATTAAGCCATCTCACTTAGGTATAAAAGTAGTGCTTGTCCTACCTCAGTGAATGCTTACATCAGTTTGTTGAAGAGGATACGTTCAGTATCCTTGTATACAACATGAACATAATAGNTATGCAGGGAGAGCGGGAGCGATTTTTCCCAAATGCTTTCCATGAGAGTTAAAATACGGTGTTTAAGCCTTTGTCACCATCTCTGTGCAGAGAATGATTCAAAGTTCCATGTGACTCTTTCAGTACAGCCAAACAAAGGAGACTTAAGGTCAGGGAAGTTCATAATTTTTCTTCCCTTTATGTTTTTTTCTTTTCTGCAAGTCTAGAAAACTAAATTTAATCACTAAAAAATCCTGGCATCTTTTGCCAGTAGGGATATTTTCATACACTCTAATGGATTATTTTTGGTCTGCTTGGCAGGGGACCTTTTCCTCCATATGCAACAACATCGTACACTGAAAGTTACCTTAGATGAGTAAAAACTAGATACCCATTTTAAATTTCTGCCTTTGAAATCCAGAGTCTTTGTTCTTTACACAGTATTCCTCTGCTGCTGACCTTCCAAATGTTTCTTTAATTTCTGTTCCCTGCTGCACTGCAGGAGTTTTATGAGGGTGAACATAGAATTAGTAGCCCATTTCCATTAGTAGTAAATCTGCTTTTGCCCTTGCAGGGGAACCTTTTCTTCAGTCTCTGTACTTTTGCAAAAATAATGAATTCATGCAGGAGGTTACCCAGATAACAGTGAACCAGGGTTTAAAACCTAACCTGGAATGCCACTGCCTCAGGGCTAAATTCTGGGCCTATTTAAATAGGAGACATGGGCCACAAGCATCCCAGCAGACGCCATGGCTGTTCCAGTCACCAAAGCACACACAGAGGCTAATGAGCCTTTAATTTAACTCTGTATTCAAGAAAACAAAAACAGCCCATTAATCAGGATTTTCTTTGTCTTTTCTTGGTTGATTTCATCCACTTACCTGACTGGTTCTTAAGACACATTAATTCTGCATCCAAAATCATCTTCAGAAATAGATTAAATGGTTTTATTTATTTGCATATTTTGTGATTATCAAGTCACTATTTCTGATATAATTTCAACAGTGTTCTTGAAAACTTTATATCTGTTGCAAAGTTGACATCCAGTTTACAGCATCAACATTTAAGGAATTTCTCCATAATTTCTCCATCTGTTTTTAAATGAGAAGAAACGAGATATGCATCTTATGGTTCCAAAAGAGCACAAAAAGCTATCATTACATTTTGTTAAACATTCTTCATGGGACACAGAAAGCACAAGACAATAACTTGCTTCACTGAGCAGCTCACAAGATCAACAGGACAGCATCAGAACAGCTTCCCTAAATAGAATTTTGTCTAATCAGCCACTTCCATTTCAGTGCAAGACTAAATTGTTTTACATATTTTGAGGAGTAACTATGTAATAGATTTGTTTTTTCTCTGAATTTTAATGCTTAAAAGTTAATATGAAGAGCCTTTTTATACTGATCTGCTTAAGAGTGAAACAGTGAGGATTACAGAGTCTAGAAGTAGCCTAAGGATATAATCTCTGTTGAGGTCAAGGCTGGATGGCTTAGGGAAAAAGAAACTTATAAGCACAATAAAGACCTATTTTCCCAGCTCAATAAAACATGCCAGAACATGGTCTGATGGCTCACTCCTTACCAGGTGAAGTGTTTGAAAGAAGGATATATTTATTCTCTAAATTCAGGAGGAAAATAAGTGGAATGATAACTCCTGTCATTTTTTTGCATTTAATCAGGTCTATAACCTGTTAATCATAGACAAATATGAGACACAAATGATGTTTTTGTAAATATACCTCCATATATTTTCTCATCTGACAATCGAAGAGTCTAATATTTGGAACTTCCAAAGAAGAAGTCATAGAAAGACATGAAAAAGAGTAGTATTTTGATTAAGTAACTGTAAGAAAACCAAATATATTTATTTTTGGCATACAAAACAAATGACCCATGCATTCTGATTTATTAAATAAGCCTCCCAGCGTTTTTTTCAGACTTATGTTCTGTTTTGCCGTAAAACAAGATTGGCCATAATGTAGACATAGTTTGATCACTGAAAGAATAAGAAAGCAACAACAAAGAACCAAAATTTCAGCAGCACCCAGCCTGTTGAAATGCACAGCACTGCAGAATGGTCATTGCTTCTTACAGTGGTGATCTCTATTGCCATACCAGTTTGAATTTTTCACATTTTATATCAAATGCTTATATTGTAGTTTAGTAAAACTGCAGAGCAGTCAAGAAAAATAACATTTTAAAACACAGAAATTGCTAAAAATTGGAATAAGATTTAAAAACTATAGTGGGTTACTTCAGGCAGCTTTCTACATACTAGGGAGTAACAGAGTGTCAGAAAACACCATTTTCCACCAGAAGAAATCAAAGGAAAACTTTCTACATTATCAGAGAGAAAGTACAATTTTGTGGGCAAGGAAATGTCTAAAGAAAATTACTTCAAATTAATTCCATTAAGACAAGTAACTCAGTGTATGCAATGAACAGCAAGTGGGTGAAATAATATAAAAAGCTATAAATGTAATTTTTTTTTTATATCTTTCCACACAATTAGCATGCTTAATAAATAAAAATAAGAAAATGCTCGCATGGAACAGAAAACAAACTCTTGTTGATGACTCTGAGGGGATAAAATGCCTGCAGCAACACTGTGGCACAGGAAGTCCCTGGTGCAATACATAACCAAAGTATGCGTCTCCTGTCCCATACGTTTCCCTCATTCTCAGCCCACCCATTTTTCACATCTCATGCCAAACCAGTAACTGCCTAAATGTGAATGTTGTATGTCATGGAAGGATAATAAAATGTCATAAAATTTTAACTACAATTCATTTGAAATATTTTGAACATTCGAAAATCTTTGAAATACGATAACATACTTTAATATTGAGCTTCTGTAAGAGAAAAACCTTTAATATTATAACCAATCAAATGATTGTGCTGGTCATTTTATCCTTGTAATATTTGGAATTGGCAGCTGCCAGAAGATGCGTAGTTATACTGTAAGCATTTATAGCAATTCCCTTATTTGCAAAAGTTTTTATCATATGCTGTAAATGATTCTTGCAAATTAAGAACTATGTTAACGTAGTAGTTGAGGTCACTTGCTGTTCATATTATGCCATACATGCCATGTATGCATAGCAAGGCATATTTTTAACATTTAGATACATATCAACACAAGATTCTCTGTGGAATAAATTGAAATCTCTGTACTCCACATTTTTCAGAAAGCCTATAAATATTACACAAATTGTTTAGAAATAATCCCAACTATAATTAATTGGGCTGATAATTACATCAAATTTTCCCTACACTGGGTTGTAATAGAAACTGTAAGTAAACACCTACACTTCCTAACTTCCTAATGTGAAAGTTACAATCTGCATGCATTACAAATATGTCTCTCTTTCAGATAGCACATGCCAAAGTAACATGAAGCCAGACTTTGCCACCTCATCATCGCAATGGCAGGACCCATTCTGCAATGTTCAGTCGGTATTTAACACAGTTGCTCATGTTCCTAAAGTAAGTGTCTATTGGGATGTTTTGTTGAGGGATGCAAATGCAGCTGTACAACGTAACTAAGGGCGGCTGAAGATAACCCTTAGGATCTCAGTCAAAGTTAATAAGAGACGTGCCATTGATTTCCATAGGCTTTGTATCAGGATCTTAAATTTTAGCAAGTGGATCCTTAAGACCAGGGAGAGAGAGTAATTGTAATACAACACATGGAGAGAGTTGTTTTTCCCCTCATGGGACATATCCACACTAAGTACATGAGATAGCTAGAGATTTCAGGGACAACTGCTTAATTTCAGTTAAACATGGTCAGGTGTTTTGTTTTGACATAGTTCCCTATGGGTTGAAGAGGAAACCACCCCATTCTGATAGTTAAGCATAGTTATTATTAAGCATCTTCAGATGTTTCACAGCATCATATGCATTAGTTAAATGGTAAATCTTCTTCTCACCAATACTGTCCTGAATAGGAAAATTGTTATTTACATTATTAAAAAAAAAAAACCCACATCCTCAGAGAGTTGTAGTTTACTGCCATCTTTGGAAACAGAGTACTCTGCAATATTTAAGTATGATATTTCAGCAAAAGATTGCATGAGACTAATGACCATTTCTTAAAGATAAATAATCCCAAACAACCACAAGGAATTTTCTTAATTTAATATGCTAGAAACATTCAAGTAGCCTGCAATTTTTCTGAAGCTAATCCCTTAACACTTCCATGGATAAGGATGGAAAATTAAGTAATTGCAAGTATTCCAAGTCTTACTGTTATGAGTTTTATTTCCCTATAAGCAATGTTATCTCACTCCCAGCAATGGTAGTCTTTTATTTTTCCATCCAAAAATAAAAATAAAAATGGTGATCTTGTTTTAAAGGATAATCTAATTTATTGTTAATGGTTTGAATCATTCAGGGGGTCAAAGGCATCTTTTACATCAATTTACAAAAGCAAATTAATGTTTTGAAGGAAATGTAAAAGTCAAGTTTCTTGGGAGTACATTAAATTATATGCTAGTTAATGGTGTTAGAGAGATGGTTTAAAAATAAATTGCCCATAATACCTTTTAATAAAGGAGCTAAATGCATTTTTGTTCGCTGCTAAAAGCAGATGCCTATTTGGCACTGTTTTGAATCCCATTTGCCATGTATATTTTGATTAATACTATGCTGGGTAATCTGCGCTATGTGGTCTAGGTTCAGTAACCTCACTGTAAAATAATGAGCCTTCAAGAATAAAAAATACGTTCACTATAAAGTTGTATATTCTAAGGAGCTCTGAACATATTCAAATGAAATGGGAAAAAATAAAAAAAAAAAAAAAAAAAGCTTCCATCCAGTAAATTTACTCAAAAATGAAACTTGCACATCCCAATTTATATTTAACTTTCTGTCTCAGCACAGCAAACTGGACAAGACATCAACTTTTTTTCATATGTTTTCTATAAATACTTTTTCTCTGAGTCAGCTGCCACAAGACCCTGAGAAGTCCCGGTATTAGGGGAGCTTATGGTACCTGGGATGCAGCCAATAGCAATGAGTTCACTCACTAAGTAGTGTCTTCAGAAAAAGGTCCAGGACTCATATTTTATGAAATATGTAACATGATTTACCCAATGTTGTCAAAAGAGATGAATTTCAGCCAAATGCAAGGTAATAAATAGTAATATGTGCTGCATATAGTTGACTTATAACCCTTGGCATTTTGAAACAAAATTATTTCAAAGAATTCATTTTATACGTCATAAACTTTGCTATTGTTTTTCCTGTTTTGACTGTCTTTGTCATCAGATTTCTTATGAAAAGTATTTCTCAAAACTGTAAATGAAGCAATATTTTCAAGAATACTTATATAGGTCTCTATTTCCATGGTGTTATCAGAATAAGAAAGTCAGTAGTGTAGAAAAATGGTCTGTTTCATTAAATCAGATCCTAGGGGGAAAAAGAGGCAATAAGGTAATGTGTATTTGAGCTTTTTATTATTATTTATTTAATGATTATAGAGAAACCTTTTCCAAGGTTGAATGTTACTTGTTTTCATGACATACTAATGTTATTTTGAGGACAAAAAT
Organism: Alectura lathami; assembly: GCA_013399715.1. NCBI lineage: Eukaryota > Metazoa > Chordata > Aves > Galliformes > Megapodiidae > Alectura > Alectura lathami. Next base: position 81,881 of record VXAV01011645.1, read on the forward strand.
AATTTAAGATTTTTTATTATTGCTATTAATCAATTTTGTGATAGAATGTTAAAGTACATGCATCCAATCACTTATTCAGGAAAACAAACATCTTTAAAGTAAATGTAATTGGAAATGTGTGTTACAGTACAATGTGTCCACTTTAAATCCTCTGGTGTAAACCACATAAATGCAGCTAAAACCGCTCAACTATGAGTGAAATGCGTATGTCCTTTTCTGCTACCCTATGTATCTGAATTTAGCCTTCGATAGCACTACAAGTCTTAAGGAAACAACAAGGCTTTAGCTGGGTGTGCTGCCTTCTAGTGAACCCTAAAAATGGGTTTGTGATCTTCCAGACTTCCTATTTTGGCACACATGTGAACTTCTCAGAAATGTCGCAGCAGCCCACACGTGGTGAAGAGCCTCAGAGCCATGTGAGCATGCAGAGAAGACAGCCCAAAACACTGCCCCAGCCTCTAGTGATCCGTGTTTAGGGACTCCTTCAACCACACTGGTATCTGAGTTATCACATTCTGTAGGTAAACCTTCAGATACAGGGTGGAAGTAAGCTTTCTAAACATATCCAAATAAAAACTTCACTGGACAATCTGGTTTTCCACCTGTTAAATTTGTATGCAGAAAGATAATTGAATAGCATTCAATTAGTCACTTTACTATATAGAAGAGCTTTTCTCAAAGGCTCTTCTATAATTATCTTTCTTGTAATGTTAAGTCAGGAACTGCAAATATGAAACAGTTGAGGAGGGAGTCTATCTCATCAAACCTTAGGATGTAGTTAAAACACTTTCAAACATAATGGAATAAAAGAAAAAAAAAAAAAAAAAAAAAAAAAAAAAGATACCTATCTGAGTACAATGGTTTCCCAGTAATGTTTGTAATAATATCTAAAATAAAATTATAGAATCATAGAATCGTCCAAGTTGGAAGGGACCTTTAAAGGTCATCTACTCCAACTCCCCTGCTGTGAACAGGGACACCTACAGCTGGATCAGGTTGCTCAGAGCCCTGTCCAGCCTGACCTTGAGGGTCTCCAAGGATGGGGCAGCCAGCACCTCTCTGGGCAACCTGTTCCAGTGCTTCACCACCCTTACCATAAAAAACTTTTCCCTTATATCCAGCCTAAATCTCCCCTCTCCCAATTCAAAATCAATTCCCCATGTCCTATCACAACAGACCCTGCTAAAGAGTCTGTCCCCTTCCTTCTTGAAATCCCCCTTTAGATACTGAAAGGCCGCTATCAGGTCTCCCCAGAGCCTTCTCCAGACTGAACAGCCCCAGCTCTCTCAGCCTGTCCTCACAGGGGAGGTGTTCCATCCCTTGGATCATTTCTGTGGCCCTCCCCTGGACGTGTTCCATCAGGTCCATGTCCCTCCTGTGCTGAGGACTCCCCATGTGGACGCAGCACTCCAGGTGGGGTCTCACCAGCACAGAGCAGAGGGGCAGGATCACCTCCCTTGCCCTGCTGGCCATGCTTCTTTGGATGCCGCCCAGGATGGGGTTGGTTTTCTGGGCTGTGAGGGCACACTGCTGGCTCATGTCCAGCTTGTCACCCACCAGTACCCCCAAGTCCCTTTTGGCAGGGCTCTGTTCAACCCTTTCATCCCCTAGCTTGTACTGATAGCAGGGGTTGCCATGACCCAGGTGCAAGACCTTGCATTTCTCTTTGTTGAAGCTCATGAGGTTAGCCTGGGCCCAGAACTCCAGCCTGTCTAGCTCTCTCTGGATGGCATCCCATCCCTCAGGCATATAGACCACACCACTTAGCTTGGTGTCATCCACAGACTTGCTGAGGGTGCACTCAATCCCACTGTCAATGCCATTGATGAAGATATTAAAGAGTATCCATCCCAATATGGACCCCTGAAGGACACCACTCGTCACTGATCTCCATCTGGACATTGAGCCGGATGAATAATAATAAACAAGCATATTCAATCTAAACTTGTCACATTAAGTTCCTATGACAGTCAGTAAAAACTCTTCTAGGGTGCAAGTCTTCTGAGATACTTTTGATACCTTGCCTTGCATTAGTATAACTGAATTCTAAGTTTGTTTTCCATGAGTCATAAATAGGGATAGAGGACCTGTTCAGATGCACAAGCCTCCATTGCTCCCCTGCCACCAACATTGATCCACTGATCCATTCCAGAGCCATTTATTTCTTTATGGCTCTAATGTCAACTTGATGAGATCTTGGAAAGAAGAAAATTAGTGCAAGGAAAACCTTTAAAAAAATGATAGCAATTGAAAAATACTATTCAGAAACATACATGGGTACTCTCACAGTGAAGCAAGTGTGCTTGTTGCAAGCATGCTCTTCAGATATACTACATACTAAAGCCCAAGATTCTCAGTGGCTTCCCTTTTTGAACTTCAGTGTATGCCATAGATAGAAGGAGAAAAGAATGTGTTAGAGACATGATTTATTATCTGCCTGGAATAAGTAACTGGAAAGCACAACTTAAGTTATAAAAGAGAAGAATGTATGTGGACTTGGAAATCAAGTGAAACTCAAGATGGATCAGGTCATTGCCAGATTACATGGAGGTAGTTCTCATTATTTGCTTTACATATCGCCTAGCATGTATAGCTTATCTATTGAGATAAGCTTTAATTTAAATGTTAAAATAGTCTTTCTCTGCAACCGGGATTCTCTACAAAGTGGATCGACACTAATAGACCACTACTAATAGGATCGACTAGTAGACCACTACTAGAATCATATCTCCTCGTACTCAGGTGAAAGTATATGTCTTCAAGAAAGCTGTTTCTGATTAAAAATACTACAGCAATTGCTTTTATATATATATATATATAATTAGAACAATTTTTACATTTAATTTTGTTTCCATATTATTTATTTTTCCTCATCTAGAGGGACCAATATGATGTTTTCTGCACAGATCTTTCTACCAGTTCTAGCAATTAAGCTATGTTAGAAAAGTTCACCAGGAGGCTGAATACTCTTGAAATCTAAAATTTCTTATTGATATTAAGAAATCTCTTCTAAAAAATCTTCAAATTTAATCGAAATTGTATAATGAATTTAAGAAATTTATCAACCACAAACTCTGCCCTGACTCTCCCATTCTGTCAGAAAAAAAACATACAGGAAAGCAAGCTTCAAAACTCCTAGATAATGTCTTGTGCCTAATATCCATTAGAAGAATATGTACAGCATGTATTTATTTATATAAACATATATACATATGTATACATAATGTATGAGTTCACTTATATAATATGGATTTAAAACACTATATATTATCTATCGACATTTGTGTATATACATATACAAATATATGTACAAACTGCTGTATTTGTATGCAATTCTAATTTGAAATTTGTATATCGAGTGGAAAACTATAGTCTGAGCTTAAAGAGATGATATCAGGAAGATGTTCTAGTATTTGATTCCTTTAAATGGTCTGCCACCAGCACATTGTCCAATGAGAAAAAGGAGACAGTAAATTATTGGAAAGGATGACTTGACTTATCAAAATACCCTCTGCTCTAAAACCAAATGTGTGTGAAAAGTCAGGCTATGTAACTTTTCTTCTGAAAGAAGCATCTTAGTGCTACTTTTTAAAACAAAAATCTTACTGGTGACCCCATTTACCTAAATTAAGTAGCACTTTCATTTTGTGAAACTCCTAAAATGGGAGATTTACAAGGACAAGGTAAGAGGACTGGCAGATGTTCTTTGATTCATTCATTTAAAGGGAAGGGCATTTGGAAATGGCACTGGCACAGAATGACATTTGGAATAATGGCCTGTGATTCTGTTGGCACTTTTAGTGTTAAGCAAGTGATCTGCAAGGTAAAGTGGATTCACAGTTAGAGTCAGCACCAGTGCACAGGTCGCCCGTAAAAATAGAAGATTCCATTATTCTTCAGGCTCCCTAGAGGGAGCAAGGTCTCCAGCATCATTACCAGGACTAAATCTGACTTTTCTACCTCCCCTAATTTCCTCCAAGTAATTATAGGTCAAGCACTCTTTTGTAAATTATAAAACCTTTGTTCTTATCAAAAATGAATAGCTGAGGAAAAAAATTGTAAAGAGAGTTCCAGGAAAAAAATTTCAATTAGAAAACCAAGCTAATTTGGTATGACCAAAGACTGTCAGGCATACTGACAGTGCTCTATTATGCAGTCATTTGGGCTCTTTCAAATTAGTTATGTTAATGTCCTGTGAGTGAATGTAACACTTGGATGGGACAAGATTTCTGCAATTAATTTCTGCAGTCAGTGGAGAGACAAGCAAATTTATTTTCCCCCTCTCTGGGAATTGGTAGTGGAGGGTGTGAGGTAGAGAAAGTGCATTTCGGAACAGAGTACAAGCTAAACACAAGCCCTAAATAAAGCAGAAACAATGGGAGCCAATGCCTCCTCATTCATTCAATTGACAATGTTTTGCAGCTTAAACCTGTTTTATTAATTATGTTTGACATTTCCTTAATTAGTTTCATTTACACCAAATCAATCCCTACTGCTGTATGGCATCATTTATCATTTTGAAAAATTTGCATACTGAGTGCTGACTTTTTCTACTTAATTATACATTAAAAGTGTCAAGCGTGCTTGCTGCCTGGCATTATCTGCGCCAGAAAGGTTTGTGGCTGGACTGTGATGGTATTAATCATTAAGAGCCCCCAAGTGCTGCTGGGTAATATCTGGGGAGTAGAGTGGCTCTCATTTTAACGCTAGAGAGCAGAAGTGCTTCTGTAAAATGACCCAGAGCAAAAACAAAATAAATGACCTAAAACATCCAGTCTACTATAATGCTTTGCTCTTTCCATGGAAATATGCCCTAGGAAAAAAAAGTGTTTACCATTAACTGTTAGCCTGCTGTATGTTGAAGACGCAGAGACAGTTCTCTGGGATAGCCACTGTTTTGTCTGATTAGGAACTGTGACATTTCAGATAAGCGTATATTAATGACTGAGTAATAGATTGACCAAAGCATGTATGTGTCAGCTGTTTCTGGTTTTACAGTTTGTTTTGTTTGTTTTTTACTATAAAGTATTTAAGATAAAGCAGAAGCAGGCATTAGCATCTACTTCCTTAAAACTCATATCTTATGTGAAACCTCATAAGTTTTTAGGAAAGAATGTGGCTCCAGCCACAAGTTATTCTTAAACAGACAAATGAAGGGATACAGTGCACAGTATGGCCAGGGTATCCATAAGTATGTGTTCTGGTACAGGTATTTCAGCGACAAATTAGCTGAGAGGCTGACAACTCGCAGGTGTACTTCCATATTCAGAACAGCATCTGCTTTTGAGCAGCTTTAAGTACTTATCAGCAGTGGCTTTTAGAAAGGCTCTTTTCCTTCCCAACAGTTGTGGCCATCATTTAACTCCTTCTGAGACCACACAAAGACTCCTAGCCAGGCTGACCATTGATTTCAGTAAAAATAGAATACATTACATTTATCACATGTTCTCTCTTCTTCCATATGCCTAGTTAGGACCTGGGCCAAAAGTAACAATTTTGGCTAGCCCAACATTATCAGCAGCCAGTTTAATTCCTGTCATTGACAGCCAGTTGCAAGAACTGCTTTGATACCACATCAGAGCAAATGAAAAAGCCTCAGAGTTGGAGTAACATTCATTAAATATTTCTAAAGCCATGTTAGATATGTCATTTACTACATTTTTAGACATGCTAGAATTTTTAACAATATCATATAAGACACCATGTTTTATAAAATGATGCAAATGTTTTGTGAGTCAGACTCTCTCCTGCCTGACTTTCCCACTCTTTATCTACTCCAGAAGCTACAGAGAGGGAACTGCTATAAGATGCATTTCCGCAGACTTTTTGAACTAGCACAATTCCTGCTCGGAAGGCCATCAACTCTGTGGGGATGCAATAACATCCCCACACAAATGTGGAAGGAGCTAGCATGGACAGAAATGAAGTTTTCAGAGAGAAATGTCATAAAATACATACAGGAACACATTTCCTTAAAAATGGCAAATATAGGTCCAAAAACACCCTATCACTGCCTTGTCACAGATCTGGGCAGTTCATTGCTACTTTTTGCCATGGCCCTGAGCAGAATAAAGATCAAGTGTAAAGTCAAGCTGGGGCTTGGAGTTGGGAAGATGCTATGGGCATCTAGTCAGCCTCATTTTCCCATTCCTGTAGTTAAGTACATTGTTTGCTAAAGGTCTGATATTGAAAAGAAAATAGGCTTTGTTTTGCTCGAAAGAAAGAAAGAAAGAAAGAAAGAAAGAAAGAAAGAAAGAAAGAAAGAAAGAAAGAAAAGATTTTCTCTCTCTGTTTTCTCTCTTGCACACATGCACACCTCAACAGGAGCATCTGCAGACACTCACAGGCATGGCTGTTGTGCTCAAACTTGCCATCTTGAGATGCCAAGTCTATGGAAAAACAAGACTATATTGTTGCTTGTTTTAAACAGATTGTTTCTGTTTCAAAAAGGAAGAAAGAGAGGTAAGTGAAAGGCTCAGCAATTCACCTATATTGTAAGGAAAGGCAACAAATTTCTGTAGAGGAGCAGGGAAGTTCTTTGCAGTCCATGAACTAGTGTCTCATTTCTCTATACCTGCTCAAAGAAATGAGAAGGACGGAAAGAGCTGTTTAGAGGGCTAGAAGGGTTAGTGCACAGGTATCACGGCCTTACACAAGGAGATCAAATTAACTCTTGTGTTAGTCTTGGGTGGTCCACTCCCACAAAAGTCAAAGCATGTGGGACTGGATAAATACGTGCTCTGTGTGAAAGTGCTGGTGGTGGTTTCAGTTGTGGGAACCAAAGTCCCTGTCACTTCTGAGCTGTTCAAACCAGAATTTCTGAAGTCATGAGAGTGGACATATCCAGTGGTGCTCAGTCATGGCAGCATACGGTAATGTCATTTGCAAGGGAAAGCTGGGGGTCTTCCAGTTTAATTGCCTATACAAACCAGGGTCAGGTCCCAAAATACACTGTTTCTCACCCAGTCTAAGTTTGCATATCTCCAAGGACAGGGAGAGATGTGCGCTCCCTGCACAGCCTGCAGTGGGACTTCACAGGAGAGCAGTCGGTCCTTCAGATGGAATGGTAAAGCCCTATTTATTTCATGTAATTCTAATGGCTTTTGGCTGAAGCCAAGTAAAATGGCTAAGCATGTGTCTACCCCTATCACACAGTTCAGAAACTGCTTAAAAACTGGCCAAAAGCTGATGACACGTCTGACATCCTGAAGATGAGAGTACATAATATGCTTGTTAGTCTTTCACTCATTTCTTTCAGTCATGATTACAGCTGTGATAGATGCCTCTATCACAAACTGAGCAATCACCAGTGAACCATATGTGACTTATGTGGCCAATTTCCAGAAAGCTGCCCACATCATTTCTGCACATTTCCTAAAGGATGCATGGGGCTGCTGCAAAAACAGAAGCATCTCGTAGGATTGTTAGCAGTAAAGCCTACTGCTCTTGAGCTTATTTTAGCCAACAGAACACAACACAACTGACTTAGGAAGGCACTGATGTGGAGGAGCATGGGATGAGCAGTAGGATTTGACATGACAGGGACAATATTTTAATAGCAATACAGATGGTTATCTGTTATTTCATTTATAATTTTGCATTTTGACATATGAAATATCACCCTTTGCAAGAGACCTGAAAGAGTTAAAAAAAGACTCTATTTTCTATGGTTTTCACCAGCCAGGCTTACATTCATGTTAGAACCCAAACTTACTGTGTTTAATATTCAAGTTCATTTTCAAATTCTTGGCCATTAACATAATATATGCCATTTTGCAAGCCTGGTCAGAGAAATCTGTAACTAAATAATTTTCAAGTTTCCTTCATATCCAATGCATTATATGCAGTGTGAAATTATTTCCCCACTCTGTCCTACATAGAAAAGTAGAAGAGCAATACACAATATACACAATATTGTTGTAAAATATATTACAGGCTTCAAAAGTTACTATATGTGTATGAATGGTAACAATAACTAACACTAAAGACCATTTAATTGTATATTTTAAGCTACCTGTGATGTGCCATTACAATGCAAGCATTCAGAACAAGAAGAAAAAGAAAAAATCAGTGTAAAAATTATTTTTATAAAAGCCTTTCTCAGCCCAAATCCTCTTGCGAGTATGCCCACAACATGTCAAAATTGCAAGAAGTATAAACATAAAAGAAGCTAGGAGTTTAGTCCATGCCTAATTCATAATTAAAAATTAATGAGCAAAACAAAGATGGAGAGTCTAAGAAATTCATGCAACAAAGCTGGGAGTCACACAATCATATAAGTATTAGATTAGAAACTCTAAACTCTAGACTCAAAGAGCAGATCTTATCAAACAACAGAGACAGCCACTACTCCAAGCAGGACTGACTGTGTGTGGTAACCAAGTCAAAAATCTCCAGTTCTTAGAGTTAGCTTTGAGAAATAATCATAGAATCGTAGAATCATAGGATGCCTTGGGTTGGAAAGGACCTCAAAGATCATCTAGTTCCAAACACCCTGCCATCGACAGGGCTGCCAGCCACTAGCTCACTAGATCAAACTGACCAGGAACCCATCCAGGCTGGCCTTGAACACAGCCAGGGATGGGGCAGCCACAGCTTCTCTGGGCAGCCTGTGCCAGTGCCTCACCACTCTCTCAGGGAAGAATTTCTTCCTGATGTCCAACCTAAACCTCCCCTCTTTCAGTTTTAGCCCATTCCCCCTTGTCCTACCATTATCCACCTGCGTAAAAAGTCGGTCCCCCTCCTGCCTGTAAGCTCCTTTTAGGTGTTGGAAGGCTGCAATGAGGTCTCCCCTCAGCCCTCTCTTTTCCAAGCTGAACAGTCCCAACTCCCTCAACCGTTCCTCATAGGAGAGGTGCTCCAGCCCTCTGATCATTTTGGTGGCCCTCCTCTGGACCCGCTCCAACAGCTCCACATCCCCTCTGTACTGGGGGCCCCAGGCCTGGACACAGCACTCCAGGTGAGGCCT
>VXAV01011645.1:123673-134317 GCA_013399715.1 Alectura lathami
AAAAAAAAGATATAATTACATGGGATGATATTCACTCAGCAAGAGAGGCTTTGTAAGTAGTTGTAAAATGATACTATCCATTGTTTAATTATCCACTAGGTTTCAGTAAGCCTTGAACTTACTTAGATGTGAAAGATAACAAGAGGGGTTTCTATAAGTATGTTGTCCAGAAGACACAGGCCAAGGCGAGTGTAACCCCTTTGATAAATGAGAAAGGAGAACTGGCTTCCTCAGACGTGGAAAATGTTGAGACACTGAGTGCTTTGTCTCAGTCTTAACTGGTGTTCAGGCTTCCCATGTCTCTCAGGACCCTGAGCCTCTTGGTGAGAGTGTAACAGTGGAACAAGTCCGAGACCACTTCATGACACTGAATGTATGCAAGTCTATGGGGCCAGATGACATTTATCCCAGGGTTCTGAGAAAGGTGGCTGATGTGGTTGCTTAGCTGTTCTCCAACATATGTGAAGACTCATGGCTGTTGGGAGAAGTCCCCAGTGACTGAAAAAATAAGGAACCGTCACTCCCATTTTAAAGAAAGGGACAAAAGAAAATCCGAGGAACTACAGGCCGTTGAGCGTCACCTCTGTGCCTGGGAAGATCGTAGAGCAGATCCTCCTAGAATCCACATTAAGGCACAAGTGAGACAAAGAGGTGATCCAAGACACCCAGCATGACTTCACCAAGGGCAGATCACGCCTGACAAAAAAACTCCTTGAGAGCAACCCTGAGGAGGAGGACTTGGGGGTTCCTGGTGGGCAAGAAGCTGGACATGAGGCAGAAGTGTGCACTTGCAAACTGGAAGGCCAACTGTATCCTGGGCTGCATTAGAAGAGGGGTGGCCAGGAGGAAGAAGGAGGTGATTGTCACTCTCTACTCTGCCCTTGTAAGACCCCCTCAGGAGTACTATGCCCAGGCCTGGGGTCATCAGAGCAGGTCCAAAGGAGGCCACGAAGATCAGAGGGCTGGAGCACCTCTCCTATAAAGAAAGGTTGAGGGAACTTGGATTGTTTAGCTTGGAGAAGAGAAGGCTCCGGGGGAACCTCATTGTGGCTTTCCATTACTTGAAGGGAATTTACAAACAGGAGGGCTACTGACTTTCTACACAGGTAGATAGTGATAGGACAAGGGGGAATGGTTTTAAACTAAGGGAGGGGAGATGTAGGTTAGATATTAGGAGGAAATTTTTCCCTCAGAGGGGGGTTAGGCACTGGTACAGGCTGCCCAGAGAAGTTGTGGATGCCCCATCCCTGGAAGCATTCAAAGCCAGGTTGGAAGGGACCCTGGCCAGTTTGATCTAGTGGTTGGCAACCCTGTCAACAGCAGGGGGCTTGGAATTAGATGATCTTTAACGTCCTTTTCAACTCGGGCCGTTCTCTGATTCTATGATTCTATGATTACTGGTCTGAAATCTTTTCTTTTTTTCTTTTTTTTCTTTTTTTTAACTGTTTTTAATAGAATCATAGAATCATTTGAGTTGGAAGGGACCTTTAAAGGTCATCTACTCCAACTCCCCTCCACTGAACAGGGAGAGCTATAGCTGGATCAGGTTGATCAGAGTCCTGTCCATCCTGACCTTGATGATCTCCAAGGACTGGGCATCCACAACCTCCCTGGGCAACCTGTTCCAGTGCTTCACTACCCTTACTGTAAAAAATGTTTTCCTTACATCCAGCCTAAATCTCCCCTCTCTCAATTTGAAACCATTTCCCCCAGTGCTATTACAACAGGCCCTGCTAAAGAGTCTGTCCCCTTCTTTCTTGTAGCCCCCTTTTAGATATTAAAAGTCTGCTACCAGGTCTCCCCGGAGTCTTCTCTTCTTCAGATTGAACTGCCCCAACTTTCTCAGCCTGTCCATATAGGGGAGGTGTTCCATCCCTTGAATCATTGCTGCAGCCCTCCTCTGGACCATTCCTACAGGTCCATGTCTCTCCCGTGGTGAGGACTCCACATCTGGACTCAGTGCTCCAGGTGGGGTCCCACCAGAGCAGAGCAGAGGGGCAGGATCACATCCCTTGCCCTGCTGGCCATGATTCTTTGGGTGCAGCCAAGGATGGGGTTGGTTTTCTGGGCTGTGAGGGCACAGTGCTGGCTCATGTCCAGCTTGTCATCCACCACTACCCTTAAGTTCTTCTCATCAGGGCTCTGCTTAATCCTTTTGTCTCCCAGCTTGTACTGATAGCGAGAGTTGTTGTGACTCAGACGCAAGACCTTGCGCTTGGCTTTGCTGAAGCTCATGAGGTTGACCCGGGCCCACAACTCCAGCCTCTCTAGGTCTCTCTGGATGTTGCTCCATTCCTCAGGTGTGTCGACCACACCACACAGCTTGGTGTTGTCCACACCCTTGCTGAGGATGCACTCGATCCCACTGTCGATGTCATTGATGAAGGTATTAGAGTATCAGTCTCAGAATGAACCCTGAGGGACACCACTCATCACAGATGTCTATCTGGACATTGAGCCATTGCCCGCCACTCTCTGAATGCGATCTAGTTCCTCATCCATTGAACAGTCCACACTTGAAATCCATATCTTTCCAGTTTAGAGAGAAGGATGTTATGGGGGACTGTGTCAAAGGCGTTACTGAATTCCAGATAGATGACATGAGTGGCTCTTCCCTTGTCCACTCATGCAGTTACGCCATCGTAGAAGGCCACTAGGTTGGTCAGGCAGGACTTGCCCTTGGTGAAGCCATGCTGGTTGCCTTGTACCACCTCCCTGTGTTTTGTGTGCCTTAGCATAGCTTCTAGGAGGATCTCTTCCATGATCTTCCCTGGCACAGGGGTGAGGCTGACAGGACAGTAGTTCCCTGGGTAATCCTCTTGGTCATCCTCTTGGTACATGCATGACTTCATGAGGTTGAAAATCAAGAGCCATAAAAACAAAACATACGAAGAATTTAAAAATAAAATGTAGAAATACATGGTTACAGATAGCAAATGCATAAAGTAAACTCAATCTATGGAAAAGAAAAGATATCTAGCAATGGTAATGAGCCACGATAGAGCATTTTAGAACTTGTTTGCTCTTGCTGTGTCATGAAAAGCATCGAGACATTGAGATCCTATTTTCTTTTTTATCCTTGTGTGAAATGCTATAGAGGTATTATAATAATAAATCAGAATACAGAAGGTGATAGAGGTAGAAATTTTGCTTTGGGTCACACTGTGCGTTGCACATCTAGTACAAGATTATTTTCCAACAACAAAACCACCAGTGACTTCCCTAGTCCAGTTTTCAATGACTCAAACTATAGGTCTTCCATCACTTCTCTCTAGAGACTATTCCACAATTCTAATAGATCTCACTATTAGATACATTTTCCTGGTAATAAGATTAAATTTTCCTTTGCTCAATTTCATACTTGTAAAATGCATCCCTAGGTTGCAGTATGAAACACTTGCTAGTTCAAAATTAACCATGTATCTTTTTCCTTCCACATTGCAGCATAACCTCTATAGGGCTCTGGTTTTATTCGCTTTATTTTGAAAGATTTTTTATGCTGTAAAAATCATCATTTTAGTGTATAAAACACAAGTGAAGATATCTAGTAAATTGATACATAATATATTTAACAAAATTAAATTTCTCGTTTTTTATATTTCTTTTACGTCTGTGTTATCGTATGTCCCTGAAATACCAGAGACACCACAATCCTATTCCTCAGAATGTCTACAGGCTTGCACTGCAGCAAGCCAGTGACATTTGTGCAAGCACGGTGTACAAATACAGACCATTCTCCCTGTTTTGAGGGCCTTTCTGCATAGATGTGAGAACTCAGCTGGTGTTTTAAAGGGAATTTTTCAGGTTACTTCTCTGGTAGCCATGCCTATAAAAGACTTAATCCCATGCCTCTCTGTAGAGTGATATAGATGCTCATTGTCAAGTGGCTTAACGTTAGTCAAAGTATAGCATCTTTAGAACCCTCAAATGTTGAAAAGCTAGGGAAGCTGGGGAAGCTGGGGAAGAAGAACGAGATTTCGTAACAATTACAAGAAGTGACTTTGACACTAGTGGAAGGTGAAATGCAGCATGAAGAATGCAAAACAATGATGATCTGAAAACTGAGATGAGGTTAACAGCAAGTACATATTACAAAAGCATACAAGTTCAGTTTGTTAGATCTGCAGTTGACCAGAAGAACAGGTATCCTGCTTTAGCTCAAGTTTGTTTTAAAATCAGGGTCAAGTAAACTTGTTATACTAAAAGAAGAACTGACCTGAACCTTCACCACACATGAACTACTTCATAAATATTTCAGCGCAGCATGAAAAATGTAAAATTCTGCATAATGCTTAAGCATGCAATGCTTGATTCTGCCATCCTTACTCACGTCAAGTAGTTTCTTACTCTTTGAGTAGTCCCATAAAACTTATGTATTTACCCAGGGAATACAATAGCTGCACAACGTAATGGTACAGAGCAGCGCTATTTTTGCCTTTTCCTTTCTTCAGTGGTTGGTTAGGAAGATGTCTTGCATACCAGACCTGACAGTAATGCACAATAAAATGCCTAGAGAGAGGTAGATACCACTATGTTTAAAGCAATTTCTGAGCTAGACCCTTTTCTAATCTCTGCTTTAAGTACAGTACTTAGTAACAATCTGAATACATTTTTTCCATGTTAAAATCTTCTTCTGACACTGCATCTGTCACACAGCCAATGAGTCTGACCCAGATGTACGAAGTAAGCCCCACAGATTATTTGTCACACAAATTCTGGAACCTAATATTTGGGTATTTTATTTAATTGGTATGCAAATGAAGAAACAAGACAGCATTTGTGCTCGATACAGTTGTCACTTCAAATTCTGGTAACATTCATTATCATGCTTACAGATGTTTTTTTTACACCTAACATCTGCCAATACTACCTAAACCGCAGGAAGTTGACAAACCTGAGCAAACTTCCTCTCAGTCTCCTTCTCCTTTTCTGTTATCAGTTCTGTGCACACTAATTTTGTGCATCTGAGGCCTCTGCTCGCCAGAATTATGCCTGCTTCCTAACACCTCTGCCTCCAGAGCTTTGGATTTGAAATTGAACAGACACAGAGCCAATTTATCATAGGATGACATGTGTCATGTTCATGGTATAACCAGAGGGACCTACTGTATGCACTGTATTTATCCTTTTGTTGTCAACACGGACAAAGACAATACTGGCAATAGGAAGCTATTAAATTTTTAAAATACAATAAATATACTTAACTGATGTTTTGTTAGAGTTGGGTTTTTTAAATGTGCTACTAGCTCATGTTGTTTAATGCCAGATTTCCTTTGTCAGATCATCATCTGTCACTCAGGCATGCAGCATATTAAAATATGTGAGCATCAAATACCAATGCATTAGCAGCGAGTTTTCAAAAAGGCAACATAAAAACCATTTCATACATACTCTTTCTGTAAGTAAGGAATCATAATCAGGTTTAATGACAGCTTACACATATTTATATATACTAATGTTGTTTGTAGCTGTGTTTATACCTAACTATACATAATGTGTTTGCAGAATAGATGTATAAATATGTTTGTAAGTGTGCCTATAAATATATATGTGCTTATGTGTGTGCATGTGTGTATTTGCATATATATGTGCATGTGCATCTATATACATACAACTTTCTGCAGAGGAAGGTGTGGACAAAACTAGTATCCTGACTAGTTATGAGTGAATTAAATAAATATCTCAAAATTTTGAGAAGAAGGGAGGCTTCCATCAGAAAATTATACCCAGACCTTTTATTCCTAGAAAGCAACAGCCGAATTATTTAGCCTGCCAACTCCTGATGCTAAGCCATCCCAGGAGCAGAACACCCCATGCCCTTCAGCCAGCTCCAAGCAAGCTCTGGACACCTCATCTACCTGCTGTCCTTTACAGAAGAAAAACCCTGAGCAGTGAATGAGGCCACTGCTTCCCTACCATGATAATCTTGCAACACAGCCTTGTTCTATATGGAACTGTTCCTACAAAATGAAGGTCATATGGGGCTTTCAATGGTGTCATTGCACTAGATTAAAAAATAGGTATTCTCATTAAGGAAATGACTGAAACGTGGAAAAAAAAAAAATAAAGCTAAAAAGAAAAAAAAAAAAAAGCAGAATTTGTCAAAATAGAGGGTTTGAAATACTATAGCTTTGGCCAAAAGTGTTTCACAGTCAGTAAAAATAAGCATGCAAAAAGATCATAGAATCATAGAATGGCTTGGGTTGGAAGGGACCTCAGAGATCATCTAGTTCAAACCCCCCATGCCGTGGACAGGGCTGCCAGCCACTAGCTCACTAGATCAAACTGCCCAGGAACCCATCCAGGCTGGCCTTGAACACAGCCAGGGATGGGGCAGCCACAGCTTCTCCGGGCAGCCTGTGCCAGCGCCTCACCACTCTCTCAGGGAATAATTTCTTCCTGATGTCCAACCTAAACCTCCCCTCTTTCAGTTTTAACCCATTCCCCCTTGTCCTACCATTATCCACCTGCTTGAAAAGTGGGTCCCCCTACTGCCTGTAAGCTCCTTTGAAGTATTGGAAGGCCGCAATGAGGTCTCCCCGGAGCCTTCTCTTTTCCAAGCTGAACAATCCCAACTCCCTCAACCGTTCCTCATAGGAGAGGTGCTCCAGCCCTCTGATCATTTTGGTGGCCCTCCTCTGGACCCGCTCCAACAACTCCACATCCCTTCTGCACTGGGGGCCCCAGGCCTGGACACAGCACTCCAGGTGAGGCCTTCCAAGGGCAGAGTAGAGGGGGACAATCACCTCCCTCTCCCTGCTGGCCACCCCTCTCTCGATGCAGCCCAGGATGCCATTGGCCTTCCTGGCTGCAGGAGCGCACTGCGGGCTCATGTCCACCTTTTCGTCCATCACAACGCCCAAGTCCTTCTCCGCAGGGCTGCTCTCAAGGAGTTCTTCTCCCAGTGTGTATACACACCTGGGATTGCCCCAACCCAAGTGCAACACCTTGCACGTGGCCTTGTCAGTTCTACTTCTAATTGGTCTACAAAAGAACACTGGGGTGAGTGTGGTGAAGTAGTAACACAAAAGGACCTTCTAGAGGTCCTTCTAGGGCAGAGGCTGAGGACTTTGTGTCAAGAACATGTAGGGATCAAGGAAACACTGCTGTTCAAAAATCTGAAGGAAAATGGAGAAGACCCATTTCTATGAGTATGTTTCTCATTCAGGAGAACTGAACATACTATTTCGTATTATGGTAGCTAGGAACTTGCTTTAACAGGGGTTTGGACTAGATGAATCTCCAGCGGTCCCTTCCAACCCCTACAATTCTGTGGTGCTGTGTGTGTGAAAAGCCTCTAGAAGTCATATAGTATTATTTCTTCTTCCAAACTGGATGAATTAATCTGCTTAAACAGTTAAATAGCATACAGTGAATAATGGACAGACGTTGCATACATATATATACATACACATATTGTGCAATGTATTTTGCACAATACATATACATGTATTTGTATATGCAATGTTATTTACATTATTATGGACTTAACATACACGAAAGTAAGGTGAAAAGGAAGGAAATCTTGTTCCATGCTACCTGCTACTGCTCTGTTCCACCTCAGCAGGTTTCCCGTTTTTGATTTCCTTGTATGATTAGCATCAGAATTTTCTACCTAATGTAAGGGATACATGAGTTAAGTAAAATCTTCAAAAATTCAAGGTACATTCAGATGGCCATTTAGATGAAGTGAAGTAAGAAGAACTTTGACCTTACTTGATATCATTCAGTTCCTCTCTCCCTGGTAATGTAAAACCATACCAGTAAAAGGCTAGCAGTGAAAAAATTTAAAAAAAAAAAAAAAATTATAAAGTGAAATCATATTCTACATGAGAAGAGAATAATGGTTAAAAACAGGAAACCATTAACATGAAATGAAACAAGTAATCCCCATTCTTCATAATAAATTTTCTTCTGGTTGAATAAAAGAAATAGAAAATTAAGCAATATATTTTTGCTCTAATTTAGCATAAAAAATAACCAGAACTAGGCATATTATGCATTTGGTTTTGTTTTATTTTTAAACAATTGGAGGGAGAAAAACCTTGGATTTAGCAGAGAATTTGCAACTGAAGATTTTCTGACAGCACTGCCTCTGCCCATCTGTGCAAAGATTTTTAGTAATGCAAACATAGCAGTGATGAAGAGCATAAAATGAAATACCATGTAATTGGCTCATTTCAAGATACTAGCCAAAGAGCATGGCTCAAAAATCATAGAATGACTATGCAAGTTTTTCTGCATAAATACTCCTGAGTGTATTTGTTAATTTGTTGTCAAAATAGTTACAGGTCACAATAAAAAACACACACACAAAAAAAAAAAAAATCAAGGAGAGTTTCATTTTTTGTTATAGAGCAAGAACAAGGATTAGTAGTGAATGGGGTGGAGGTGGTTCTTCCTATTAAACACCGTGTAATATTTATCCTTAATCTTTTCCCAGCTTCACAAAGATACTTCATTGTATATAGCAAATAATTTGGATAACTTGAAGATGATTATATTTTGTGCACAAGAATCTATTGATTTTGTGGGATTAACTACTGGATCAATGGGAATGAAACAGAAAAGGTAAATATCAGCAGGCAAGAGGTTGAAATGTCTACAGAGTAGAATATCTTCATCAGACTTGTAAAAGTAATGCAGTTTGGTTTAATTCTACACAGAATGAAGTAAACCACAACTGGTGAATTTTATGGAAACAGCTTATAGCTCAAATGATTCCAATGACTTAGGTAACAATAAATAAGTACTTCCTGACCAGCATCTCGTAGATGACTGCAAAGTGCAACTTTTTAGTTGTATTCTGGTATTCTCAACTAAACTTCTGCAAATGTAGTAAATCAAATAATACTTCAGTTTTGTTTATAAACACCTACAGACAACAGCACACTTGCTTCACTGCTCTGGGATAATGGAAAATATATTTCCCATTATACAAGTTACACACTATACAATTATGAAATAAAATTTTCTCTTTGAGCAGATATAATAGAATCAGGAGTGCAATTATATGAGGATCATATCTGCAAAAGAAATGTTTGAGTCTTTTAAATGTTATTGATAGGAGCTTAAGGGAAGGTGACTGCAGTCTCCATAGCACTCAAGGCTGACTAGTAGCTACATCAGTGGAGTGTAAGTTGGAAAGACAATAAAATGGAAAATAAGCATAACAGAAGAGGACTACACAAAAAAAATACCTGGAGGAAGAAAATATTTGTACTTTTACATATAAAACCTACATCTCAAGTAAACTGTGACCCTGAATATTTTCTCCAAAATAATCTAAAAAGAGATCATATTTTCTGTCACAATCATTTCTGATAATCCATGTGCTCCCTATGGATTTGAAAATTCCATGTTTCTTATAAAAGCAATTGTGTGAGCAAAAAGAGGCAAAATCATGGCAGAGTCATTAAGGGAGAAAGTCAGTGGTTTGCTGATGTGTATAGCCCACACCACAGGTGAATCAGAATAAGAGAATTTTTCAAGAAGGCTGAGTAGTAAGTTACAAACCCAGAAATTCAGACTGATAAAAAAGAAACAATTCTCACAGGCATTTAAGGTTTTTTCTTTGTCTGTCTTGAACTTTTTATAATATGAAGTAAAACAAATCAAGCTAAAAGAATTTTAACAGAATGTGCAAACAAGCACATACATTAGACTGTTTTAAGCAAGAGGACTCAATATTAACAATGGAAAGAATGCTCAAACACACACCTCCAGCCCTATTCAACACACATTTAATTATGTGTAGTGATAACAATAATTCATAGAGAATCTTGCTTGGATTTTGCTTATGATACATTTTGTTTTTTAAACCAATACCCTTCATCATACAAGGTCTGAAGAAAGCAATTGGGCACCACATTAATCCATAAAGACTACTTTATTTAATTCATCAGGTACCCCCCTTTCCACAAAAGCTCCAATTTCTATTATTGCAGAAAGTTTACCTATGTTCAAATGCTGCAAAGAGCACAAAATTCAACTACTAAATATAGATTTCCTAGTTATTGAAGCTCTTCAAGCTATTCAGCCTAACTTCACACAACACAGAGAGGAAGGTTAAAGGATTTACTCAATGTGAACTATAAATAAGAAGAAAAATGTTGGGCAGAAGAGTTTCTTGAAAAGTTAATGTGCAGATTACACAGACCTACTCTTCCCTTTCTACCAGCTGTTCAGCCTACCTTGAAGTTCAAGCATGTGTTCTTAATAGAAGAGGCTTGTTCTTGGCTCTGTTCTTGGCTCTTGGAGCTATGCTTCTCACCAGTCACTTTTTAGATATGGAAGAAGAGCAGAAAGAACAAGATCTTTGTTTTCAATGACTGTGCATGTGAGGACTCTTACTGCAATGTCTGCTGCAGCTAAACATCTTCCTGCATTCTTAAAGTGTCAACGTTTTAAAGGAGAAAGAATAAAAATAAATACTGTTAGAGAACAGACACTAGATACTGTGCTCACAATGCTGCAGAGACGGAATAACAAAGCAAAAGCAAGCAGTGATGGCTACAGCTATGGAAGAAGGATCATGTACTCCTTTCAATACTTTTTACCTCACCTGGCAGTGCAAATGAAGGCAGTGCAAATAAAGAAGGTCCTGATGTGAAATAGACTTTTTTTTTTTTTTTTCCCCTGAAT
>VXAV01011645.1:147858-161882 GCA_013399715.1 Alectura lathami
TTAAATTAAGAGTAGTCTGGCAGACTTACATAACCTAATCTTCTGAACCTGAATTATAACTGCAAACTCCTTCCACTCTGACAAACTTTGAAATATAATAATTTAGAAAGTCTTTATGTTAAGGAGGTTTACTTTACGTCTTTCAGAAACATTGCCTATCACCTGGTCTTTTAAAACCATCGTTCTTAGCAACATCCTTTTTCTTAGCCACAAACATCATTTCAGTCTGTTTCCATTGTCTGACAAGAAAATGAAAAGATTCGGGCAATAATACTTTTGTGCAACATAAATTAATTAATAAATAAATAAATGTGTTTTTGCAAGCTCATCAAAAGCAGCCATCAAGACAGCTAATGACTTCATACATAGGAATAGGTCTGTGGCAGGAAAAATACAGGAAGCAGGACACCTTGGTGTGCAGGCAGGTGAGTCACACCAGGAAGGCACACCACCCACAGCGTGTATGACAGAGCTCTATGCTCAAGCATGCCATAAATTTCAGCTTCATAATGCACGACAACTTTGTTTGGGCTCCACAGGTGACAGTGATGCTTGGTACAGGTGGGGCACAGTTAGGTGCTATCTGTAGATGCCACTGTAGTGGCTTTGCCTTCCCCATTTCCATGCAGCAAAGTGAGATGAGGATCAGCCTCATGGCATGCTGAAAATCTGAGTTAGATCTTATGTCCAGCCACAACACTTCTTGTGAACTCTCTAATCCGTGTTGTTGCCATCTCACCCAACCCATTTTTATAGAAAATGTCTAAATTGTAAGCTTAATGGAAACAAGCCAAAAAAAAATAGGAGCGGGGAAAAGAAGTGTCTGTATTGCTTCAGGCAGAGCTTCGCAAAACCTGGAGGCAGAGAGGCCTTGAAAGACCACTTTGCCCTGCTCCAGAGCCCCAGAACCCACCTCCTCCTTTGCACAAACTGCATTGGCGGTCGCCATTTACCTGCGGCAGCTTTACCTTCACTACTACTTTCCCCACAAAAGAATTTGGGCCACTACAAAGAGCAAGAACTAAGGACAAAAATTCCACACAATCTGTATCTCACGGAAGCGTATGCAAATGAGCTCCAGCCTTGTGTTATTCAGCTCTTATTATGCTGTCCCTAGTATGGCACGCAGTGGCAATTAGTCCTGGGACTTGTCCTACTCCCAGGAGTGAGGGTTTGGTCGTTTCTACCTCTGAGCCAACATCTGACAGTATTACTCCATGGCTCCATCCTGACCCACTGTCATTTTTTATAATGGCGGATTGTCTTTTTGCACTACAACTTTAACTTTCTCATATAAGAAACCTAGTAGTGAAGAGAATTTGGGAAAGAATAAAAAGAGGCTGGCTTAGAAAACCAGGAAATCAGTAACACACAAAGAGAGGAGGAGCCACTAATTTGTAAGCAATAAAACCACCTTGCCTTGAGCAAGATTCAGGCTCAGATTCTTCTAGCTTTCAACCACATACATGAGCTGCAAATGCAGCACCTCCAGAGAAGCCCTTGGATGCCTACAAACAACTAAATAAATACAAACGCCTTGAGACTCTTACAAATTTTAACAGGAGTCCTTCACATTAAAATGTCATTCACTAGCCTGATTTTGATAACCATAATCCAAGCTTCTCATTCTGCACTGCACGCTCAAGGTTAGGGGTTATAAGTGCAAAGATACTGTAGATGGCTGTGGGCATTTTCAGGTGGAGTTTAGGTTTTTGTAAGGAAGGGTACACCCAGGCCTCCTAGACAGGATATAAGATTCCTTAGATATGACTGGAGTTTGTCCACCTTCATGCAGTCTTCCAGGTCCCTCACTTCTGCAGTTGGCCGTGAGATTACAGCAAAACCAAGAGCTCAGCAGTAGTTGAAAAACTGCTGAAATTGATAAAGTGTATATCACCCAATCTTCTGCAGGGAAGATAATCACTTTTTCATCATCCTGAGCAAAATTTTGGAAGAACTTTAGCAATGCTGTTTTTAAAAGGAAGTACAGAGCTGCCTAAAATGATATTGGGAACTTACAGTCTTTTGCTTGAAGAGCCGTTGCATATTGCATATGGTTTTGCAGTTGGAAGTGTGCAACTGACTGTAGAAACGCATATATGCCTCTGTGTATCTGCTGCGTGTGAAGTCTAGAGGGATTATTCCATGTTAATGAGAGCCAAGGAATTCCCCTAGCAGCGTCTTGCATAAGTGAGAATCACATAATTTAAAGCTGGCCAGGGGCAGCTTTAACTTCTACACCATTTTCAAAATTGCTTTTTTATTTTTTTTCCTTTTTGAGAAAAGAAAAGCTATAACTGTACTCATTTTTGCTAGCTTCTTTCCATTTTCCATGTCCACTAGCCCTTCTACAGGATGGATTTGCACCTTTCTAAAACCTGTAAGTAGAATACATGTTATTTCCTTAACGAATGAATACTGATTTTGCAGAATGACAGTGGTAATACTACACAATCCTTCCCTCAAGTCCATTAAATGAAACTTCAGGCTGTATGGTCTGTAAATCACAGCAGATTGTGCTACCAGGGCACTCATTCTCCCTCTTCTCTGACTCCCTTTCTCATTCCTGTAAAGCAGCATGGAAAGGGATGCCTTTCAGTAACACAGTCACTGTTCTTTTCATTAACTTCTGTGTATTAGTGCCATTACAAAAGGGAAGACATGGTAGCTGTTCCAGAGTTTATTTTCTGAAAACTGTAAACAAATATACATTAAAGTATAAGGCCTTTCTGTCTGTTGCCACTCAAACCTGTGATAATTTATTTCTCTCACAGTGCAGTAAATGAAAGCCAATGGTTCCTAATAGTTTAGAATAATTTAATACTATTTTTTTCACATTTAACAAAGCCATTGCATAAAAACAAGGCACTGCTTCTCCAAAACGGAAGCATTTATGTAGAAAAGATCTACCTTTGATTTGCTGCAGTGCTCTGTATGAAGCTCTTGTTTTAAGTAAATTTTCTCATCTTTAGCATTGCTTTAGAAACCTCCACCTAGGATAGACATGGATATAATGCAAGGCTGCAATCTTTACACAGTAAAAAATACCACTAAAAACATAGTACAAGACAAAAAACAGTATCTCTTTTACAGAATTTTTAATTCAGTTTCAAGTATGCAGTGTTCATGATGCAGACTAAATAGCCACTCTTCCATCTCTACCCTTCCCTCCATACCAACTGAAGACAGACAATGCAGATAAGCTAAAGAGAGAAGATATAGAAAACAGCCTCTGTCTGGTCAGCAGGCGGTTAACAGAAAGCTGCAGCCACCACACAGTTCCAGGACAGAAAGAAATAACAAAAAATAAGATACCATGCATACAGACACTTCTTTCTTTTATTTGATCCTTGGTGAACACAAGTACTAAACTTTACGACTTCTTAAAGAGTTGAGAAAAGGCAAAATATATTTCACAGCAAGATTGTGAGTGTGAGGCAAGACTCATTTTAAAATAGTACCATTAAGAGCTGTATGGACCTTAAGGTAGAAGAGATGGAAGAAACAAAGAAATTACAAAATATCTGTATAATGATTCAGTAATACTGGGGTTTTTAACTCCTGTACATTTAATTAATTTAAATATGAGGTAACACCTCTAATATCATGCTAACTACCATTTCTTTTATTCTAAAAGTAATCTTAGTAGGTGCAGGGAGGGAGGCACAAACTGTTTAAGTGTTTTTAGCCTGATCTGGGGGTGGAAAAAGAAGCTTATATGCTCCAATAGTGACTGCCCCTTGAAAACAATAATTAGCTGTAGAAAAACAAGGCAGTTTCAGCTGTCAAAAGCCCCAAAATCCCAGTGTCACCAGTTTGATCAGCTCATTGATAGGCTATGCAAATACTTGTTCAGAAACGCAGAAGCAGCAGTGGTACGGATCAGCATCTTTGTGCAGTGTCAGTTTCAGGCAGTGAAAAAAGAGGGTGATTGTCAAATTTCATAACATAAAAATAAATTGCAGAACTTAATCAGATCAATTTATATTTGCAAGGATGGTGTATTAGCTAAGATTTGTATTCACTCTTCTGAAAAAAAAAAATATATATGAGCTATAAACCCTGTGTCAGTAGAAAAAAAAAGAAAAAGAAAAAAAAGAAAAAGAAAAAGAAAAAGAAAAAGAAAAAGAAAAAGAAAAAGAAAAAGAAAAAGAAAAAGAAAAAGAAAAAAGAAAGAGCAAAAAGCAACACAAAGATCTTTCTAAACTAATCTCACTTGACCTGTGGACATTGAAAACATTGGTAACTACAGACAACAAATTTTATTTTCAATTTCTACAATGAAACAAATATTTAAGTATTGTATGACATTTTTTATTACTTTTATTTGGTGTCAGAAATATTTTGTGTCTTGCAAACCAAGAAAGTCATATTTTCTGCTACTGCAAGTTTTTCACCTTTACTAAAAAATAGCCTGTAGAGAGAGTGTACATTCACTCAGGCTGAAGGTCAAAACTTCAAGTTCTTTTCGTGCCTTTTGCAGAAAAGCACATTTTTCCTATTTTTTTGCACTTGCAAAAAGACTGGCTGAAGTCAGCTGGCCCTTTGTGCAGGGCTCATCACTGGCTCTACATATCTGCAGCACCCTGGATGCACAGCCGCTTGAGTAGGGATTGCTCGTGACTGGTGCAACACATGAAATATTTGAGAAATGAAAACAAGGTGGGAACAGGAAAATAAGGTGGCTGAAAGCAACTCCTACCATCCGTTTGCAGACTCTGAGCAGCTACTAATGCTCACAGGCAGATAAATAAGAGCAGAAGCATAAGGCAGCGCATTCCCAGCTATCCTCAGACTCTGGGAATGCACCATCATCAGTATTCTCACTTGGAGGGAGCAGTGAAACCCTCAGCAGCACTCTTTACCAGCTGCACACACCAGCCTTCTGTCTGCCTTTCAGGAGGGAGAAATAAAATTTGTCTTAGTGCTGGGGGGAAGAAGAGAGGATTCTTGTTTCGTTTTTGTTTTGTTTTGTTTTTGTTTTTTCATGGGTGTGAATGACAAGAACAAAGATGACAGAAATTACCCTCCAACTGTAGCTGAATGTCTTACACTAATGTGCTTTATCTAGCAATCTCGTTACAGCACGGAGCAGAGAGAAACCACAGAGCACAGAAGGGTGCAGAGCCAGGCTCTGCGGAGCTCCCAGCATCTCACTGCCCCCATGCAGCCGGGGCTGGAGGAGAAGTTCCCCAGGTCCAGGCACACTTCTATCCATTCTCGGCTCAAATAAAGTGCCAGATTTAGCCATCAAAAGAAAAAGTTGTTTGGGTTGTGCTTTTCCATCAAAAAGGGCCAACATAAGTGCACTGTTTAGGAGGCGAAGGCCATTTCTATCAGGCTAAGCAGCTAAACTTCCCTGGTATGCACAAAAAAATTTAAATCTAGTGAAAGCACACTGGAGATTTCCTAGTGTTTTTCCGCTCTGGAAAACCCATTGGGGTCTTACTGTGATTTCAAAGTACAGTTAGATGTGTATTTCCAAATACAAGAGTTAGAGATAGTACCAGAACTCAAGAACATTCAGTAGGAAAGATCTTTGTACATTTCAATTTTTGACTGAAAAAAAAGGCACAAACCTCATCCATTCTCAGTCTGCTGGGCTTTTGCCAACGTACACATAGATAAGATTAAGAGTTTTCAATATAATCTACAGTAACTGGCCTAAAGGTAAATTCTGGTTTCTGCTGCTGGTACCTAAATGCACAGTCTAGGAACAATTAAATAAGAAAGTTATTTTTTCATTCTTTTCTCCCTAAAAAGAAAGAACAAAAAAACAGTATTAATTTTTATACAGACTGTTTCAATTGCAACATGCCATGCCTTCCAACTTTAGTGCATTAAGTGAAACAGAAAAGTTATTCAGTTCTATTACAGAATCTCTGGGAATGTATGAAATCTTTCCAATGGAAGTCTTAATTATTAAGGAACCCCAGCCTGTAATTATTTTTAGCTAATTGGAGAACAAAATGTTTTCAACCCCCCATTTTTGAGAATGTACAGTTCTAATATTCCAACAATGTCTCTTGGATTTGAAATGTGGCATATTATTCAGCCTGGGTCCTTTGATGTGTGTTTTTCCCTCAACCCATGCTCCAACAATTCTGTCATACAGAGAACTGAAAATTAAGTTATTCTCACCAGCAATACTCCCCCACAAAGAATCTATCAAACCATAGATATAAACCTCAGAACAATTCCTGCCAGGTTTCTCATGCAAATGCTGCAGAAAAACTTACAAGAGCACTTTACGATATTGAGAACCCTTCAATACAACCCAGTATAATAACTTTTACTTGCTAATTTCTATGGGTCAGTTGCAAAGGAATAGACCTGTCAATCTTTTTCAGATGTAGCAGAATTTGTCTGTCTACAAACAGGGATACTTTGTTGTTGCCATAGAGACTAATCCTCCACTTTCCTTCTGTTGACACAGCTAGTCACACTCTAAACTACCTGATCACACTTTTAATAGGCAGCTGACTCCAGCACCATAAAATGCTCAAATCAAGTTCGCAACACTTGAGGTATCTACTGTTGCTTTTTAAAATAATAGTAATAATAATAATAACAATGGTAACAAAGTGCTGTGCAAAGAAATTCTACCCCACTTGTCTTAAAAAGTAGATTGTCTAGAGGTAGTGACGATCTAACAATGACTTTGTTCAAGTTCCAACTTCATTATATTATTCTAACTGAATAAGTTCTTATAATAGAGAAAATGTTATCTTTACACTTTTTATATCTTGGATATTATTTTCCTTATGCATTATTTGATTATACATAGAGATACTATAAAAAATATTCAGAAGATCTGCTTCTTTTCAGTATATTGTATCATTTTCTCATTTTCAAATCTTAAAATCTGACAAGAAAACTAGTGTGGAGGCAACTCACTCCCTATAATAAAGTGATATTCTGAGAAAAGCAGTTTTCTTTTGGGTGACTTGAAACTTTGTGACATTTTAATAACTATTCTAAACCTAATGCTGACTCAAGGTCTATTCAAACATACTTGGTTTGCAAATAAAATAGTCAGCAATGAGCTGGAAGAGGAAAGAAAAAAAGAAAGAAAAATAAAAGAAAGAAACAACAAGAAACATCAACAAAAAAGGTCCAAATAAGTTTTCTTTTGTCCAGGTTAGAGCAATTTTAGAAGTTTTCTTTTATTAATCATTTTTTAAATACAAGGTGAATGGGGCACAAAGACGAAAGCATGGATATTAGTGTATCAAATGAACTTTTCCTTCTAAAATGACAAATAAGAAGTCTTAACTACATTTTTGTTATGATGCCATTGTTTTGACATTTATTTTAAACAAATTCTTCTGCATATTGCTAGGAAAATGTTTCTACTTCCATTCTTTGAACTGTCTTTAGCTGCCTTCAGTGTTAAATTGCTAATTCTCTTACTGATTCTTCCTAATACAAAGTCAAAACTCTAAAGGCGGTTTTCAGAAGCTATTTTATTCTCCTTTAACATATATTATAAAAAGTTTGTTGTGACTCCTTCAATTAACAAGAAAAATTGATGTGTATCATTAATTATGTCAGAAGAAATCATAAATCATCTCTGAGTGCTGCAATTAATTATTTTAAAGTCATGTGAAGACAAATGACAGGCAGAAGATAAATCCACAGACCCTTCAGATCAGAGTGAAATGGGAGAGAAAAAATGGAGAAGAAAAGATGCAACAAAATCAGCAATGGTTTATGAATTAAAGCACATGAATCATTTTTTCCTGTTGTAACAGTGCTAATAAAGAGATTATAACAACACTAAAACACTGGTAGAAGTCAGTTGAGCCCCTGTTAGAAACCTTCATTGTCAAGGGCTGGGTATTTTTATTTTCACTATTTAGAAACGAGCTGAAAAAATATTCTCTTACCAGCTTACCCTTTTTGCTTTCTATTTTAGTCAGTTTTGGAGAAGGGCAGTTTAAACCCCAGAAGGATCAAGCAACACGCTTTTTTTCTTTTTCTTTTTTTTTTAAAAGTTTTTCACAATCTTTGCTGCTGTAATGGCAGCAAAAAATGTGATGCTTTATCTGATTTTTTTTTTCTTCTGAAAAAATGTCTACTATGAATACAAAACAGCAGTTTTCTGCATATGTATATTAGCCATATTTGTTTCATACAGCCTACTGATTTAACTCTCCTCACTTCTTGTTGTAATATTTGTACTGACAAAGGTGGCTCAGAACATTGAGGAATACGTAGAGGAATTATGCTAGTACTGGAGTATTTTCCTGAAAACTCTTCCAAACAATAGGCACATAAAGTTCATAATTTTTAATAAAAATTGCTATTAAGTTCCAAATGTGGGCATTT
Source organism: Alectura lathami (assembly GCA_013399715.1). Classification (NCBI taxonomy): domain Eukaryota; kingdom Metazoa; phylum Chordata; class Aves; order Galliformes; family Megapodiidae; genus Alectura; species Alectura lathami. The sequence goes on from VXAV01011645.1 coordinate 156,190, forward strand.
GCGTAGTATTGCTACCTGCACATACACTCAAAAGCAAACAAATACATACTATTGCACTATCACAGAAATTCTTGCAGGAAGACAATAACTTGACAGAAAAGCTGAAGCTGGAAAAGAAATTTCGTACCTATTCTGTATGTGCTCATCCATGCTCACTAGAATGCTCACACAGTTCTAACTCCCATTCTTTGCTATAGTCTGAGGTCTGTACAAAGTACAAATGCCCACAATATTAGAAAGTTTTGAAGTCCAGAATTTAAACACATTTTTCCAGTTAATGAAGCAGAGACATAGCATAATGGTTCTCAAACCATTTGAAAATACCAAGGCATTCATCCTTCTCAGATGCACTGAATAACACATTCCCAAAATCTTTCCCACCATAGGGTGTCACAGGGAATATCAGCGTGAACATCAATGTACACAGAAAACACACAATTTAGCATCCTCATTAAGCCACCAGCTACAAAAACAGCAAACATTCTAATAGGGTACAAGCAGCTGCACTTTGCAGAGGAGAGGAACACACAACTAGCACAGATCTTGCTGCACTGCTCATCTTAATGCTTTAAAGACATGTGAACTTTCAGTTTGCAAAAGTAAGGCGGAAGCAAAACCTGTTTTAAAAGCATTACACAAAACCTGGACACTTTAGGAAAGGTCTGAAAGGAGAGAGCGAGCTCGCTCTGGGGTCTGGTCGCCCTCATGTCAGATGCACATGAATTTTTAAATTTTTGGTTTAGGTGGTCCAGCTCCTGAAACAATATAGTGGCTGCTATCACTGCCCATCTGTTACCTGCATAATTGCAGCAAGTGCTTTTAAATCACATACTTGTTCTAAAAGTCAGGGCTCCAAAACAGTCTTTAGGCAGCAGCAAAAACCTAAGTTTTATTCAAAATCATTCTTCTGCTGCTAGCAACAACAGAGCTAAGGAAAGCAAGAAAGGGAGCCACTATCAAAAGAAATTGTAAGGAAAGCAATGTTTCCTGGCTTATCTCAAGCCATTGAGAGCACTTGACTTTCACTTTTGTAAATATAGACAGTGTTATGAAAGTTTTGGACAATACACTTTGAAAAAATAATACTTACTCATCGTTGTTCAAGGAGGCACAAAATAGTATGTACAGATGAAAAAGAAGATGCAATACTTGGTTATTTTTTCCAAAGTCACACTAGAGTGTCGTGCCATTTCCTCTGACTTCAAAGAGAGTCCTGGATCTGGAGTATCTACCCTTTTTTTGACAAGAGTCAGTCAACCATAAGTTCCATATGATAGCAAGTCAATACTAAAATAGATAATAAACAGGGCCATAAACATGGCTCATCAGTTTTGGGTGTCAGCAGTATATGCCCCTTTTTGACTTTCAACACATCTCTATTACTTTATTCCATGAAAGTTTTCATGAAAATTAAGAGGATTACAGACCAAGTAAAATATGTGTTAAACACTGAATATAAACTGTGAGAACAAACTTGGTTAATACTGCTATTGGTAAATGTGTCTTTGCTGTGTTCTTATCACATATGAACTTCCCTGTTGTGGTAAGCATATATCATCACACTGAAGGAGCGCAGGAAAATGTAGACGCAAGGTTCTCCATGAAGCTGAAAGTCAGTCTTGCAAATGAAGTTCCAATGAAATACGAATAGTCTGATGTGTCTACTTTGTAAACTCATATTGAGATGCATAAGCTGTTGAACAAGCAAACTGTAACAAGTGGGATTTTATACCATACTTTAGCAAGACAGCTACAAGCTACGTACCACTTATCATGGTCCTGCAGACCACTAGTCTGGGAACCATGTTTTTTTATACTGGTGTACACACATGCAGAAAAACATAACCAAACTATGTTTTTACCCAAAGTAGATAATTAGGAAGGCTTAATTAATATANTCTTTTTCTTAACTTTTACTTATGCTGGCAGAAATGTCCTATTGTCGGTCAATTTTCCATTGTTTCTGCTGATACGTTTTCCAGGTTGCATATTGCATGCTCTCCATATGCAACTTTCCACTTGCAACAAGAGAAAGGATTTGAAGATCAAAGAATATTGATCTTCATTGCAAAGTCAATGCCACATCTCGTAATGCGTGCATCAAGGAATGTAAGTTGATCTACAAACATGCACATGAGGCCATGCAGTACAAACCTATCAACTCTATCACAACTGCTGTTCAAAATGAAAAAATTTCAACAGGCCTAAACCAATTCAACAAGCATGCTGGATTAAATAGTAATGCAAAATGGAAAAACTGAGCCATTCAACAGAATATAAGAGCAAGAGTTGCATTCATTCATTGTATTTCCATTCCTGTTTTCCTATAGCATTTTTTTATTTGAGACGCTTTTACTGCAGAGTATAATCTGTCTTTCTAAGTTCTGCATGCCTTGTTTGGTCTTAAAATCACTATGGTGAGCATTCCTTAAAGTAGTTCTTGAAACAGTAAAGTCCTTATTAATTAAATCTGATGCTAAATGGATGTGAGAGACAATCTTCCAAGAACAATTTCACATCTTCTTCATGTTTCATCAGCTATACTTTGGATATCACAACGGCCGTCAGTCATGCTGGAAATTCTCAACTAAACGAAGCAGATTTATCTTTACTTATTTCTACAGTTCTGTAAAACACACTTGCCATCCATCAAAATGTGTTTTCTCTGCCATAATGATAGTGATCTTAGTTTTACTTTTATTTTTATTTTTTTTTCACAAAAATGAAAATACTACCAAAGACATCTGCATCTCTCAAGTATTCAGGGTGGGAAAAGAGAGAGCAAAGGGAAAAAGAGTACTTGAAAGGTTTTTTTGTTGTTCTTTTGGCACATTATACATTCAAAAGATAGAGATTTGTCCACAAAAAAAAAAAAAAAAAAAAAAAAAAAAGAAAAGATTACGGAACTATGCCCTGCTGTTTATAAATCTTACAAGGTATTTTTCTGTTCTTCCAAGGAGCCTCCTTTTGTCCCTCTAACTCCTCCTGAGCAATATTTTATACCAGTATCACAGCAGTATTTTCTCTGTGTTAATAAATGGCAGAATAGAATAGGTTCGATTTTATTAACAGCTTTTCAAAGTCAGCTTCTTTAAAATGTATTTTTAAGTTTAGAATCATTCAGCTTTTGTCACAATCCTCTCCCCTTCAAATCAAAATGTCTGATATATAAAAGTTCACAATAGGTAACATTTTAAATGGTGATCCTCAGGAAAAATAAAACAGATTATCAAAACCAGTTACTCAATTTCCAGTCCTTGGAATGGAAAGATTAATACAAAGGATGTCTGTGATGGCAAAGTCTAGAAAGTTACTCAAATGCTTTTCAAATCTCCTTTAGACGTGGCTATGAATATGCTATGAATCTATTGTTCAAGGAAGATACTCTTTCTGACAAAATAAGTGAAATCTCAGTTGACTGACAGCTATGGTAAAAAGTTCTCCTTGGCGTCAGTGGGACCAGGATTTTTCCACATCTTTCCTGCTTCTGATTTGCTACCTGTTCAAGAAGCTATTGCCCACTCCAACATGCAATGGAGTGATATTTCTTCTTGGTGAGGATCTGCAGTAATTGCATTTGGCTGGTTGTGAAGAAGCTGCTCATCCATCTACAAACACTTGTATGGAAGATAACAGAGTGCTTTTTCTCTCTCTCAATAATATGTGAATATTTATCACATATTATTGGATCTCCCTGGCTGTTTTGCAAGAATACTTGCAGAAACAATTTAGGAGCAATGTTACGAATGTGAATTCGTGACATTTTGTTAATGTGATAAAATACTTTTTTAAATTTTACATGGGCAAGAGCAAGGCTAAAGTTTAAGCTGAGGGTGAGGAAGATTAAAGAAGGATAATAATGATGAGCTTAAGAAATTTGTTACATATAAGAGGTGTTCTTTCACACTGTAAAACTTTTGATGCAGATTACAACATAACTTCAAATTATCAAGACTATGCAGCCACACCAGGCAGTTGTCTGTTTATGCAGCATATGTCACATTTGTAACATAGATGTTCTAGAAATCACCATGGCATCAGACCCACTTCTAGGTTTAGCACCCTAGACAAATTCTGATCTTTCTAGCAAGGCTCATGTGTTTGCTAAAATGAGATCTGCAAAGGCACTGTCATGCTTAGCACCTTTATACTGTCTTTGTTGCTTAGTAAATTCTTCAAACTTTGTAGAGTTCTTTCCTGACCATACAAGGTGGAAATTTTTAGAAGTGCATCCTTCCTATGAAAAATATAGCTTGCCTGGACCACAACAGTTTCAAGAAAATAATTACCAATAACTTAGTTTGCAACACATCAGCATCTGAGGAGTCACACACCTTCAAGGGCTTTGCTGTAAGGAGCGACTGTTTTGCTTTACATCCACTGTTTGGGATTGGCTTGAATTGTTAATCTAATTCTTTTACGACTGGATATGACTAGATAACATTCCTGACTAACAGTTCAACCTCTGAGGATATACCACCACAATCATCCCTCCACCTGACAGAATTAACACCGAGGAAAGAGGATATGTTTTGATTTTCCAAGAAAAAAAGACTGAGTCAGAATTTCTTGCAGAATTATTTTTGACTCTGGTNCTCCTGAGTATAGTAAATTTCCAGACTACTTTCTCTGTCCTTGTTATTTGTTACTGTGAAGAAATATGCATGTATGTACAAACATTAACATCTTTACAGCAGAGAAGCAAGGATTAAAGAGGCTTTATCCTTTTATCCTTTCCATCACTATCAGCCAGCATAGTATGTACTCTTGTATTACATGAAAAAGAACATCCCTTGCCTCATCCCCATTTAGGTTATTGTACTCTTCATTATGTGCACCTAGATGTATATTAAATAAACATATTCTTCCTGTTCATTAGTTCTTTATGTATGATTAACACTATAAATGTCAAAAACAAAAAATTCTAGAAAGTTTAGCAGACAGAATGTCCATACAATTATACACAGGGTAATTTTGGATAAAGGATAGCCTTTATGCACAGGCCTAGTTAATGGATGGGTCAGGTAAGGTATGACCTCTACATCTACTCTGTGTAGCTCCCTTTGGGCGAACACAGAAGGGCAGTATACAGTCTGGAAAGAAGCTACTTTGATGCTGTTTAGCTTTTATTAGCTGAGGGACACTGAATAATTTGGGGTGTATCGCATTTTCATTAGCACAGAATTAAAGATGAAATTGTCTTGGTGTAAGGAGAAAGATTGATGCCAGATTTTTTTGTCTTTTAAATGTGATTTGGATCAACAAGAAAAAAAAGTCTCTAAAATAAAAAATAAGAGAGTCCAAAACCAACATGAAACGTTAACGCTGCATTTCTACAGAACAGCTGAAGTCCTTCTTGTGGGTAGGAGAAAACAGTTGCCCCATTCCTTGCCAAACACTGGTCTCTATTTTAATGTAAATCTATACATTNTCTTAGAATTTCACCCCAAAACTAGACTGATTTTTGTATTTGATAGTTCAACTTTTCTGTTTTCTGAAAAATAAATCAATATTTCTGTGTTAGTTGAAGAAAACTATGGATTTTTTTTCCTTTTTTTTTTTTNTACTCTGTGAAGTCCTATAGTAGTGGTCTGTGAATTGAAGGAGTGTTGATAGAGTCATGGAATCATAGAATCGGCCGAGTTGGAAGGGACCTTTAAAGGTCATCTAGTCCAACTCTCCAGAAATTTTCT
>VXAV01011646.1:9520-24138 GCA_013399715.1 Alectura lathami
GGCACCTCCCACGCGTCCCCACATCCCAGTAAGAAGTGAAGGTCTCACTGCAGTACGGTTAGAGCTGTGGGTTTGATAGTACTAGAGAGTGGGCACAGCACCCCTCTGATTCCAGAACTAGGAAGGGACGGCTGTGCTCTTACTCAGGGCCTTGTGCTTCGTGGCTGCCGCAGCTGATGGGCAAGGACAGTCAGGTGGATCTGGCTGCCCCGGGGACATACGGGACGCGTCCCTGTCCTGCAAAGGGAGCTGTTCCGTACGAGCCGTATCCAGGCGGACGTGCTCAGAGCAGCTTGGTGAGGCTGAGGCCTGTACACCCCAACAGCTCCTGGCAAGCTGTGTCTCTGTGAATTTGTCAAAGCGGCCGTGTCCTTCAGCAGTGGTGTGTCACTGCACGCCAAGTTAGCGCGGAGCACGGTGGAGCTGTGGTGACAGGCACAAACATGGAGGAGTCCTCTGACGTACACACAAGAGTCTCCCGGTCTGCATTTTCAGACAGGTGTACAGGAAAATGCTTTAGGTTAGAACCGCAGTGTGTGTAAAGGTCTGCAGCCTGCAGGCTGCCTCCTCGCAGCCCCGGAGGTAACAAAGCAGCTCCCCCAGAGCCCTGCCAGGGGAAGGCAGGAGGTGGGAGCAAGGCCAGTGCCAGCCCAGCAGCACCGACCTCCTGCCTCAGTCCCACAGCTCTCGGGCATGAGGGACACAGCAGGAGCCTGTGGGAAGGCTGCTGGGACAGCCCCGCTGGAGCCATGCATGGCTGCGAACTCGGACTTACAGGATTCGCAGCCATAAAACTGGTGCCCAAGCACTGTTCACATGAATAATCGGAAACGCAGGCAATCAGGTGTCTATAACCTCACGCAGAGTGGTTTTAAAGGAAGCTTGTTTTTCCCCTAACAAAACATTCTGTAAGGTTTAACTTATCTGTTCTCCTCAGTTACTTCATCTCTGGGGAATAAGCACATTAAAACAATGACAATCTGCACAAGCACAGAAAGGCATTACAATGCCATTATCAATACAAACCAATTTAAATCGCTTCTCATATTTAGTCAGGAGCTGCAGCATGGTTGCAAACAAAACCTCTGATTGCTTTTCTAAACAATGTTTAATCTGTTCTATAGCCATGCCTCTGCAAAGCTGCAAGCAAAAATTACAGAACAGAACCAAGGTTGTCACCACAGCTGAGCAAATACATTCCAGCCAATATTTCACATAGATCACTATTCTTTTTTTTTTTTAATGTATTCAAAACCAGGACACACAGCTCCCAAACGCCTCAGTCACTGGTTCTTCTCCCAGGTTCCTCTGTGCATTTTGCTGTGTGAGCAGCCCACGAGCAGCACAACGGGAGCGGGGTCCTGGGAGCCCACAGTTCAGACTGCGGTGGATTGCAGGGCAGCGGGGGATGCTCTGCAGCCCCAGCAGTTTGGCTCGAAGGCCCTGTTTCAAACATGGCACGAAGTGCATGGCATTCGTGGAGCAGAGCTCCTTAATCCCCTCACTCAGAAGCAGCAACACAAACTCTCAGGCATTTCTGTACCTGGGGGAGATACAGGCCAGCTGGGTGAGGGCTTGGTACCCCAGCTCGGCTGCTGTTTCTCTCCAGATCTGGTAACAGCACAGGAGGAATGCGCTGTGAGGAAGCAGCTGTGGGGGTGCAGTGATGTCAGCTGCTTGCACACACAGTCTCGTAATGGCTTTTCATGAAATATTCATTTCTCATCCTATCGCGTCAGCACTTGAGCACCACGGAGCTGCAGAGCAGGAGCAGCTCTGTGTGCCCTCACCTGCCCCATGCTGCCACGCAGCCGCTCCCCTGGTGCTCCCAGAAACAACAAATCGGCTGAAACACCGCTGGCTGCTGCAGGGCTGCTCGCTGTCATCCAGCCAGGATAATTATGGAAAATACTAATTATTGGTAATGGGTGGGAGGTTACAATTTTTGTGCTCTCGGAGATCCCGAGAGCCCTGAGTGTGTCAGCACAGCTGCCCCATGGGATGGGATGGGAATGGCAGAGCCATCACCAGCGCCCCGGAGATCCGTGCTGTGGGTCCTGGGAAGCAGAACCAGGACAGAAGGAGGCCCCGAGCCTGGGGAGGGCCCCATGGGATCCCCCACCCCACCACGAAGCACTCCCCCCTGGCTGCAGCCTTTTGGGGCAGGAGCAGCACCTGAATGCTGCGGGTCCAGCGGGCGGCTGGGTGCTTTCCGTTTGCATGCAATGCAATGAGTAATGACAGCAGGTATGAGGGAGGAGTCAATGAACCTGATCGCACCTCCACCTGCAGCTGCCGGCTCTGCCCTCGTGCCATATGTTTCCATCGTCTTTCGTGGAAACCTTCTCTCATCTGTTATTGCTGGTATGTAAGTGTGAAATGCACCAAGGACAGGTAATGGACTGAGATTTACTTTTGCTGGTCCACTTGACCACAGGCAGAGCTCAGAAATGCACTGCTGGGTCAGGAGCAAGCTGGGTAATGCCTTGTCACTGCGTTAACCCTTGGGATGTGCTGCTTTCCCCAGCTGAGACACACTGCCTGCAGCTCGCTCCAAAGCAGGAGCTGTCGGGGCTCTCCTGCTGTCTGCACTGGGCTCCAAAGGAAACTGCAGCACCACAGGCAGGTGCCAGCTTCCCAGGGACTGGCCTGAGGGCAGGGCATGGGCTAGACAGGGCAGACAGGGCAGCTCAAGCTGTCCCCTCGCTCCAAAATCAGCCAAAGGCTCCGTCCTGCAGGTCTGTTCTGTGCACATCGCAGGGAGCGCAGCGATGGGTCCGAGGGGAAACGGGGCGCTGCTGGGAAGGAAGCAGCCATACAGAGAGGAGTTTTAGGCAGAGCTGGGTGTTTTCAAGTTAGAGGGAAAAGAGATTTTGAGATCATGGGCACGTGTGCATGCACATGCACAGAAAATCAAAAATGACAAGGAGAGCAATAAAGGCACTCAGAAAGTAATTTGTCCTTAACCTGCTCAAAATAAAAATAGCTGGTGTGCAAGTTCACTATGTGGACCATCTGCATCTCATAAGCATAAGTTAAAATCCTGACACCATCTGTTCAGCTGGGATGTAATACTGTACCAAGATGCCAAACCGCAATCACGGCAGCGAGGACAGCAGTCCCCCCGCGCAGCACCACTCGCTGCCGCACCTCAGCGAGGTGGGGAGCAGGAGCAGCAGCTGGGAGCAGAACGCAGCCGGTTCAGGCCTGGGTCTGAAAGGTAACAGGAGAACCTCCCTGGATTCTCACGGCGTGTCCTTGGATCTCAGTGCCAGCGACACGCTGCCGCCCCGCAGCACGGCGAGCAGGGATGCTGGGGAGGGTGCAGCACCGCTGGCACTTGGCTCGTCTGTGACCGGCCGAGGAGGAGGTGCTGAGGTCCCAGCAGGGCCCCGTGGCTGCCGCTGGGAATTCAGGCTGAGTTTGAATTCAATGGCAAAAGCAAGTATGGGGAAGTGTCTAAAAAAGCCCTACCTTGATAAATGTGCCTCGTGAGATTTGCACCGTCTTTTACTAATTAGTACTAGAGAGGCTGTTGAAAGCCTTCACATAATTTTTATTGGTCCTAGTGGGAAAAAATCCACTGTAAAATGGAAATTAATATAGTATCTGCCAAGCCTTCTCCAGTGTTTTTATTTCGCTTAGCAGTACTGTCCAGTTACAAACCATACATCATGTCCTGCGTGTCTTAGGATCAATTTCTTCAAGAAAAACAGAAATGTGTTCCTTCTCCACTGCAGGATGTGACTGAATGAAACTGGGGCAGGAGAGGGGAGGAAGGCAAACCACTGCCAAGCGAGTAAATCTCAAAGACACGGCACACAAACGTTTCCTCCTGATCAATGGAACTACGTAAGCATGTTCATGAAATTCAATTATCCTGTGCCTCAAATAAATCTATGTGCGAGAGCTCCTGGCAATTATTTACTGTCTGCCATGTAGCTTTCAGCTTTCAACCAGGCAACGGCTGCTTTCCCCGCGTTGCCAGCAGCGGGCGGGCGGTGAGGAGGCAGCGTCCCACGCGGCCGGGGAAGGCTCGGCCCCGCCGCCCGCGCACAGCCCTGCCCGCTGCGGGGTTCGGGCGCGCCTCAGGTAGGACGCAGCTCGTTCTGAAGCCACCAGCAAAAGCTTTCTCCCTTCAGAGGCCTCCAGCTTTACACCCTGCCCACACTGCACGAAGTGCCACCGCCGGTGTGCTGCACAGAGCCTGCTCCCGCTGCGCTGCCCGGCACAGGGCAGGGGCAGCCGCCCGACACAGCAGATGACTTCTTAGTTTCTTCTGTTGCTATCTCTCTGGTTTTGAATTGCCATGTTTTCCTGTCTCAATTTTTCCCAGAGGAGAAGATGTTTAGATCCAGGATTTGGTTTCAAACCCCACAGGGGGTTTGAATCTGTCAGCTCAGATTGGCTTTCCACAACCTCATCTCTTTGTAGGATGCAGATCTGAAGTACTGCATCAGCTGGGCTCGTCTCATCCGTAACACTGAGCCCAGGAAATATCTCAACAGCACGGGGTGCCGTTTGGAAGAGAAACGAACAAACGCACAGCATCCCGTTCTGCCAGCAGCTGCGGATGCTGTGGAAGCCGTGGCTCCCGCCTGCCTGCATCCAGGCTCGCTGTGATCCCAGGTCGGCTCCTGCTGAATGACAAACACACAAACAGACCTCTGAGCTGCTGCAGTGAATCCGTTTGGGCACAGCAGGCAGGGCAGCGGTGTGCAGGGCTCAGCTGGGGGAAGTTAGAGCAGGGCCCAGCGCTCCCCAGAAACAACTGCCGCGGATCCGCCCGCCTGCACAGGGTGCAGGCTGCCACGGGCTGCCCGGCTTCTGTCCCGGCTCTGTACTGGGGGACAGGGTCACTTGTATTCACTGCCTGTCCTACAGACAAGCAAACAAACAAAATCTGACATGCATAAAACAGGAAAAAACAAGTTGCACCACCTGCTCTCCCAGCAGTGGGGGTCCCCGAGGTATGGAAATTCCTTCACACACCAAGAGGGAGCAACTCTTCAACTGCTTCCCAGAGCCTGCACCTTCTGGCTTCTGCCTTCACCTGTGGGACTCTCTAAAGCCACTGACCCTTTAATCAAACCTTTAGTCTGAAAGCATTTTCATCAGCATTCTTATTTAAATATTTTTTGTCTACTTAAAAAAGAAAGACCGGCTTTCTATCTGCAGACTCTGACTTGAAGGAGAGGAATGAATTATTCCCCACGCAATATAAGTGCATTGATTTGCAATCACAGAGGATTTGCCCCCCTGAGTGAATGAGATCAGGAACACCAAGGAATGGCTCCCCCAGCCAGGAGCCCCTGCGTCTGCAGCTGGAGAGCTGAGGCTTCAAGCGGGAAAGCATCTCTGTTTGTGTCAGAAGCCCACTTGCTGCTGCGATGCCCGGCCTATGCCCGTGTGCCGTGTGACACCACACGAAGGCAACGGCACTGCAAGAGAAAATTCTGTTCTCCCTCTGTACGGAACAAAACGTTGAACTTCCCCACACTACCGTGGAAACCCTGAGCTGAGAAAAATTCAGGAAGATTCTCTTTGTAGGAGAATGAACAAATACATTTTCAAGCTCTCTGATGGCATGTTTTTGCTCACTCAAGCTTTGCTCTGAGTTTTTGGCCTTGAGAATATTTAAAGTGCAAGATTCAGTCAAAATCAGCATGTTCCATAGGGTTCTATTTCAGCCTGATCTAATTCTGGTGTAAAAATATATTGTGATTCATTTTGATGGAAATTCAATCTGAAGTTCTGAAAATAAGGCTCCTCCAAAATATGCAGAGAGAAATAACTTTTTCTTTAGGTTTGGTTCCAGGCCCTGGCCACAGACACACAGCGGAGCGCTGTGTTCCGTCCCCGGGGCGGCGCTCGGGGCTGCACACGGTGCCCGTGCCGCTCTGCCCATCCCAGGCTGGATCACAAACCAGGACCGGTGGGGATCGCTTTGCTCTGTTTTGGCTTGGGGAATATTTTAGCTGCCTTAGCAGCTAATCAGTGAGCTCCTACAAACAGCTAATCACTTTGTTCGTAGAGGAGGTACTAAAAAGTCACTAGCAGCAGCAATTTATGGACCAGCTTCCAAAGACACCGTGGTCAACAGGATGACGCGGACTGAACAGTTTGTATTTATGGGTATTTCAACAATCCTTATAACCGGCTATTGAAATGAAAAATACAAAAAGTAGCACCACAGCCCCAGGCTGCTCACTTTGTTAAAGTATTAGAAAACTATGATAACAAGCTAATTTGGGAAAATTAAGGAAAACAGCCCACACCATACTCTGACGCCCAGCATGCTGCTCCTTATTCCCTACCGTATCTGTCCAGCTCCTACCAGCAGAGTAAAACCAAGGGCATTTTGCTCCAAAAGAAAAGTCCAGCGTTCTTAGGAAGGCCTTAGCAAGGGCCATTAGCCCTGAAACAAGTCCAGTCTCCCACACTGGACCAGTACGGGGAGGTGTTACCTTCTGTCCTGGCTGTTACATGTTCGTCATCAGACGCGGGTCTGCGTGGACGTGAGAGGTGCTGCAGGTGTTCCGCGCTGCTCACGCCACCAAAACATTCCGCTCGAGTACCCCGTCAGGTTTAACGCTCAGCATCCATTGCTCCTTAAGGTTCGCCCTAACCAAGTGTACCTGAAGCGTGTGGGATTTAAGCAATTGGGTCAACATTAGCATGCATAATGATGGCATAGATGTTTTATATTAGCTTGAGCGTGCCCTCTGACAGTAGCAGGGTGAAATCGCTCAAGCAAATCACTCAAGCAAAATTCTTTGGAATGGCCAACTCATTCTCCATTGCATTTCAGAGACAACTTGAGCAATTCCACAAAGACTAACTCACTTCTGTCTATTTTCTTCCTTTACAAAAAAAAAAAAAAAAAAAAAGATTTTAAGAAAGATTCATAAAAGATTACTCTTACTCTTTCCAAAGATGTAATTTAGATTTTGCTTCTTGTCTCCATATTTACTGAATGTTAGCCTTGAACTTGAAAAGCCGAAAAAAAAAAGAGAAGAAACTGAGAAAATGTTGTGGTTACAATTTTAAACAAATACAGGATGTCTTGAAAAAAAAAAAACCTGCTGCAAGGAAGTGTTTGTCTGTATATACAATATGTTGCTGATACTCGCTGAATGGCAATATCTGTGTTATGTTTTCATATTTACGCTCCCTGCTCTTTCTGATTTTGTTTTTCCTCAGAACCATCACTACATTTCAGCAAGATTTAAAAGAGGTCTGAACCCAGCAGGCTGCGTGAAGCTGCAGCCTGGCTGCCGGGAGCAGCCCTTCGCTCTCGGCAGCGAGCAGCCCAATGAGGCCACAACATGTCAACATCATCCCCTCCAGTGCGCAGCCCCGCGTGCCCCCAGAGCCCAGCGAGACCCGGCGGGCACAGAGCTCCCCTCTGCCCATACCTCCCCGGGCAGCAGCTGTCACACAGACACACACGTGCATTTATTGCAGCAAAGCCCTCCTCTGAGCAGCCAGCCCACAGGAACGGTTCTGTGGATCTCGCGCACGCCTGGAACACATCCAGCTCGAGCTGTCCAGCTGCAGCTTCCAGTACAGTGACAGCTTTCCTAAATGCCAGCGCTGCCTGGTTAACCCTCTGGTCCCTACAGCCCCTCTCTCAGTTATCCACTGAGCTGAAGATTTTTAGACTAATCCAACAATCAGATTTGACATTATTGGTTTCCAATATATAATAGCATATTTTAATCTGTGGAATAACCCTAATCAAACTGACAACCTCTGCAAGCGTTTCAGGCTGCCATGACAAAGTGGGAAAGCATCAGCCATCACTCAGGTAGAACCAAAGAGCTGACAGCCAGCTCCTTTTCCCCCTGTGAGCACGCTAACAGACACGGCACAGCTCTGCACCCCACCATGTGCAGACGGGCATCCCTGTGCGGACTCGGAGGGTTTTGCTCAGCGCGGTGGACCAGGTTCACTGATGATGACAATAACCACCTGGAAACCACCATCTCCTCTCCACAGGACAGGAGGGCTGCATTCATTGGATTGGATTTTACTTTGTTATCTCTGGGGTCATTTTTATCTTCGCTGATTTAAAGCCAGACAGAACAAACTACCAGAACATACAACAGTACCGGTGTGAAGCTGTAGAACAGGCAATACTCATCTTCCACATCTACCCACTTGACAGCAGAGCCGTAGGAGTCCCTGTACACGCGGATTTGGTCTTGTTAGCCAAGCTGCACCACACAGCTCACGCATGAGTCAGCGCCAAGCACACCAGCGTGCGATCCCTCGCTCTGTTCCCACGTACAGCGGGGCTGGCCGCGGGCGGCTGCACTGACCCCACGGATTGCGTTGTGTGGACGGCACCAGGATTGCCCCCGGGGCGCGTGTCCAACGAAGGCCATCAGAGTGCCCCCGCTGCGGTACCGTTTGGCATCTACCCTTCCTCCTGGCCAGCCCCACCCAACAGCACATGTCTGTTTATCACAGCATAATCCAAAACCTACTTCCGAAATATCCGAGCCTCCTACCAGCAAGTGACAAGCACACACAGCCAGCATCTCCGTGGAAGAGAAAGGTGAGAAGGGCAAAATCTACCCAGTGCTGGAGGCAGTACGCGACCTTCAGGAGCGAGAGCCCTGTCAAGTAATTTTGGCTTTCAGAGCGTCAGTGCCAGCAGTGCCTCACAGTTTCCTTGGATCATCTGCAGGTGCTTGAGCTGCTCTGCGGGCACAGATGTGAAGTGGCCGGCGCAAGGCAAGGCTTAAGAAATCAGACCAGTTGCTTGGATTCTCTCACACTTGCTCATACTTTGAAAATGGCCTCAGGGCAAGGACAGTCATCTGTCCAAATCTCTGTTCTTTTCTGTAGTGAACTTGAAGGAGCTTTTCCCAACCCCTCTCCACCTGCTTGTTGTGGAGAAACGTCTGTGATATACTGCAGGCTTGACGTACCTAACAAATTCTCCCTCCCCACGCCTTGGTGTAGCTATCAATACCTCCATCTTTTCCCTAGTTCTCTTCCTCCAGATTGTGTGTGAATTTTCTATCCTTTTCCTCCATCTGTACTTCTATATTTGCTCCCTTTTGCCTAGCAGCCCCCTTCTCCGCCTCCTTTGTTTCTCCAGCTGAGCAGAGGGCAACCAGCTCCTCGTGGCCTGACCCACAGCCTCCAGAGCAGAGGCAGGGGCTGACGTCACACAGCAGAGTCAAGGTCTCCCCTCTGTACCATGAGCTGTTCTGAGAGCCTGTCACCACCTCAGCCGCTGAAGGGATGTGACATCAGGATTTGGGGGGCAACAGCAATACACAGGGGAGCTGTGCTGCAGTCTCTCCCCATCCCGTGCCGCTGCCGTGTCACACCGCAAACGCACACACGCACCCAGCCGTGCTGCTGACCTGCTGCCTGAAGCCAAAGCCTCCTCCATTCCCAACCTGTTGCTCTGCACTCTGGCACTCACAGCGTGCGCGTGCAGGACCGTCACCCACAGCCCTGGCACTGCTGTATGCTGGGATCCAAGCAAAAAGGGCTGGTGTGTGGGTTATGGGAGGCGGTGAGAAAGAGCCTGCCTCTGCCGCTAGCAGGAATAGGGCCAGGCTGCGGGAGGCTCAGCCAGCCCATATGCTTTAACACCACCACCCCCAACACTCACCAGATGTTTCAGTGTGCAATTTTGATTCATCCCATTGTAAAGGTTGAAAAACATTTTAAAATGAAGATCCAACCACAAGCAACCACCTTCTTCAAAAATGAGAGTGTTTGGAGACAGGGTTTTAAGTTAAGATCATTGAAAAAACAGGAGAGAAAAACACAACAGTGTTCAATTCAGAAATTCAGCCTTAGTACAAAATTTTAAAAAGTTCATTGACATAAGAGAAGCTGAAGGGAAAGAAAATGCACAAGCAGAACCTCACATCAGTTCCTCTGCTCACACTCCACCTGGGAGCAGGGATACAGGCTGTGGCTCCTGCCTACCCCTTGCAAAGCAATCGTGTTTCAGAGAACTGCTCAGTCGTGGGCCTAATGGACCTGCACAGCCCGTCTCTAAACCCTCCTTTGCCTTGGCCTATTTGAAACTGGAGCGGCGCCCAGCTGCGCTCCCAGGATTGCACCGTCATCCTGTGTGCACGCTGTGCAGCCCAGCTCGCCACCCACTCAGCAGAACAGCTGCAGGTTTGCTGTTCTGGATGCTTTCTGCATGCCCTGCATTCTGGGAAAATCTCCTCCGCAGAGAACACAAATCTCCCATTAGCCTTAGGAGCACCTGAACTCGAACAAGGGGAGAAAATGCTGTACAATATTAATTGTGCAATCTTGTTAAGAGTGCACGCTGTGCCTGTGTGAATAGCTGCGCAGTTTACATCCCCACCGGCCCATCTGCTCTACTTTTGAAAGGATTTGCACATGAAGAGTGTTCTTTATCTTCATGCCAACCACAGCCACTTACCTCCTGAGGAGTATTTGGAGCACACAGTGTATGTGGTGCTTCAAAACATTGTTCCCCCCTTCTATTCCTCCTCCTTTGGCAATAAGCTTCCTTTCCCAGCTCTGGGCTCCCTCAGTTGTGCATTTCACAGGAGCTACTAAGCTAGTCTGCAAAGGCCACCTTTGCATCTGTCTATCCAGTTGCATTAGACACCTCCCACGTTTAGGATCATTAACCTGATCACAACAGATTGATGAATTAATGCTTATATAGACACAGTTGGCAGCTTCTAATTAAATAATTATGGCTAAACAGCTGCAGAGAAGGTAATGCTCCACTTGAAAGCCAGATGTCAATTTTATTGGTCCTCAAAGTTTAGAATGAAATGACTCTGGAAGATTTGGAAAGGGGCTTCTGCCCCAGGAGAATCCTGCAGGCACCGTGCTGCTCCCCCATGGCTGGCCACTGCCCACCAGCAGCTCCAGCACAGCCGGCAGCAACCAGCACGCGGCCTAACAGAGAGATCTGGATCGAGACAAAAAAGAACGGGTTGGCATCAAGGTTCTTGCTTTGCCTAGGGAGGACCCTCTGGAAAATCCATCTCAGAAACTGTACCAGTGTCAAAAACCCACACAACCGACAGGAGCCAGATGCAAAACCTGTTGAACTGGATGAGCCTTTCGGGAACTGTATTTGGATTGGGCATTCTCTGTATTGGTGAGAGAAGATTTTGTGATGCCTGTTACAGAATTTCACTGTCCAAAGTTTGTATGGTTCCTCTCATTTTGGCACCCTAACTATAAAGATGTGGAAGCAATGAGCAACTCTTGAAGGTAAAAATCCGAAGTTAGTAGTCCATGTTTGGTAACTGGTGTAAAATGTACTTTCACTCTCTCTTCAATTAGCAAAACATTGAGCCTATAAATAACTTTTCTGATTTTAAATTAAAATACAATTTATTCTAATTCATTCCTTTAACTACATGCATTGCTCTCCCCTAACTTGCACAAGACACTGTGATTTTCAGACACGAGAAGCCTAATAATAGAAATCATCCATCCTCGTTAGCATGGAAGTGGATCCAAGACCTTTGAACCCTTTTGCTGAGAAATCCAGCTAGAAAACTAATTTTAAGTAAATCTATGCATGTCAAAAATACAGACGGCTTTTCAGGATGCTAACTTAAGCATCATTACATAAGCAGATTAGGGCTGTCTGTTGAGCCGAGACACTAGTGTAGATGGCGCTGAACCCAGCGTTACGCACCAGCTATTCACTTCCTGCTACACCTTTCGTCTAAAACTTTTGTCAGCTCTCCACGTTACCACGCCTGCCAACTGCAAGCATTGCACACAGCGCAGCAGGTCTGCAGGCAAAGCCATTTTTATCCTTCTTTAAATCCCTCTGTCCAAAGTAGCAGCTGGCCAAAGCCCACTTGTACAAATGGACCAGGGAAATGTTCCGTGCCTCACCCTCTTGAGATGAAGATGGAGAACCACATCCCCACGAACCTCTTGCACATTTAAGCATAGCAGTTGTGGAATGATTTTCCGATACAAAAATATAGAATCGTAATCACCCCCATGTTTCCATTGGTAACAGTGCCTCTACCTGAATACCAACTTAGAAAGTTAATGAGCCTGCTAGAGCTATCAGCTAAAATTACCCCACCAGTATGTGATCTGATGTGATTGCGGTAAGCAGGGCAGATACTTCTCATTATGAGGACTGTTTTTCACAGGCATGTTGCATAACAAGGCACAGCAACTCGCCTCTCTCTGCTCCGAGCTCTCATTTCAGAGCACATCACTTGGCTCTGAGGAGGCTCCCTGCTGAAAAGCAGCCAGGGGGACAGGATTTTGTTTTCCCTTCCCTGCATGTAAGTGTGTCAGGCTTGCTGACAGATGGTTTGGCTGACTATGCTTGACTATTATCAAGCAGCTATTACCTTTGTAAATTGAATCCCATCTGAAGTTTTTCTGTAATTAAATCTGCAGTGTGTTTGCAAGGCTTACATAGCATCCCACTCACACTCTGGAAGTGTGCAAGGCCATCGGAGGGCTGATTTACACGGCCAGAGACAGCAGAATCCTTCAGCCCCAGGGACAGGGTGCTTTTGGCAGTCTGTGCTGCCACCTAGCCAAGACCAAGCCACTGAGTTCTGCCTGACTTTACATTTTGAAAGCTTAAACCGAAGCATATCACCTCGGATCAAAATAAAGCTTCAATCTGCAGCAGATACAAGGAAATCTGCACTTCTCGTGCTTTGAGAATTGTACAGTCAGCAGAAGAGACAGGCTTCAAACAGGCAGCTACATTTCCCTTAAGGATGTCTTGTACTTACGGTAGAAGACGTATTCAGTGTAGCTGGACCAGACCTTGTCGTCAGTGTACTGATTGACAAAGGACGCTGTCACAGAGGAGTTACAGGCCACCATGTGGAATCCACAGTCAGATAACATGTCGAAAGCCCTCTCCAGATGCTTGAACTTGAGATAAAACCTGGAGGTGTACCTTTCTGGAGCTCTGTCTGGGTCTCTGCTTTCATTCAAACTTTCTCCAAAGACCTCTTTGACCAGAGCAATCCTTCCACAAACCAAAATCCTTGGGACCCTCCTGAATTTGGCGTCTGCTTGGCTCTCCCTGCCAATAGTGCACGACCCCCGGTAACCAATGGTAATGAATCCCCACTTCCGATCTGACGGTAAGAGCGATGAGGGTGGGCATATTCTCGTGTCACTGCCTTGGGAGACCTCTTCATAGTCACTATGGCAATAATCATCAGGGCTTTGCTTGCTGTCGTCAGGAGCCAGGAGTTTGACCAGGTCCGGGAGCTGGAAGTACTCAGCCTCCCTCTTGAGCCTTCCCTTCTCTGGGAAGTGGTCAGGCAGAACCACTTGCTTGTCCCTGAGATAGTCCAGAATATAGCGGAAAAGGAAACCATCTCTGTCAATGAAGAATCTTCCCTTGGAGTCCTTGGCCAGATCGTTGGCTGTGTCTCTTTTTGGGGTGAACATTTTCCACAGCAGGGAGTGAGGGGTGCCAACCAAAGTGGAGTGGCGAGTGAAGTAAACCTGGCCACCCACGTTTAGCTCCACAACCTCCGGGAAGGAGTGCAGCCCAGTTCCCTGCTCTCGAGCAGGGAGGTAAGTCCTGCAATTGCCACTTAGAGCCATTGTACTGTAAAACAAGAAAACAGCAGCACAGAGCAGCAGGATGGTCAATCACATCAAATTGCAGAATAAGGCTCCCAACACTAATGAGAAACAGGGGTTGAAAGGGCAGTGAAAAAAAAAAAAAAAAAAAAAAAAAAAAAAAAAAATTTGTCTAAAAAAAATCAGAATTGTCCATGAGTAACAGTGTGGTAGACGTGTCGTATATCCTAAGCCATAGGGGCTGGAGATCAATTACTTCATGAAATGCAATCACATCATTAAATCTTCCAAGAAAGCCATCAAAATCAAGGTCAAGCCAAGCCTATGATCATTCACAGGTCTGTTAAAAAGGAAAACAAAATAAGATCCAAATTACTCTCCTCAGCATCCTAGAAATTTCAACAGAGTAAAACAAATCATTTTAGAAAGCTGTTAGCTCTCCTGCTAAACAGATCTATTTTTGCCAAGTTCTATGCTTGTTTTCACAAGTACTAATCAACGGAAGGACTCCATATGACCCCACAGTTTAAAGAAAACACATAGTTCATCTTCAAACAAACATCTAATTTAGACATGCAGATGAGGCAATGAGAACAGCAGGTCTTACCTTGGTTACAAATAATGCATAGCTCTTGTAAAGGAAAGCAAAATTTCAAGACACTCAGAACACACATACAGGCACACAGAGTCCAGATAGTATCAAATCCGATCCCAGCAAGGGACAGAAAAGGCAAGAAAAGTGCTCTTAGCAACATCCATGTAGATCTCAAGAGTTAAACCGAATCATAGAAAAGTTAACGATGGCAGGTGACGAGAAACCATTACACACAGCATGACGGGGGAAGAAAAAAAAATAAAAAACACAAAAACCCCAAATAAATCCAATCGGGTTCCTTAGGACTGGGGCCGAGAGGGAGCGGGGAACGCGCCGCGGGGGATGCTGCCTCAGATGACTTGCAGAAACCCCGCAGCCTGCACTAAGGGCTGGAGGGCTCCGGCGGCTCCCGCGGCGGCAGCCACCCGGGCAGCGCGGCAGGCAGCGCGCCCATGTC
>VXAV01011646.1:31501-47221 GCA_013399715.1 Alectura lathami
CGGCTGCCCGTGAGGACTCGGCGGGGCGCTCCCGGGGCGGACGCTGCGGAGCCGGGCCGAGCCCCCCGCGCTGTGCTTCGCAGGTGTCTGCGATGTCCGGCTTCGAGAGCTTCAACACGGAGTTCTTCCAGACCAGCTACAGCATCGACGAGCAGGCGCAGCCCTACGACTACGGCGCGGCCGGGCGGCCCTACGGCAGGTAACGGCGCGGCGGGGCTGCGGGAAACCCGGGCAGGGGAAACCCGGGCAGGCTTTTCTAGCTCGCGGCGCTCTTTGGGGTCCGTTGTAAACGTCTGCTCTCAGGCTGAGGCTGTTGGTCGGGTGCACAGCCTGTGTGTGAGCGCTGGGATGGGGACACGTTGGTGTCTGCGTCCCAGCAAGGGCCTGTGCTGCGGTGAGGCTGGCCCCCGCAGGCACAAGGACAGAAGGGACGATGGATCCTGAGTTATCCTTCCCTGTGTTCGTATTTCCAGAGGTTGGAGACGTTTACTGAAGTCTCTGCAGTCAGATCTGGAGACAGTGGCAGGAATAACTTCTGAGTTGGTGTAGGAGCAGAAGATAGCTCTAGTGAGGCACTGTGTTTTCATATGGATGACATCCATAGTGGAAAGTACTCCAAAGGCAGTGTAAATCGATTTATCAGTAAATAACAGAGAAAATTTGAAGCAGAAACCAAAAAGTTGCCTTTTCCCCTACATCATGTCACGTAGGTAGATGTCACAGTGTTCAACTTCCATTTCGTAATTCCTTTTTCTGTGTCATAATACTGCCCGATGCCCATGGTGCATAAGTGGAGGAGGAAACAGGATTTTTCAAGAACTGCGTATTTCATCTTCTTTTTTCCTCTAAGTTCCTTTTTTTAAATATAGAGGGGAGCAAAAGCAATAGCATGAGCTACTTTGCTCTCTGACAGTGAGTTTGCAAATGAACGTTCTGAGTTGTAAGTTAATGCTGGCATCAGGTGGGCTGTCAGTAGCGACTGAGGTGCGGCTGGGTTAGTTTGTGGCAGTTTTCCTGCTCTTTTACAGCTCTGTGACCTGTAGGAGTGATTTGCTCAGTGCACAATCCTCATTTGTGCAGGCCCGTTACTTGAAAGGGAAAAAAAATACGAGCACATGCAGCAATGGTTAGCTTGTTCCGCCGACAGCAGTGCGTCATCTTGGGCTCACCAGGACTGCTCACGGGGGCTGGAACGGGGCCGTGGTTGAGCGCCTGCATGGCCTGGGCCTGAGCAGGGGGTCGTGGAGTGCACACGCTTAAGAAAGAAGACAGACAGGAGTGTTTGCTGTGGTTTGTTTACAGACAGCAAGCTTTGATTTTTGCATGGAGGCGTTTCAGATAACATTGGGTACCGGTCTGTAACGCGGCGTTCTTCGCAGGCAGTACGGAGGCTATGAGTACCCCCAGCAGAGCGGGTTCGTCCCTCCCGAGATGGTGCAGCAGCAGCCGTACACGGGGCAGATCTACCAGCCGACGCAGGCCTACACTCCGACCTCAGCACAGTCGTTCTACGGAAGTAATTTTGAGGATGAGCCTCCTCTGTTAGAAGGTACAACTTGGGCTTTGCTGCGGAAATCCAGAGCTCCTCCCGCTCTGGGGATAATTGGAGTCGCAGGGTGTGTATTCCCTGTTCTTGAAAGCGTGCAGTTGGCTGGGAATTCTCTTTTCTTACTTAACTGTATTTCAGTGTGCAAAATGCGTGTTTGTGTGTGAATTTCTGGACAAGGTTTTAGCATTGTGCTCTATTACTTCATACTAGGTGTTCTGTGGAAAGTAAAAGAAGTTCCATGGATAGCCTGATCTCATACAACACTTAGGACAAAACAATCTGTTGTTGCAAAAAAAAAAAAAAAAAAANGTTAAAAAAAAAAAAAAAAAAAAAAAAAAAAAAGGTGAAGCTGTGTGGATGGAGGCCTGCCATCCTGGCTGGCTGGCTGCAGAATGCGTGCCGTGAGATGTCTGCATCAAAAGAGACGGGGGTGTGTGTCAGTGCATCCTGCGGTGAGGTGGCTGGTTTGTGGGAGAGAAATTCTGAGGGCAGCTGAGTGCAGAGAAAGTGCTTTGGGTTGGAGATCCTGGAGCCACCAGTCACTGGGCACTGGGAGAGCTGGGGGCACCCACGCGGAGTGGCTGGCGCTCCCTCGACCCCATCTGCATTCGGCCGCTTGCGGGGGCAGTGGGGCGCCGGGCTGGCTGCGCTTCGGTCGGATGCAGAGCCCTGCCCTCCGGCTCTTACTGGTTCGTCAGAAGGCAGCCTCTCACCTCAGAGCATTTGAGACCTGGAACCTGTGGAAGCGGCACGCTCGGCAGCCTGAGGGAAGGTGGAGTGACTCCGTTCTCTGCTCCCTGCAGGGCAGTCCTGGAGGAGGCTTCGGAGTGCGGAGGCAGGGGAACTGACAGCCGTTGGGCAAGAGGGGGCAGGAGAGGAAGGAAGATCAGTAAATGTGCCTAATTCTTTCCTTGTAACTTGCAGAACTGGGGATCAATTTCGACCACATCTGGCAGAAGACACTAACGGTGCTACACCCCTTAAAGGTGGCAGATGGCAGCATCATGAACGAGACTGACCTGGCTGGGCCCATGGTCTTCTGTCTGGCCTTCGGAGCCACGTTACTGCTGGTAAGGTCCTGCTTGCCAGATGCTGCTGCCTGTGCTGGGCTGGATGGGGCTCTGAGCACCCTGGTCTAGTGGGAGGTGTCCCTGCCGGTGCCAGGAGGGTTGGAACTAGGTGGTCTTTAAGGTCCAACCCAAACCGTTCTGTGCTCTGATATGGCCAGAGACGCTGGGGAAAAAGCCAGATTGCCGCGGGTTTGGGAGGAACCCTCAGCATGGAGGCCACAAAAACCACATGCTGACCAAGGATTTCTAGCTCAGTGGAAGAGGAGCTGGGGCTTCGTGCGGTGCTCGCTGAAGTCAGTGGGCTCAGTGTTCCGCTGCAGAGGTCACGTGAGGGCTGTGCGTTCGCTGGGGTGCACGCTTGTGCACCTGCTGCGCTTCTGAGGAGTGTGGCTCCCTTTTGTCACAGGAACAGGTGTGTGGCCCATGCTCTCAGGCTTACCTGTAATTTGTTTTGAGGGGATTGAGATGTTTTACTTTCAGACCCACGCATTGTCTTTTTGAAGCATCTCTTCTTACCAGGATTCAGAAACATGGGCACAGGCAGTATGTGAATGCCTACTCTTTGTCTCATTTTTGATTTTTCTAGCTCTGATTGTGTTTAATGTTTAAGGTTTTTCTATTTTGGTTCATTGCATCTTTTGTGTGCTGCTTTGTTCCTGGTTCTTCACTGATATTCAAGGTGTGAGGGAGCTCCTGTAAAGTGTGATCTGATGAGTGCTGTTACAGTTGGTCCCTCGGGTTTGATTTCCAGTGTAACGAGTTTAAACAGTTTTAAGAAGTAAGACTGCTTTCAACTTGTTTATACTGCTTAATGGGTCAGCATCTGATGAAACTTTTTTTTAATTGGTCTTAATTGAAATTAAATTGCTTCAATGACTCAAAAGCGTCAATTATTAGATAGAAACGCCTCAGCGTTTCTCACCAGCTCTCTTCCGTCAGTGTCTGCAGGCGTTGCCTTTGATTTTTTCTAGAATGACACTTGTCTGCAGCGCCCAGAGCACAGGGGTTTGGTGCCGGGGAGCGCAAACCTCCTTCTATAAGTAACTTCTATCCACGGAAGCTAGGCCGGCAGAGCTAGTGAACGTGTTCGTAACGGGTAGTGCTGAGTGCGCTGTTACTGGGGAAATCAGTACTTTCTCCTGTGTGGTGTTTTGAGTTCTGTTGGTTTTGTTATTTTAACTGTATCTAAAAACATTGAATAAGAATGTGAGAGTGCAGTGAGGGAAAACAAGCTTAGGCTACCAAAAAGAGAGGGTTAGTGCAGGTAGAATTGTTTCCTGTGGCATTCGGGGGAGGGAGAGCGGGGAGCCAGGCCTGGGCGCTGTGCGGCAGCAGCCTGCTGCAGGGGAGCGGGCCCTGCGCCTGGGGTGGCGTTCCAGGGCCTCACTGCCGACAGAACAGGCGGTGACATGGGGTGCCCGTGTTACGAGGTGACGCCTGCATGCTTTCTGCATGCTTGCAAGTGAGCAGGGTTCTGATTTTGGCCCTTTTTTAACAAACCTGCACAACTTAACTCTGCTGTCCCTGCACAGTGCTTCGCAGCTCAGCTTCACCTGCGTGGGGAGTTTTTGTAGAACAGAACAGTTCCGTTGGAAGGGAACTGCCGGGATCACCAAGCCCAACTGCCCAAGTGCTTCAGGGATGACCCGAAGCTGACGCGCGCTGCTGAGGCCCAGGCGTGATCCAAACGCTGCCAGACCCGGGCACCAGCCAGCTCCCAGGGAGCCCGTTCCGCCGTCTGACCGTCCTCACCGTGCGGAAACGGTTCCTGAGGCCCCCTGCAGCCCTCCCCTATGCAGCTCTGGGCTGTCCCCACGCGTCCCTGTCCCAGGGACAGCGTCCAGCACCCCCCTCCATGCCTCTGAGAGCAGCAAGGTGGCTTCGTGTTTCTCACCGACGTCGTGCTGCCGCACTGTGGGGTCTGTCACAAATCCAAGTGCTTCAGCTCTGGATTTGTAGAGAAGCACCAAACTCTCTTCAGTCTTCAAACATTACTCCCATAAAGGTTGTTACTGCAAGAGGTCTTTAGAGAGAGGTCAGCGTGAAATGTTAGCTGCTGAAGAATTCATGGCTTTTGCAGCGCAGCTCAGAGAATAAATAACAAGCTGATTAAAATCTGTTCGTTGAACTGTGTAAACTCAGGAAAAACGTGCCCCTTGGGTGCCTGGGAGGCGCAGGTGCGCTGCAGTCTGCGTTGTGAGAAAGTACTGCCTGTTGGATGTGGGAACTGGGGCTGGGGAGCCCATGGAGGGAACGAGGCTGCGCTGCAGGTGTTGATCCCCTGTCTGGGGCGAGGGCTCGCTGCTGGTGCAGGCGGTTAACGTGCGGCTCTGCTCGGCTTTCAGGCCGGTAAGATCCAGTTCGGTTACGTGTACGGGATAAGTGCAATTGGCTGCCTGGGGATGTTCTGCCTCCTGAACCTGATGAGCATGACGGGCGTCTCCTTCGGCTGCGTCGCCAGCGTGCTTGGATACTGCCTGCTCCCCATGATCCTGCTCTCCACTTTTGCGATTGTGTTTTCGCTGCAGTAAGTGCATAAACTGTAACTTGGTAATAATTCCTCTCCTGTGAGGTGAGGAAAGACATTAAAAGAAATTTTTGTAGTCAGTGATGCTTATAATTGAATATGACAGGAGTGTGTGCTGAGTGTAAGGCTACAGCGCGGGCACTTGCCAGAGGAAGGCAAGGCGCGAGCGTGGCTGTTCCCTGCACGTCTGCTAACAGCGTTTAAGGGCACCGAGTCCAGCATCAGGGCTGGGTTTGTTTTCAGTCAGCTGGGAGTCAGGCAGCTCCTAGTACTGGCCAGGTCTAAAAGACAGCTCGAGGTTAAGATGCAGGATGGAATGCTTCAGACAGAAGCGAGTCGGTGTGGTTCTCCGTGGCTGTGTGCGCTGTGGAACCACAGAGCGGTAACAAACCGCTCGCTGCAGCTTCTTTGTTCAGCACCTGGCCTTCATACACACACACAGCTGGTTCTTTCTCCACGCTGTCCCAGCTGAATAATGTGATTCTGAAATCTTTACTGGAACTCTTAGTTCATTTTACAAAGGAAAAGATGTAAATTCCAAGAATTTTAGCTTTTCAGAGGTGTTAGATCCAGTTGTGGTTGCTGTGTGTACGTACACAAGTCGCAAGTCTTACTGAGCCCTGTTTCGTTTTTATCTTTGCAGGGGAGTGATGGGAATCATTCTCACAGCGGGCGTCATTGGCTGGTGCAGCTTTTCTGCTTCCAAAATCTTTATTTCTGCCTTAGCAATGGAAGGACAGCAACTTCTAGTAGCGTACCCCTGTGCTTTGCTGTATGGAGTCTTTGCTCTCATTTCTGTGTTCTGAACAGACTGTCCCAGTTGTTGGACTCCCGTGGGCCAAGATGAAGACAGTGACGTGGAATATTGAGCTGGACCAGAAGCAGCTGCGCTCTTGTATAGTGTTGATATCACGAAACTTAGACCAGTTTTAAATCTCCTGGAACAACAGCAACAAATGTCTTGTGTTCACTTTTTTTTAGGACTTCGAATACTGTTCTCAATTGACCTGAGGTGTCTATAGCTTTAATAAGTGTTCGTGCTTCTCGAGTTAATGTAATTTCTTTCCCATTCCTACATCATCAGAAAATAGCTTCTGGTTGTCTGTTTGAGGGGGGTGGGGGTGGCTTGTTGGTGGTTTTTTTTTTTGGNGGGGATTACAGGGTGTGGAGGAGAAGGGAGGGAGAAGGGCTGCAGTTCCAGACTGAAATATTTTTACCAGCAGAAGCTAACACAACCCACAGGTGATGTGGATTCGGAGTTCTTTTGGAATAAATCGGTGGTAATAAGAACCCATTTCTCTCCCCCCTTGCCAGATGCAGAGTGCACGGATGAACACAAGCAATTACTTCCTGCGTTTTAACAAATACACTCTGAAGCTCTTTGGTCTCATTCAGTTGTTCATCTGATGTGGTAGTGTTTCAGGATGTAAGATACTGAGATCATGAATTAGGAAACAGATGCTTTAAGGATCAAAAGGATCTGTGACTGTCACACTTGGAACGTGACCACATGTGGATGTCTAGGGAGCTGGATGTTAACGTGGCTTTCTGAAGAGGACTCCAGCCAGAGGTTTTTTTCCCTAATGGTGCATACATTAGTAGACAAAGAGTGATCTCTTTTGCAGTACTTAAGAAAAAACACCATTTTGAAAATGTTATGCTTGTCAGTATTGTAGTTACTGTAAAAGTAATTTAAGGCATATTGATTAAATTTTC
This sequence comes from Alectura lathami, assembly GCA_013399715.1. Taxonomy (NCBI): domain Eukaryota; kingdom Metazoa; phylum Chordata; class Aves; order Galliformes; family Megapodiidae; genus Alectura; species Alectura lathami. The sequence continues at coordinate 38,364 of VXAV01011646.1, forward strand.
CTTAAATTTTGAAAATGGTGTTTGCTTTTTCCAATCTTTATTTTTGAATGGACTTCAGTTATTAAAATAGAAACTGTCACCTGGAAGCAAAACCATACTGAAGTGTGTTCGGTTAGTGGATTTGATACTTCCCTCAGCCAGAAATACTTAATTTTACATTAGAAGTATAATCTGGTTTGTGATGTTAGTTGCTTACAGGTAATCTTACAAGGGTAAGAAGCGGGAAAGCAGAAGTGCATGGTGTTCGCATGAGCACGTGGCAATGCTCGAAATAAGCAGGAAAAGGCTGCCAGCATCTGAACTCCGACCGAGCGGCTGTGTCCTCAGCAGCTGGCTCCGAGGGGCGTCGCGTCATTGACTTCACCGCGAGCGTCTGCCTCATGCCCTTGGGCTCCGTGGGCTGTCCGTGGGTCGTGGCCCGCTGCTCACTGTGGGGCTCGCACCTGGCGGGGCTGTGCCAGTGGGCCCTGCCCCAAAGGGGAGCGCAGTGGGGAGCGCCCACCGCAAACTTTCATCTCGGTGAGCGGTGGGCGAGCGGCCCGTGGCTCAGCGCAGGTCCGTGGCTCGGCACGTGCTGGTCTTCACCCTCCCCTTAGTTCCTTGCGTTCTCCTGAAAACACCCTCCCAGTACCGCTGGAAGTTACCGACGAGACCCTCCTGCTCTGCTGGCCCGAGCCGCCCTCACCTGGTGTTGCTGGGGCTGAGGGCAGGGCCGAGTGAGCGCAGAACTGTGAAGCGCCACGCGCCGAGGCACGCCGTGTGCTGTTGCTGGCTGTCGAGAGGGGTTTTAGAACTGGCGCGTAAAGGACCCTTCTGCTTCTTCACAGGGTTGAACTCAAGGGCCCAGATAATCTCCGTTGCTACTTTCCTACAAGTTACCTTCCGAAATAAAACTGTTGGATTTATTTATTTTGTGAAGTGCTTTACTCTGTACTGCTCTGATTTTCCGTGACTCAGTGGCCGCGGCTGCCCTGGCGCGGAGCTCTGTCCTTTCCAGAAGGAGCATCACCGGCTGGTGGAGCGTGTCCTGTGCTGCTGCAGTAAGTTACGGGGGTTGCCTTCGCTAACGAGGCCTGATTCAGCACAGAGCGGTTCTGGTAAGTGGGAAAGCTCGCGAACTTTCTTGTGCACAGCAGGGTGTGACACTCAAACGTTGTTATTTGCTCAGTGATCAGCAGACCTTCCGTGTGCGAGTGCCGTTCGTTTCTTAAAGCTTGCCCCGGCTTTGTGGAAACAGGGACGGCCGCTTGTCTCGGGGCAGCACCGACAGCACAGCTGCTGGGTGTGGGAAGTGGTGGCAGAAGAGGCTTTGTGCCCGAGGTCACCCAGCCCCTGCTCTGCCAGCTGGGGTGCAGCACGCGCTGCGCTCTGACTGCCGCCAGGAGGGCTTCGTGTTCGGCAGACCCCCTGCGCGGAACCTGGCCGTGGATTCCCACCTGGGCTCTTGGGGGCCGGAGTGGGTGGGAGCAGGGTGGCAAACCCTTCAGTTCGCAGGGGGTTTCGTAAAAACAGATCTGAACCGGTAGTCTGAAATATCCCAAATGTCTGATGGGTTCGGTGGCGGGGTCCCGCTGGCCCCGTCTGTAGCCTTCTGCAATAATTCTCTTGATTTTCTCTACTGTGGTTTTGTCTTAGATCTTGTTTCAGAATTTCAGACTATCTAATCGTGCCATCACATGGAATGACGTGATCGTGTGCCCTAATCGCTCCTACATTTGCCTTTTTTCCCTCTCCTTTCTAAAGCTGATGCAGTGTTAGCTCTGCTTGCTTCGTCCTGCGTTGTCTCCTGGCATTTTCATGTTACTCAGCCTGAGCATCCAAACATGGGTGTAGTTTTTCAGACCAGCTTTTCTCTTCACCTTACCAAGGAGTCTCTCTCTGTGCGGTGCAGAAGCAGGAGTTGTTCTTCGCTGGGTAATTCACTGCCACCCCAGCTGCCGGGCAGGCTCCTTCCCGGCGTGAGCCACGCTGCTTGCGGCACTGTCTTTCCCCCGCGTCAGACGACGTGTTCTCCCGCTGATGTGCTTTTGGATTCAGTTACGTAGCAGCCCTCTGGGACTGAAACGGCTGATCACATCGCCTATGGGATTAGAAGAGGTTTTAAAGGTGTTTTTGTTGTTAGTTTAGGAGCCGCGAGCCCTAATGCTTCGCGAAAGGAGGACCTCAGCTATTTATTGCGACTGTCCCTGGGCATCCCGTGCGGCAGGGAAGCTGCGAGGGAGGACGCGGGGAGACGTGTGTGGTTCGTCCAGGCCCTGCTGCATGCAGACGTCTTCGTCCCAGCCCAGCTCTCTGGGACGCAGCTTGGAAGCAGCAGGACGCTCTGTGACTGGGACGTCTGTCAGCTGCGTTTGCCAGCTTTGTGCTCTGCTGGCCAGAGCCAGCAGGCCCCGAGCCGAGCAGCAGGCCGTGCGCGGGGGGAACGGCAGGCGTTGTGCTCTTCGGGGGTTTTCCCTCCCGTTGTTTCTTTGCTTTGTGTCAGTAGTGACATTAAGGAGCAGGGATCCGCTGGTCCTCCCCAGGGGCGGTGCAGCGGAATGCTGTCTGCGGCTGGGCGCTGGTCCTCTCGGAGGCTGTGCTGCAGTGCGTGTCTTTAGGAAGAAGGGCGTTGCTCTGTTTCGTTACACGCTGAACTCCACCACGTTGTTCCCGGAATTACAGTGCTCGTACCGTATACGCTGCTGTCTTGTTTTCCCCAAATTCTCGCTCCTCTGCCGCCGGCACAAGAGACCTTAGTCCTTGGGTACCTGCACTGTCTGCTGACCTGCCGCCCCTGTGTGCTGTGCCGTCGTGGAACCTGCGTCTGATTCCCCGCAGAAGCTGTGGCCAGAGGTGGGGAGCGTTCTGTGCCGCCGTCAGAGACTCGGCCCCACCTGAGGTTCTTACTGAGGGTGTGATTTTATCCCCCTCGCTCCACTGGGTGCCAGCTTCTCGGTTCTTTTTCAGGCAGAATTCCCATTTAGCTCAGCCAGCACTGTGACGTGGGCATTTGGCCAATAACTGCCAGGCAAATCGGGACAAACGTCCTCGTTTAGAAGCGAGCCCGGCAGGGACGCTCGGCCGATGCCTGCAGCCCCCAGCCAGCCCCCGGGTCTGCGGGGCCGGGGGGGGGATGTCCCTGTCGCTCGGGGCCAGCTCCCAGTCCTCAGAAATGTGCAGCCCAGAACACGCGTTCGGGGGGGATTTTTGTTCTAGTGAATGCTGTGATCTGCAGAGATGAAGATCCATCCCCCTGCAGAGCTCACCCTGTCAACCTGTTCAGGTTCCACCGCCCCAGAGCGCTGACGCCCGGTTTGTCCCAATGCCGTCACGACGTGCGCCAAGGACCCGCAACAAGCTCTGGAGGGTGTTAGCGAGTGCAGTGCCTCTTGCTTTGTTTGTTTAATCGTTATTAATGAGGCAATCCCTTGATAGTTTCAGTGGCTGGTTCAGCTGTTAATTGCCAGTAGGAAAAGCTAATCCAGCACCTTGGCGGGGCTCTGCTGGTGGTGTGGCTGCTTCGCTGAGCCACAGATGGAAGCGTTTAAATCCAGGATGATTTTCTCATTCCAGCGTTTTGTCCAAAGTGAAAATTATTGCTTCAGACAAGGTTAGGAGATCTGAAGAAGGCAGTGTCTGCACTTAACTAATGCCAGCAGCAGATGTCACGTTATTTGTCACTCTGCTTTCTTACGGACTCGTTTAGCCACTTTCTGCCAAACACCCATTTGGTTTATTTTAAAGGCCCTCAACCTGTGAGGTACAGAATTAACTTTAATCATTTTAAATGAGATTTGAGAAATGTTAACATTCCCCTTGAGGAAACAAAGCATGTTTTCTATCCTGTGGAATGGACCCTTCCAGGAAAGTCAGCTGGGCTCGCTGCAGCGCCGATACACAGTGAAAACCACGGGCTTCTGGCCAGCCCACCGCCACCCTGTCACGCTCAGCAGAGATTGGTGACATGGAACTGGATCCAAATCCTCTGCAGCGAGGCCTCAGCACCTCTCCAAACACGCGGGGGCCGTTTCACCTCCCTTCCTCCGGGTCCCGCTGCGGGGCCACGCTGGGAGCACGCAGGCAGCGCTGGAGCCCCATTTCCACACCGTGGGCCCACACTTGGGATGCAGTGCGTGGGGCTGGGCGCGGCGCGTGCTGCACCGATTCCCTGCTGCCCCCCATTGCACCGGCCCCTGCTGATCCCCAGACCCCGAGGGCTGCCTGCCCCGCGCTCCGCTCCCGGTCTGGGTGCGCCCAGCAGCCCTGCACCCCGTGCGGGGGCCAGGTTAGCTCCTCTCCGAGCCGCGGTGCTGGCCTGCCCCTGGAGCCCCGGCTGAGGGATGTGGCACAGCCTGCCCTGCACAGCTCGCCCGTGCTCTGCTGTCTTTGTGATGGGAAAATGGTCCGTGACGCCAGCCCTCTTTCTTCCCATTTCTTCCTTCCTTTAATGTAGCTCGTGTTAGCACTCTGTCCACAACGGACGCGGAAGGCAGCTCATTCTCTTCCTTTTGGCAGCCTTGCATAACGGCGAGCTCACTCTCCTCTCCCCTTGGTTCTTCTCCTTTCTTGAAGCTGTTCGACTCTCTGCTGCAGCCAGCCTCTTCTGTAGCAATGCTGCTGAGCCCACGGCCGCCCATCTGGTTTGCGTGCGCTGTTGTTTCTTCTTTCAGGATGGTGCGCTGTCCCGAGCTCCCTCCTAACAGTTCCGATCACTTCTCTGATTTACGTAGGTAGTTTGAGCTCTAATTCTGTCTCCCAAGTGGCTGCAGTGCCTCCCGCTTTGTCACCATCTCTAACCTCACCGTGCAAGCTGATCAAAATCCTGCACAGCGCAGGCTGCGGGTGGGTGCCCCTCTGGGCACGTCGCCTGCGTTTAGGAATGAAGCAGAATTTTGCATTCACCTTTCAACATGGCAGCATTTTTTTCTGAGCTCTCCCTTCTACTTCAGGCTGCTCTTTCCTTCCGTCATTTTTAGTAGAAGAATGGGCATCATCTTTTCTCTGGTTCATTTGCTGTCATCAGCCGTCGAGACGCTCTTTACAGAAGAAGCTGAAATAATCAGACTGAGGTATCACAGAAATCCTGTTCCGTACTTAGCCGTCCCAGTGCCGTTTAGACATCCGGCTTCACCACTGGATGTTTTGGGTCTACTTTGGTCTTTGCAAACATACGGAATGGTGGCTTCGGGTGCTTCAGGATTCTACAACATGCGCGAGGAGGGTTCTTGTCCTGCTGTCAGTGTGGGAGGAATGTTTGCTCCGTGCTCACTGATTTGAGCAGCCAGCCTTGAGTTAAAGAAATCTGGGTGGCGGCTGGCCTGAGATCAGTTAACCAGTTATAAAACTGGCTCACTAATTCTGGAGCCACAGCAACCCGTGGAGGAGTGTGGGGGCTTTGCCTGGAGGCAGACCAAGCTGGCAAAGGGATCGGAGCAACGCCACTGCAGCAGCGGGCGGCGGTCGGGCACCGCGGTGCGCGTGGGATCTGCTGGTGCGGGGAGCCGGCCAGGCACCCCTCACGTGAGAGCTGGGCACTCAGATGTAATTAATCACGTGATTACGTTTTGTTTTATAAAAGGCCACAACAATTATACTGTTCTTAAAGAGTGGGAAGGGATGCATGGATGTGATCTTGTGTGGAAGAAGGATGCCCTGAGGATGGATGTCAGCAGCAGTGGTTCAGTGCCAGGAACATCCACCTGGCTGGCTGCAGCTGGCTGCAGCGCTGTCTCTGGCTGTCTTGTGCTCCCCTGGAGTTCCAGTGACCGAAGTCCTTTTCCCTCAGCTCGACGTACTCAGCTATGCTGTCGTAGCAGGTCTGGTCTGGGTGCTGAGGGTTTGGTTTTTACGCAGGTATTTCATGTTAATTTAATTTCAGTATCCTTCAGATTGGATGCATTTGTTTATTCACTTGTTGACACAATCAAGATAGCGGTTCTGAAGCCATAGGCTACTTTATGTCTATTCGTTTATTTAACATTTAAATAACATCATCTACTTTCAATATCACAGTTGGTGGGAGATTTTTTTTTTTTTTTTTTAATTGAACAAGCCTCTCATTTCACTCCTTAATCTCTGGCAATTCCACTGTTGTATCTGAATGAAGCATTAGATTTTAAATACACATATTGACAAAAGACAAGAAGCTCGTAACTGCTGGTGATTGACTGGTGCCAGCCCGCATCGCTGGGTCCTTCACTCCTTCGCACCGCTATTGATTTGGAACAAATCTGCAGCAATCGAGTGACTTTAACTGGCGTGATGAGTTCGAAGATCTTAACGCTCTGCCTGAGCTTTAATCAAGCATAAAATGCCTTGTGCTGCCTCAAATCCATTCTTACTTTTGTTTCAGGTCTGGAGTGAACGTACAGCTTAAGTGTGAAAAGGACCCTGCTGTCCACAAAGAGCCAGAGGAGGTTCTCCCTCCCTGGCGGTTCCTCCAGGAGCGGGCTCCGGCTCTCACCCAAGCTGTCGGAGGCAGCGCACCCCTGCAGCGTGCTGCTGGCAGAGCCTCCCAACACGTGCGCGGAACGAGATCACGTTTCCCACACGTTCCTTCCACTGCTCCTGGTGAGACCTGCTGCCAGCACTCGGGGGCTGAGTTACAGAGCGCCGGAGGGCACGAGCCACAGAAGGCCTTGGAGCCTGGTGAGAAATCCAGTGTTTCTCACCAGTTGAAACGTGGCAGAGTTTTTGAAAGCAAATACAGGCAGAATTTAAGGCCCTGGAGAACATACAGCTGAACTGAATTTTGAAATTGCAGAGTGCTGGCAGCAGCTCAGTGGTGCCCATTAAAACATCAGCCTGGAGCTCTGAAACATCTCTCCGGTTTACACAGTAATTCAGCTGGGAGCGTGTTCTAGGGGAGTTTTTTCCATGGAAACCAGAAGTGCACGCAGCTCACTGCACGCTGGTGTGCCCGGGCGGTTTAGGTGCCACCCAGCTGCGTTGGTCCGGTTGCTGTGGCCCCGCTGCCGTTCCTCACCCAGCCCTTGGTGGATGCGCAACCACCGGCAGCAGGGGAGGAGCTGGTGTAAGAGAGCGCGGGGCGGCGGGCGCCGGGCAGGGACGGGCTCGCTGGGTGCAGCCGCCCCGCTGGCCTCCTCCAAGGAACTCCGGCACCGCAGAGAGCCTCGGCCTGCGCTCCCGGAGCATCCAGTCCCCTGCAACCCACGGCCAAGAGTTCTCCTGGCAGATTTTTTGCCCCCACCCCATCACTTGGTGCCTGAGCCTGCTCCTGGCTGGGCGCTGGCTTACAGCCGCGCTGCTCTCCCCACCTCCAGCCTCTCTCCGGCCAAAATTAATGTTGCTGATGCCTTGGTGCAGGTGGCTTACACAACAGGCAAAAGAAGGCTCAGGCCAAAGTCATCCACAGCAAAAAGCTGATGTCTTTACCCTGCTTGGGCTCTTGTAGCCTTTTTCTATTGCCATCAAGTTTCTTCCACTTCTAGCCCGTGGCTAAGCAGGGAGGCAGATCTGCAGATGATGTGTCTTGGCAGAAGTGCTGGCTTTCAAGCACGCAGCAACCCATGAATGCAGCACTTGGTGAAGGTGAGAAAGGCAGCAAAGCTTCACGGGTTACTGTTCATCAACCTGCTCCATCCAGCCTTCTCCCACTATAGAACACCTTTTCCCTTAGATTATTATCACCTCTGTGTCACAGAGGGAGAAACGGAGACGTGGAGAAGTGCCACGCTTCACCTTGACGCTAAGCAGGCCAGCAGAGCTGCAGCCCAGTTCCCAGCTGTAGCACCCACAGCTCTGCTGAGAAAACAAAACCAGAGCAGAAGCGTGTCTTTATCTTTTGCTGTTAATCAATGCCACTATCAGCCACAGAACTGCATAGTTTTCTGAAGCAGTAAACTTTTAAACTCTTACATTTATGCATCTGTGGTTTCTCAATACCTCCCTCTGCTCTCAGGCTTTACTTTAACTCATCTTCTGTGGGATTCGTCTGAACAGGCACAGATATCTGTACTGCAGATGGAGACGTATGAGTAAATCATCTGAGGCCTTACAGGCAATGGAAAGAAATAAGCCCTAGAAGGCACATTTCTTATCTTAACGTAGCAGCTACGAGTCAGATGAATCATGCCCTTTGACCGTAAGGGCAAGCCAGGTGGGAGGGGGAGGGGGGCAGATGCACCGGGGACCCCTGGCTGGCCAGGCGGCGGCTCCCCAAGCAGCTGCTCAGCAGGGCGGGCTCAGGGGAGCGTGCCCAGCGTCCCCCCCCCAGGAGCAGGGCTCCTGTGCAGTGCGTCAGCTTCAGCGTCGCTGCCAGCCAGGGGCAGGAGCCCCTCGGCACTGGGCAGCAGCAGTGCCCCGGGCCGGTGCTGTGCTGGGGCCGAGTGGCTGCCCGATGGCGCAGCGCCTTGCGGTGCTGCCTTATGGGTGCACCCCATGGGAGGTCCCCAGACCTCCTGGCACAGGGTGTCAGCGGGACCAGAGCATTCTTCACCCCACGTCTGCATTTCTCCCAGAGGCAGCACCAACACCGAACCTTTACCGGAGGGTTCCGAACCTTTCTCCAGAGTCACCCTGGCCTTGCTCTTTAACCAAAATGTCCTGAGAATTTAAAACACGGGATTAATAAAGGAAGAGAGCGGAGCAGACACAACTTGACGCCACGCCCGCTGGTGGCTGCCGTGGGTGCGGCAGGAAGGCGGGGACAGGCTCAGGGCAGCCCTGGAGCAGCAACTGGATGCTGGCAGCCTCCTGCACCCTCCGGGTCCCGCTGCCTAAATCCTCCGTCACTGCCGAGCACGAAAGCACCGCAAGGGTTAAAGGCAGCGCAGCAGAACCGCGAGCAGAGCTGCGACGCCTCCCGAGGCCGCTAGATGGCGGCCGGCGCTCGCCGCCTGCCCGAGCGCCCCGGCGGG
>VXAV01011647.1:0-13490 GCA_013399715.1 Alectura lathami
GGCGTGGGGATTTGAGTGACTGGCTCACCCCAGACAACCTCCCAGAACTACCTTCATCCTCGGCCTCCCTCAGTTGCTCCTGCAGAGCCACATACTGGTTGCCCAGTGGCACCTGGGCAGGTGAGGTAGGCTTGGGGGGGTCCGCCTACCCTTCCTGGCAGGGACCTCTTTCCACTCACCGACTCCTGGGACCTCCCATTCCGATTGACCTTGAGAGGGTGGGGGATCCACCACTACTCATGGAGCACACTCCCGGTGCTTTTCTGACAGCTGCGGTAGGGAGGAGAACCACCTGTCTATTTCTCTCGCAGTCACTGACAACTCTTAACCTTTCTATCTCTTCCTTCAGCTGGGCCACTAGTCTGAGCAGGTCATCCACCTGCTCACACCTCAGGCAGGAACTACCTCCGCTACCCTCCGGCAGCAACACCAGACTCAGGCACTCCCTGCAGCCCGAGACCTGGACCGCCGCATGCACACGCGCGCTCTCCGTCTGAGTAGCCGTGTTCTTTTTGGCAAGGGCTCTCCGCCAGGTAGTGACCATGGCTAGGTCTAGAGCTATCGGAGAGCAGCGACCGACAGTGCTCTGCCCTCTGAAGGGTGGAAAAGCACTCTGCACCGCCTGCTCGCCCTGCCTGCGCACACTGCCGTGCAAACTGATTCGCAGAGATCTAATAGTTACCTCAAACACAAATGACAAGGAGGTAATCTTTCTTTCTCATTAAATTCTTTCCATTGTAAGGGATACACCAGTAGTAGAAAAATATCTTATTAATCCTGTACTGCAAGTCCCTGAGAAAGACAACTGAATGGTTTCAGGCTGTGCTTTCTATTAGGTTAATATTTTCTGGTGGTTTGAGGATTTGGAAAAATGATATTTTGTAGGCTCTCTTTTATCCTGGAAAGGCAAACCAAACCATACAAAACCAACTCAAATAAAACTCTAGTGTCACCTTTCAAAAGATGATGGCAGATATGCAAAATGTCTGATGCAATTCAAGTTTTGTCTGATTGATTTAAAAGGGAGAGAGGCACACTTTTGCACATATCTGAAAATCCATGAAAATCTGGAGAGGCTTCCTCTCTCCAGAGTGCCACAGGACTGTTCCTATTTTCGAAGGATGTCAAAATATTGTAGTTTTTTGTCTTGTAGATATGTTTCTAAGAAAGATACCGATTCATTTGGAAGGGTAGATGTTTACCTCTTTTCTAAAGGCTTACTAATTTAGAAAACATGAAATTTTCTTTTTGACTCAGGTTAATTTGGCTGTAGTTCAAGAGTGTTTGAGCATCAGTCTATCCTTTCACATTATTCTGGATGCAAAATGGGCACTTAGAAATGTTTCTCTTTTGGGTCAGTTTATATGCAGACAAACTAAATAGAAACTATATTCTCGGACCTTTTCAATTTTATTTGTTAATCATAACAATATTTGATATTTTTTTTTATTGTCTTTATATTGATCCGAACAATCTTCATTTTCTTCAGATGGGATTCTGATTTTACCTAAGATGTCAGCTGCACAGAGAGGAACAAAGTTGCAGGTAAATTGAAATATCAGTTACTTTTCCTTAATAAGTTAATTAAGGACCTTCTGGACACTCAGTTTAGTCTAAGTAATGGATAATATAATCTTATGTTTTTGTAAGACGAAAAAAATGTTATCAGTCTTCTGTGGCTATATTCAGCCATTCAATTTTAATATTGGCACAGGGATTTGTTATTAGAGTGAACCTTTCACATCATCTATTGACGCGATGCCATCTGAAATATTAACTTACCCATACTTGGGTCCTACAGCTAACCTACAGTCAGATTTCTTGCATTTCATATGACAGTCTGAGGTAATTATTGGTAACAATTTGATTTTTAATGACTGTGCATTTGATTATGTTCTCTGCAAAACCCTTACAAGTTAAGTTAAAAATAGCATTACCATATGGACTGTTAACCTGAAGGTCATAGTAACGCTTACTTTCTCAATGCCAAGGCNTTTTTTTTTTTTTTTTTTTTTTTTTTTTTTTTTTTTAAGGAGAAGCTAGAACATTAAAATCTGTCTGAGGCCTCCAGCTGTGCTGATGAGTGGCAAGTCTGCCCATAATTCAGCCTTGCAATTCTATTACACTGCAGACACAGTGTCCCAGTTGGAGAGGCTCACCTAAGGGAAACACAGTATTTGGGACTTCTATCATTCACCTTGTCCTGAAAATATTTCTTCCTTTCAGTGCTATCATTACCAGAAATTCCTTTGTTACCCAGTTAGGTATGTTAAGACTATCTGTGCCTGCAGGTATTCACAGACTTGCTTTATTGTTCTCTTTTATTTTGTTCTGGGGATAATGAAATGTTAAAGAAAAAGACAAATCCTTTATATTATGTAGCTGTCACAGAAAGTAAGCCTGGCTATTGAGTAAAAGAGAAAACTGATAAGAATTTTCCAAATAAAGAGTAATATTTGATTCAGAGGCTAACTCAGGGAACGCTTGTCAGCACTTGCACAAAAGAACTTATTTACCTGAGTGGTGACAGCTAACAACTTATATGTTCTCAAACATATAGTAGACTGAAAGTTTTAATCCATTTCTGTTAGGAGGAATTAGTGAGAAAGGAAAATTTTTCCATCTTAATCAATATAGACAGAAAACATTTCCTTCAAAACATTTAAAGCTAGAAAAGAAGCATGCAGTTCATTGCAGGGCATTGCATGCAAGTTGTATGGAGTTCTCTGGGATGGCTGGCTCAGAATCCATGTTAAGGGATGAATAATAAAATAGAAATATGATGCAAAGTAAATACAGAATGGGAATTTGTATGCATCTCCAATAAGCTATGAATTAATTATTCAAAAATTTCATTTGATTAATTGCAGTATCTATTAAGAGAGACATATAATGAAAAGTGAAATTTTCTTGTTTATTCAAAGTTAAGCCTGCTGGAAAATAAAGTGAAGATACATACAAATGTAGACCTTCATTAAGTATTTCAGCATTGGCCATAGGTTGACTTTTCCCATCTTAAATTTTGCCAATTTTACCATTAAGCACCAGACTGCTAGTACCTCCTACAGAATTACATCTATTTTTTTCTTCTGTATTTAAAGATAGCATTATTTTAATTCAAATTACCTAGTTTTTCTTCTAGTAATATAAGAACAAGACTGAAAGAATTGGGGTTACTTTCAAAATGTATGAATTTCTTTAAACTCTTTTAAGAATATTTGGTCCAAAATCTAACCTTCTATGGCTCACAAAGATCCTCTGCCAGTGTAACAAATCTTTACTCAGCTACACATTACTCTCTAAGTTCCTCACACAGTGTATCTGGTGTTGGAGAGTAGAAGCACCTCTTCTGTGAGGAAAGGCTGAGAAAGTTGGGTTTATTTAGCCTGGAGAAGAGACGGCTTATAGTAGCCTTCCAGTATTAAAGGGGGCCTAAAGGAAAGATGGGGAATGACTCTTTAGCAAGGAGTGTAGTGATAGAAAAGGAGGTAATGACTCTAAACTGTAAAAGGGCAGATTTAGATTAGATATTAGGAAGAAATTTTCCACAGTGAGGGTGGTGAGGCACTGGAACTGGTTTCCCAGAGAACTTGTGGATGCTCCATCCCCAGAAGTGTAAAAAGTTGGACGGGCCCTGGGCAGCCTGGTCTAGGGTGTGGTGTTCCTTTCCACAGCAGGGGAGTTGGAACTCAGTGATCTTTATGGTCCTTTCCAACCCAAGCCATTCTATCATTCTATAAAACATGTCTGTATGATGTGGAGTCCAGCTTTCTTCCAAGATGCAGTGAAGTACAGAGATGAGACGTGAATGCAAGCCTTGGATGGCAGCAGCAGTGTTGCATCAGGTTCAGAAGCAGTAGCTTGGTAATAAGCATACTGCTCCCAGAATATGGCAAGATGCCTCCTGAAATCATGTCCCTCACAGGGCTTTGCTCTAAGTAAACTAATTCTGCAATGATTAATGCAGTACGAAGAATATGTATATATGTCAGACAAATGACCCAGACATCTTTTCTCTGCCCCTTACAACTTTTCTCCACAGAAAGGCCTTTATTTTGTTATTCATGAAATGTGGATACCTCTAACCATGTGTATGTAGAGGATTCCTTATTTTTTCTCAGCTATTATAAGGATGGTAGTGATCACTAATAATCCGATGTCTGAACAAGTCAGCTGACCTGTATTTGATGCAATGTAGAATAGACACTCTTATTTGTGCCAAACACAGGCTACTTCAAGCAGTAGTCATAAAACTATTACACATAAAAAAAAAAAATAGTGGATACAGAAGACGGGTTTTTTAATATTTCTAGAGAATTAGCACAAAGGTCATGAATAAAAAATAAATGTTTCAGATGCTTACAGCTTGTGTAACTGTCAGAGTAGGTATCACTGTGTTCTGATGAACTGCAGATTGAGGAATTAATCTTACTTCATTTGATCCAAATTGTGGAATGTAATGTTGCAAAAACTCAAATAATTGTGGATGTTGAGAATGGTGACGATAATTTAGTTTTCAAATTAGAGCTGTCAGTGAAATTTATATGGTATGAAATGAAAGAGATATTGTATAAATGAGATTATCAAGTTTAAGAACCTCATATATTAAAGTCTCTATGTTGCAGCATAAAGGAGTGATATTAGATAAGCCCCATATACAGTAATTGAATGTGCTTAAAGAAGAGCTGTAAATGTTGACTAAAGGGCAATGAAAATAAGGACTGAATGTGCAAACTTTCTGTTAAATTGAATTGTACTAAAGTATTTCAACTTAAAGAAAAGGAGAAAAACTAAATTTAAAATAGAGATAGATATAAAAATCAAACTAAAGCACTCTAGAGAGAGAAGAATAGTTGGCAATCAATAATTGTGTGTTGTGTTCACTCAAAGAGGTGAAGCTCAATTAATGTTTATCATTACAAAAAAGCAGATTTAAAATCAAGTTTTCCTTATTGTATGAAAGAGTTCTCATGTATTTCTATAGGAGAAGATTTAATGAATACCTTCTGCATGGACAGTAATGAATAAGCTGGTTGTTAAGGTACCGCAAAAAATTTCAAAAAAAAAAAAAAAAAAAGAAATACTTCCTCTGGGTAAGTGTTTGCTGGGCTGTGGGGCATTAAATTATTATGTTTTGCTATGGATACACAGATACGGATCATTTATGGGGTCCATGGAAGACAATTGGTCCAGATATGTGGTCCTAAGTACTGCAGTTCCTCTAGGCTTCAAATGGAATAAGGGTCCCAGCAACTCATAGTTCTGCAGAACGAAGCAGATTATAGCCAAAGTTAAAACAATATTACAGTTGAAACGTTCAGAATTGATTTCCAATTCATATATTCTCAACAATCTTTTTTCAATCCATATGCCAAATAGGGATGGAAATTGACCTAGTAGATCCATAGCCAATTAACAGTAAATGTAAGCTACAGTCTTTTAATCAGCTCTCAGTGCAGTGCCTATAAATGCTTACTGACCCCTCCCTCACCAGTTATCCATACATCATTTTAAAAACAAATGAGTGCACAAATGTAGGTTCATGTATATTAGGGAACTGCTCAGTCCTTAGTAATTAGCAGCTGCTGCTCCTACACTATGGATGTCTGTGTGTAATGGATTAGATATTTGTCACAGCGTGACAATGTGTAGCATCAATGTATTGACATAGCATGTGGCCCTCAACGGGAAGCAGCTTTGAAGCGGCTTAACATTTCCATCAGCCCTGCCTCAGTGTGGCTGTAAGAAGGAGGGCAGTATCATCCCACTGTACCCCTGAGGTGCATTCTTCTCATTACCTCTCTGTTTTGTTCACACATACGTGTGCATGGGGGGGCAGCTGCCTAAATTATGCTAAGAAACTAATATTTATGTTACATCCTCCAGACCAGGAGAACACAAAGAGACACTTCTAAACTTGTGAAGATCATGGGATTCACTTAAAATTATACTATGTTTTCATTGAAATAAGATATAAATTTTGTTAATATTAAACATTTTATTTCCTGATTATTATGTATACAATCATTCTATGATTCTATGAACCCAATTTCCCATCTCGTACAGTAGCACAACTTCTGAAAACACTATTTTGTTTTTCCTTATGAAACATGTATTTTATTGTCCTTGTAAGTTCATAGCTCCTCAGGGCAACATTTTACAAGAACAGAAAATATTTGTGATCAAGAAAAGCAAGAATGGAATTTCTGGAAGAAAAAATCCACAACTTTTGCAGACAGTGGGATTCAAGTGTCTGTGTCTTTCTAATGGATCAATTGGTTCAATTATACAGTTTATTTGCTGTGTTTGCCGTATCTCTGTTGCTCCTGAATCTTAGCTTACAGCCATTTGGGACATCCATTTTCTATGTTTAGTGAACAATGTTTCACAATATTATCATACAAATCTAAGAAAAATTTTCTTTACTGTGAGAGTATTGGAGCATTGGAACAGGCTGCCCAGAGAGGTTGTGGAGTCTTCTTCTACTGGAGGTATTCAAGACCCACCTGGACTCCTTCCTGTTCGACCTGCTGTAGGGAACCTGCTTTTGCAGGGGGGTTGGACTAGGTGATCTCCTGAGGTCCCTTCCAACCCCTACAATACTGTGATTCTGTGATTCTGATTAGTATACCAAAGTTATTAATTAATTAAAAAACAAAGATGCATAAATGTTTTACTTTGCACTGCTTTAATACATTATACAACTTTTCAGAACACATCATAAAAAATGTAAATTCTCGAGACCATTCTTGCCCCAAATCCATTTGCTACTGTATTATCTAATTCAGATTTGGTATAGTTAACTGTATGTGAGCATGTCCTGATTTCTGGCAAATTTACACACACCACGAACAAAGGCAACCTCTGCTTTCATACAAGATACAGCAGAAAAAGGTCTGAATTTGAAGCAGTTTTTGAAATGACAGTTTAATGAAAGTGGTATGAAAATACTATCAGTCCAATGGAAAACACCTGTCCTCACATATTCTTGAATGATGAAAAGTTGGTTGTGAGACACTTCAGGAATATTTTTTACCAGGCTATGGTTATATCAAGAGTAGGTCAGGCTTGACATATCTCCTTTAATATCATAGTGGTGACAGTCCACAAAATAAAACCTTACAGATGACCTATAGATCCTGCATTGTCCCTTTTGTGCCAAAGGAATCCTTCAAAGTTACTACATGTCATCATTCATGGATTTATAATGAAGTTGTGACTTGCATTGTTATTTTAAATAAAAGCCTGAGAGTGTAAAATAACTACTGTGAATATGACATATTGTAGTAATGTTGTACAGGAGATAGGAAAATAAGAGCCTTAATAAATGGCATTACATAAATCTAGTACCATACCTTCAATTGTTTCTGAATCCATAAATACTGACTACAAACTATGATTAAAGTGATTTGTCATTTCATTCTTACAGATTTCCTCACTTTGCTGATGTTTTTTTAATAGTTTCAGGGAACATATATTATCAATCACTTTCTCTGTTTTATCTAGCACTTCATACTCCATGTTGGTTTTTTAGAGCACTATTACATAACCAAACTCTGTTCTCATTGTAACCCATAAACAACCTTGACTAACAGAAGCAACAAGTTAGTCACTGTTTTATATTCACTTTTTACATTATGATATCAATGGTGTCTTACTGCCAGTGTACATAAAATCATTTGCAATTGTAGCAGAGCTCTTCATGCTGCTGTGGTCAAGGGTATGCCACTCTTTCAAATTTAAAATCGTCTGATATAATTCAACAGTCCAAATTTTCTTCAGGCAAGTGACACAGAGGTTCTCAGCTTTCTTTTTTTTCTTTTTTTTTCTCCAGAATGTGAAACTAATTGGTCATTTTTATTTTTTTTATGTTCCAAGAGAGAAGGAAAAAAAAATCAAGGAAGGTGTTTGGAACAATCTGAAAGTGATTCATGTAAGTATTGTCAGAAAATGAATCTATGCAAGTGATTAGTCTCTAATTTATAAAAGAAATACTGGAGGGAGGATACTAATTAAGTAAGAATAGACACTGGGGACACTTTCCTGCAAAACTGCTTGAATCTTCATGTTGATGAGGTAATGTCACTTTGTGTATAGTTCAGCACACATTAGGCATTTTTATGCATTTCTTTATTGACTTTACTGGGATTGGTGGTGATCAGGGCTGGCATCCAAATATTAGCTCTTCTTCTAGGGCTTTGCAGGCAGATTGCTTTCTGCTTTGTGTGTGTGCGTGTATGCATGTTTTTAAATTATTGTTATTACTATTTATTTTTGTTGTTGTTGCCATTGTTGTTTGTATTTTTTTTCACGTTGCTAGCCATTCACTGAACATGCGTCATCAAAGTACTGCCAGAAAGGCTACATTACATTTTTCCTTTTTTCCTTTCAGCATTTAAATGACCCAGGGGCTCTACATTTATGTGTGATTGGCCACACCTATTTCATTGCTAAATACTGAGGATAAGCAAGTTTCTACAGCTACAACAAGCCTTCCAGAAAAGCTTTTACTCCTCCACTCCTGTGCAAAGGCTCTTTTTCAGCTGAAGCTTACTTTAGTTTATGTATGCTATAGCATGGGAAGAAGTCTAATGTGTCTTAGAACCTTGGGTGGTCTCATATTAGTGGTGTTAGGAAAGTCATTTTTCATTAGAGTAGCAGCTACAGGTTACCTACTAAAGCCCATTTACACTAGACATTATATCAACATAGATAAGTCTGAGTCAGTACTTGTAGCATAATTTGAGAAAAGAATGCTATATAGTCACCCTTTCTTTAATAAAAATTGTGATACTCTTGTCATATCTCAAACTGATATTATTTCCAAACTTACAGGTTTATTGTACCAAGTGCAGGTGTCCAGGTGTAGGCTGGGGACTGCCAGGCTCCTTTGTATTGAGGCCAGGGCTGCCCAGTGCCGGACACAGCCAACTCCAGCTGACTCCAGTAGCCTCACTGCAGGGCATGGCTAAGCCTTGCAACAGAGATGGTGGTTTCTCAGGGAAAATGTATTTACAAAAGTGGAGAAAATGCCTGAAAGGCAGAGGAGGAGAGGAAAAAAATCAGAAATAGCAGAGGGAGAATGTAAGGTCAGAGGAGAGAAGATAGTTGGTGACAACAGAGAAGACATCTCCAAAAAGTCTACAGCCCATTGAGAACCTGTTCAGGAATAGGGGAAAAGAACGAGAATGAAGGAGCAACAGAGAGTAACCACTGCATCTTAATTAAACTCCCTCTGCACCACTTGTTGCATCACTGAAGCATATGAGTGTATATCGAGGGAGACTCTCTGCTACTTTATGGGTATCTTGTCCAAGATATTTCTAGATCAACTGCCCTTGTCCTTTTAGGTAACTTGAACTTGCCAGATATTAACTGGAAATACCATGCAACCAATACAAACAGGTCCAAGAATATCCTAAAGCATTTGATGACGGTATTTCTTGGTAGATACACTACGGTAGCTGACTAGGAAAAGTGCCCGTCTAGATTTTTTACTTATAAACAGTTAGGGCGAAGTGCATTTGGCATCTGCCTTGGCTGTGAAGCAGACAAGTTTAAAATCTTTGATGGCTGGAGGAAAATTTCTATCAAAACTTTGACCCTGGATATAGGCAGAGCAGACTTCAGGCTGCTCAAGGAACTAGTTAGCAAGATCTCCTCAGACTCTGCTTTTGAAGATATTGGGTCCCATCAGTGCTGGTCAGTTTTTAAGTACCACCTCTCAAGATCACAGCAACAGGAAATTCCAAAATGTCAGATTTCAAGCAAGTGGAGCAGAAGGCCAGCTTGGCTAAGCAGGTTTCTTATTCTAGAGCTTAGGTGGAACAAGAAAGTGTATGGTCACTGGAAGTGAGGTTGGGTGACAGAGGAGGACTACAGAGATGCTGTTCGCCATTATAGGGTGATAATTTTTGCAGCCAAAGCTCAATTGGAGTTGAAGTCGGCCAGTACTATGAGGGAAAATTAAAAGGGGTTTTAAAAATATATTAACAACAAAAGTAGGACCAGCGATAACATTGGTCCATTACTTGATAAGGGTGGTCATGTCACAAATGGGGACATAGACAAAGTGGAGATGTTTACTGACTTTTTCACCTCTATCTTCAACATCAGTGATGGGCTCTGGTGGTTCCATCCTGAGGTGGACGACTGTGGTAACTCCCTGCCAACTCCGAAACTGTGTGGGATTTGCTGCTCCAACTGGATGCATATAAGCCTATGGGGCCTGATGGCATTCATGCCATGGAACTGAAAGTACTGGCTGGTGTAATCACAAGACATCCCTCAATTATTTTTCAATGATCTTGGGAATCTGGAGACACCCAAATTCACCGGAAACTGGCATATGTTGTGTCAGTTTTCAAGAAGGGTAAGAAAGAAAACCCTAGTATTTGCAGGCCTGTCAATGTCACTTCGGTGCCTGGTACAGTTACGGAGATTATTATGGGAGTTACTGAAAAATACTCAAAAGACAATGCTGACACTGGCCATAACAAACACAGGTTCAAGAGGTTAAAATCCTGCTTTTATTTCCATTTATGACAAGGTTACCCACCTAGATGACAAAAGTATGTAATGTTTCTGGATTTCACCAAAGATATCAATGCTGTTTCTCACAGTATCCCTCTGGACAAAATGTCTAATATGCAGTTAGACAAATATATAATATGAAGAGTGAACAACTGGTTGATGAGTTAAAGGGTTGTAGTAAGTGAGATTACTTCAGGCTGGCAGCCAATCACTATTGGGGTTTTGCAGTACTCCATTTTAGGGCTGTTCTCTTTAATGATTTTTTTTTTTTTTTTTTAATTAATAATCTGCAGGACTCAAATGCATACTAAATAAGTTTGCAGATGTTACTAAACTGAGAGGAACTGTCGAATCCCTTGAGGGTAGACAGGCCTTGCAGAGAGATCTTGACTAATTAGAGTGAGGGGCAGTCACCAGCTGCATGAAGTTTAACAAAAACAAGTGCTGGATTCTACATCTGTGCTGGGGCAACCCTGGATAAATGTACAGACTGTGGAACAAGATGCTGGAGAGCAGCCCTGCGGAAAGGGATCTGCACCTCCTGGGGTGCATCAGACCCAGCACTGCCAGCCGGGCAAGGGAAGGGATTGTCTCGCTCTGCTCTGCCTAGCACGGCCTCACCTCAAGCAGGTGGTGCATGTTTGGATGCCACAATATGAGAAGGACATAAATTCATTAAGCACATCAAAAGGAGGGCTACAGAGGTGGTGAAGGGTCTCAAAGGCAAGGCGTATGAGGAGCATCTGAGGTCCCTTGTTTTTTTTAGCCAGAGAAGAGGAGGCTGAGGGGAGGCCTCATGGCTGCCTACAGCTCCCTCCCAGGGGAGCGGAGGGGCAGGCGCTGAGCTCTGCCCTCTGGGGACAGCAACAGAACCCGAAGGCACGGCATGGAGCTGCGTCAGGGGAGGGCCAGGTGGGGTGTTAGGGAAAAATTCTGCAGCAGAGGGTGGTGGGCATGGAACAGGCTTCCCCATGCAATGTTCACGGCCCCAGGCTGCTGGAGCCCAGTCGGCACTTGGCCAATGCTCCCAGATGGAGGGTTTAAATTTTGAGTGGTCTTGTGTGGAGCTAGGAATTGGATTTGATGATCCTTCCAGCTCTTCCAACTGAAGATATTCGATGGTTCTATTCAATAAAGACACATAATCGAAACTTCAAAATATAGTAAACTACCTATTGAATATTATTTGGAATGTTTATATTGTAGATCCTTTTTTTTTTTTCATTTTTGGATTAACAGTAAACTATATACAATACTGAAAGAAAAAAAATGAAGAAAGCGTATTTCTTTTGATTGAGGTCCCATAAATAAGCATATAGCATATTCAGCACTCTGCCAAAATCCTCCCATAATAACCATTCACATGTAAATACAAAATTACATTGTTCTTTCATGTTGTGACAATACACATTTTAAACCTCTAGCAATCAAGTCAAATTTTATCCTTTTCATAAAGATGTCAGCCCTTCCTTCCTGCCTTCCTCCCTTCCTGCCTGCCTTCCTTTGACACAGTCCCCGATAATATCCTTCTCTTCAAATTGGATAGACACAGATTTGATGGGTGGACCATACGATGGGTTAAGGACTGGTTGCAAGATCGTACCCAGAGAGTGGTTGTCAATGGCTCAATGTCTGGATGGAAATCAGTGATGAGTGGTATCCCTCAGGGGTCTGTTCTGGGACCGATACTCTTTAACATCTTCATCAGTGATATCGACAGTGGGATCGAGTGCACCCTCAGCAAGTTTGCACATGATACCAAGCTGTGTGGTGCAGTCGATACACCTGAGGGACGAGATGCCATCCAGACAGTCCTAGACAGGCTAGAGCAGTGGGCCCAGGAGAACCTCATGAGGTTCAACAAAGAGAAATGCAAGGTCTTGCATCTGGATCGCAGCAAATCCCACTAGCAATACAAGCTGGGGAATGCGAGGATTGTGCAGAGCCCTGCCAAAAGAGTCTTGGGGGTACTGGTGAATGACAAGATGGACATGAGCCAGCAGTGTGCCCTCACGGCCCAGGAAGCAAATCACATCCTGGGCTGCATCCAAAGAAGCGTGGCCAGCAGGACAGGGGAGGCGACCCTGCCCCTCTACTCTGCTCTGGTGAGACCCCACCTGGAATTCTGTGTCCAGGTTTGGAGACCTCAGTACAGGAGGGACATGGACCTGTTGGCATGCATCCAGAGGAGGGCCACAAAAGCGATCCACGGGATGGAACACCTCCCCTGTGAGGATAGCCTGGAGAGAGTTGGGGCTGCTCAGCCTGGAGAAGAGAAGGCTCTGGAGTGACCTGACAGCGGCCTTTCAATATTTTGAGGGGAGCTACAAGAAAGAGGGGGACAGACTCTTTACCAGGGTCTGTTGTGATAGGACAAGGGAAAATGGTTTCAAATTGAGAGAGGGGAGATTTAAACTAGATATAAGGAAATGTTTTTTATGATGAAGGTGGTGAAACACTGGAACAGGTTGCCCAGAGAGGTGGTGGAAGCTCCATCCTGGAGACCTTCAGGGACAGGCTGGACAGGACTCTGAGCAGCCTGATCTAGCTGTAAATGTCCCTGTTCACTGCAGGGGAGTTGGACTAGAAGAACTTTAAAGGTCTTCCCTTCCAGCTCAGATGATTCTATGATTCTGTGATCCCTTCCCTTCCCTTCCCCTTTCCTAGCTTCCCTAACTTCCCTTCCCTAAACTTCCCTAAATTTCCCTAATCTTCCCTTCCCTAAACTTCCCTAAATTTCCCTAAACTACCCTTCCCTAAACTCTTCCCTTCACTCTTCCCTTCCTTCTCTCTTGCCTTTTTTCTCTTTTCCTTTCCTTGTCGTTCCCTTCCTTCCCTCTATCTTTTCCTTCCCTTTCTCCTTCCTTCTCTCTTTCCTTCCTTTCCTTCTTCCTTCTCTCCATCCTTCTTTCTTTCCATTTTTTCTTTTTTTTTTTTTTTTTTTTTTTTTTGGAAAA
>VXAV01011647.1:25086-42337 GCA_013399715.1 Alectura lathami
TTATCTGCTCCTTTGTATTGCTCTAAGCCCCTTACACAGCAGTGTTACACCCCAGCACCCTGGAGGGAATGATGCAGAACAGATAACGACTCATGCATTTCTTATATTCTTTAGCACACAATCCATACACACTCTTCCACAGAGAGGGTTTCATCTACATGATGAAAATGTTGAGCCTTCCTTGAGCCTGCTGTGCGTTCTTTTCTTCTCTTGCTAAGTACTTGCAAAGCTACAAAACAAGGAAGGAAGAAATTCACCCTCCTTGAAGACATCTTTGATCCCAGACAGGTTCAGCACTCCAGCTGTCAGTGTAGGGGAGNATCACAGTCCCTATCATTACCATCTACTAGTAGGTGTCCTGTTCCTACGTCTTAATACTTACCTCCCAAATTAATCTTTCTTAACTACAGTGTGCTTCAAAAAACAATCGCTCTTTCAAACTTTTCTCCATATATTGATTCTGCCTCAAGGACCACAATTCACTACAAATTTATCACCTCAGAATAACTTGTTCCCCAGGAAATTATAATAAATTAGGCATTGAGATCGATATTTATTAGCGTCTATTCACAAATGAATAAAAAAATAAATAAAAAAAAACATAACACAAAATAGAGAATAATACATATGGGACTTCAAAAAGAGTAGAAAGCTTAGGGAAACAAAGGAACTTATCTATTCCTCTTTTTCCAACACCTCTCATTATTGCCTATTTTTTGGAAATATCTTATATATGTTTGTGTCTTTGTTTAAATGCTTCACTTCTTCCTAGATACTCACCAAGGGGACTGCAGGAAGGGCTGCTGCTCAGATAATAGCATTTCCCTCCTGCAACGTCACTGATATGATAACAGAGCAGCAGTTTCTGTAAATTTTTGTGATTACATATTTTTTGAGTTTTGAAAGGATTTATGTCTTCCACCTTCAGAAAATGCCTAGGAATTTGTGTTTGCTCCTGTGTTTGGAAAATATTTAGCACATTTGGGACACATTAAAGCAATAAAAATAATCAGAGAGATAGGACTCTCTTCCTAGGTTTTTGCTGGATCACACCATAAAACCTACAAGAAAATGGAGTACTCCTACTCCAGCATAAGGAAATTTTTCAATTGTCATATGAGAACAGCAGGTTACTGTTTATCATCACTAAAATAATTTGACAGAAGATACCTGTCTGAAGAGCAAAAACCACAAAACATCTCTCTTTATTTCCTGTATATGGAAAAGTTCAAAGTAGTAGCATTATTTGGGAACTTCAGGCTGATTTCTTAAATCTTAAGTGCACTTCCATATGGAATGCATTAGTTATCACAAACAAGGGGCAATGACTAGGATGTGAAGCACCAAGTGTTCTCACAATGTTGCAGCGGTAAATTAATGCCATCATGAACTTACACAGTCACAATCACATATAACTTACTACTTCAATTACTGTGCAAATTACTTGCGTGGCTTATGATAAAGTTTTAAAAGTAAAGATGATTCTCTAGGTTATATGTTAAAATACAGAGAAGTACTGGATACAGGAAGAAGCAAGGTTCTAAACAACTAAATTGTGTTTCACTGTGGTAGTATTACTACAACCTGTTTTTCAGAGAAAGTGTTATCTAGCATGTCACATAAAGGAATGTGAAAGACAAACATAAGTAAGAGGCTGGATGATTCAGATAATAACTTTGTGAAATTAAAAATTTAATTGCATATCTGAATAAATCTACAAATAAGAAACAGAGTATATTAAGATTCTTTCAAATTTACTTGTGTCAACATTTACAAAAAAAAATAGACAAATGCAATTCATACAAATAGTAACAATATGGAACAAAAAATATTCATATCAATGTGCTCATCTGAAAAACATGGTCTTTTTCTAGGTATTTGCTTTTTTCATTATTCCAAAGTGCAATTCTAGTTACAATAGTAACTAGTTCATTGTTAATCAATAATAAAATCCATAAGCCTGAATGAAGAAGGAATGAAGATATTTTGCACTCTTGCCTGAAATATTTTTTGCTATGTAACTACAGTAGTAATATAGAATCATAGAATTGCTTGAGTTGGAAGGGACCTTAAAAGGCCATCTAGTCCAACTATCCTGCAATGAACAGGGACAACTACAGCTAGGTCAGGTTGCCTAGAGCCCTGTCAAGCCTGATCTTGAATGTGGGGCTTCCACCACCTCTGGGCAACCTGTTCCAGTGCTTCACCACCCTTCTTGTAAGGAACATTTTCCTCATATCTAAATCAAACCTTCCCTCTTTTAGTTTGAAATTGCTTCCCCTTGTCCTATCACAACAGACACTGCTAAAGAGTCTGTCCCATCTGTCCTGATCCGGAGTCGGGGGAGGTTTCTTTTCAATCCCAAGAGATAAAATTAAGACAAAAACGAGGTCAAATGCCATGCAACTAAACCTAGATTTATTATCAAGGAATTGAGAGAGAATAGCAATAGGACAGAGTGAAATGGAAAGGCAGAAATTAAGCAACAATTCGAGATAGGGTTGCAAGAATAGTCACTACCCAGGAGGTCCAATAGGTGTTCCAGGGATTCATTGATGGTCCAGGAGTTCAAGGGTCCAGGAGGTTGCTGGTGGCAGGCCGACGATGGCAGGCCAATGGTGGCAGGTCGATGATGGCAGATTGAACATACACAGACAAACTGTTGCAGAGTTTTTTATCTGGTCAGGCCACATGCTTGGTTACGCAACTTCCACCAGTTTGCTGGCCCATAGTTTCTGCTCTTCTTGGCAATAACAGGATGTGTGTCCCAAACAATGCCTGTCTGGCATAGTGTCCCATATCTTCACTCAGATTTGAGCAATCTCTTGAGATATAACATTTAAAACTTTACAGTTTCTTACACCATCTTTCTTGTAGGCCCACTTTATCTATTGAAAGGCTGCTATCATATCTCCCTGGAGCCTTATCTTCTCCAGGCTGAATAGCCCCAGCTCTCTCAGCGTGTAGTCTTAAGGGGACGTGTTCCATCCCTCGGATCATTTTTGTGGCCCTCCTCTGGACGCACTCCAACAGGTCCATGTCCCTCCTCTACTGAGGACTCCCCATCTGGATGTAGGACTCCAGGTGAGATCTTACCAGCACGAGCAGAGGGTCAGGATCACCTCCCTTGCCCTGCTGGCCATGCTTCTTTAGATGCAGCCCAGGATACAGTTGACTTTCTGGGCTGTGAGGGCACAGGGCTGGCTCATGTCCAGCTTGTCATTCACCAGTACCCTCAAATTCTTTTTGGGAGGGCTCTGCTCAATCTTTTAATCCTCCAGTTTGTATTGCTAGTGGTTGTTGCCGTGACGCAGGTGTAAGACCTTGCACTTGGCTGTGTTGAAAGTCATGAAGTTTGGCTGGGTCCACTGCTCTAGCCTGTCTAGGTCTGTCTGGATGGCATCCCCTTCCTCATGTGTATCGACTGCACCACACAGCTTGGTATCATGTGCAAACTTGCTGAGGGTGCACTCGATCCCACTGTCGATATCACTGATGAAGATGTTAAAGAGTATCGGTCCCAGAACAGACCCCTGAGGGATACCACTCATCACTGATTTCCATCCAGACATTGAGCCATTGACAACCACTCTCTGGGTACGATCTTGCAACCAGTCCTTAACCCATCGTATGGTCCACCCATCAAATCTGTGTCTTTCCAATTTGAAGAGAAGGATATTATCGGGGACTGTGTCAAAGGCCTTACTGAAGTCCAGATAGATTACATCAGTGGCTCTTCCCTTGTCCACCAATGTCATTGCATCATCAGTGAAGGCCACTAGGTTGGTCAGGCAGGACTTGCCCTTGGTGAAGCCATGCTGGCTGTCACAAATCTCCTCCTTGTCCTCCATGTGCCTTAGCATAGATTCCAGGATGATCTGTTCCATCACCTTCCCTGCACAGAGGTGAGGCTGGCAGGTTGGTAGTTCCCTGGGTCATCCTTTCTACCCTTCTTGAAAATGGGTTTCACATTGCATTTCTTCCCGTCACCAGGTACTTCACCTGACTGCCAGGACTTCTCANTCATTGCATCATCAGTGAAGGCCACTAGGTTGGTCAGGCAGGACTTGCCCTTGGTGAAGCCATGCTGGCTGTCACAAATCTCCTCCTTGTCCTCCATGTGCCTTAGCATAGATTCCAGGATGATCTGTTCCATCACCTTCCCTGCACAGAGGTGAGGCTGGCAGGTTGGTAGTTCCCTGGGTCATCCATTATACCCTTCTTAAAAACAGGTGTGACATTGCCTTTTTTCCAGTCACCAAGGACTTCACCAGATTGCCATGACTTTTCAAATACAGAGAGTGACTTGGTGACAACATCAGCCTATTCTTTCAGGATTCTGGGATGCATCACATCAGGACCCACAGACTTTTGGATGTTCATGTTCTTCAGGTGGTCACAAAATTCACTTTCAGTGGGACGAACATTGCTTCCCTCGTCCCCACCTTCCGGTCCATCCTCTCGAGGGGTGCATGAAGAACAGTTGTCAGCGAAGACTGAGCCAAAAAAATTGTTGAACACCTCAGCCTTCTCCTTGTCTGTTGTCACCAGCCTGCCCATATTGCTCACTAATGGGGGTACACCGTCTTGGACCTTCTTTTTCCCGTTGATGTACCTGTAAAGGTCTTTCTTATTCTTCTTTACCCCCCTTGCCAAGTTCACTTCCAGCTGGGCCTTGGCTTTCCTGACTTTGTCCCTACACAGCCTGGCAGCATACCTGCACTCCTTCCAGGATACCTGTCTCTGCCTCCACTTCTTGTGCATTTTCTTCTTGCTCTCCTGTTTGATCAGCCATGCTGGCCTCCCACCCTCCTTTCCTCACTTTCTATGTATTATAAAAACTGTTGTACTAAAATGTACTTCACAGACTCGCAGATTTACATTGGAAGGGGACCCCTTGAGATATCATTCAGTCTAAATGCCTTGCTCACACAGGGTCAGAAAGAATAGGTTGTCCAGGACCATGTCCAGCCACTTTTTATGCATCTTCAGAGATGGGAACTCCAACATCTCTGGGCAACCTACTCAAGTGTTTGACCACAATCACAGTAAGAAAAGCGTTTCCTTGTGTTCAGATGACATTTCCTGTTCTTCTGATTTGTATCTGTTTCCTCTTGTCTTGTTAAGTGGGCCTCAGTATCCCTGTTTTCCTTGTCCTGGGAAGCCCGGAATTGGATGCTGCACTCCAGAGATGCTGTGCTTCCTCTGAGTGCAGTGCTAAGCAGATCACCTCCCTCAGCTGCTGTCAGTGCTCTTCCAAATGCAGCCCAGCATGCTGCTTGCCACCTTGGCCATGAGTTCACATTGCTGGCTCATGTTCAACTTGTTACCCACTAGCACTCCCAGAGATTTCTTTGCACCTGTTTTCCGGTGTGTTGGGCCCCTATAGGTGCTGGTGCATGAAGTTTATTCCTCTCTCGTGCAGGCCTTTGGATTTATTTTCATTGACTTTTATGACGTTCCTGTCATCCCAATTCTCTAGCTTTTTGAGGTAAATATCTTGTTTACCAGACACTCCTTCCTGATTTGTATGGTCTGTCTTTCAAAATTCCAGACAAAAGTTACTCTAGAGAATGAGCTAAAAGTGAAACAGTTTGCATGATTAGATCCTTATGTCTCCATTTTAACACCTAGCAATGTAAGGGTCAACTCTGGCGTGGGTAAGAATTTCTTAGAGCTCATATATGTGTACATGGAATGTACAAAAATTTTTAGTAGTCAAGAGAAAACTGCAGGTTTTCTTCCCCTTGCTTAACTCTTTCAACCCCCCAAATACTATTTTTGATTGTTTGTCACTGAAAAACGGCAGTACTGTTATCCTATGTGTGACAGGATCCATCATGGCTGACATCAGGAAAAAAAAAAAAAAAGTGATGATAGTACAGCCAACTGGGAAGAAACACTGATTTTTAATCCCAGCAACAAGGGAACATAAAATAAATGCTCACAGTGCAAACTTGACAATGAAAGATTGATCAGAGCAAATGCAAAACCAGCCTAGGGATAATGGTGAGAGCATTTTGAGAATGATTTCTCTTTTCAGTTTTAACATAAGTACTTAAATAACTGATGTACACATCTGCTTATTTGACATTCAGATAGCTGTTCTTCTGAATTAATGGAATTCATTTATGTCAAATTATCTAAATTGTGCCTAGAATTATTTGCATCAGCAAATTGGTTATTCTATAGTGACTAGACTAAAACACCCTCTACACATTTAATATCAAAATAAATGTCTAACACTGCAATATTTTCATTTGATAAAGGTCTGTGATAGATACAAAGGTTTAAGGAGCTCAAAAAATTTGATTTCCTTTGTCTGCTGAGTAGTTTTTTAATTCTCTCTGTTGCTTTACATAATGAAGATGAATATAAAATAGAAAAAATAAAACACCAAAATAAACAGTAGAGAGAAAATTAAATGGTAGAAGAGAAGATATAATTTGACTGAAATTAATAGCTCATAAGCATTCAAGTAAGTCAGAAATTGAGCTTGTGTGATGTTTTTAGTGTACTAAGTTGGATATCTCTACTTGTATATGTTCAGAAGCTAGGAAGGCAGTGATTTACTTTTCCCAGTTAAGGAACAGTAACAGAATATAGTATAGTTGATTTTCCATTGTACAGATAAATAGGAAAAAAAATCTAATATGACAGGTTAAGGAACGAAGGAAGATTATACTGAAGTGCAAGACTGGAGAGCACATGAGAAATGACTAGTCTAAGCCTTTGAGGCAAACGATATGAAACAGTCTGCAAAGGATAGTGCCGCTCTGTCAGGGCAGTAAGCCTGATTCTACTCTGTAAAACTTATATCAGTTTTATGACACAACTTCTTGATTAAATCCAATTTATTTACAATGAAGAGAGGACAATCAGAACCAGGATGTAGTAATGAACATAGAAATGTTACACAGATCCTCTGTTGTTGCCCAGGAACTAATGTGTACATATATTGGGATATGCTGTGGGGGTTTATATGTATTGCACAGTTGTGGAAGTCTGATTCATATTCTGAACAACATTTTGATTCAGTAATGCCCTTGATTTTGTTGTTAGTATTAACCAGTGGTTTATATGTAAAATTCTGCAGAACTGATGTATTATAACAAAATCATTTTTTTTTTTGTTAAAGAATGTTAAAATCTGAAGATCCTTGTAACAGTTGAAAGGCTGAAATTTCACCAGCAGAACATAACATGAACCCAAACAGTTATTTACATTTAAGTAGCAGAGTATGAAAGATTTTATTGTTTTGAAAGGAAGCTTTGTATGAGAGATTTCTGCAAAAAATAATAACAGAAACACAAGGAAATCAGGAGATGCTACATTAGCAAATCGTTTGGATAAAGTGTTATAGAGTATCAAAGAAAGCATTGAAAATGTCCCCATCCGGAAAGGCAAACTTAAAGCCATTTAGTTCCTCACTTTGACAAATAAACCCTCTCAGAATGTACAGGATTTTATAAATACGTTGAAAGGTAAAAAGCATAGCTCAGGCACATTAACTGGACGTGCAGACAGAAACTTAGAATCAAAAACAAATCAGCTATGACAATGAGGTTAAAAACATGAAGAGAAAAGCAAAAGAAGAATATTTGAAATAGTCTTCAAACGTATTTTTAGCTCATTTTAAGAAGAGTACAGGGTGTATGACAAAAGGGTTCCAAAGCAAACTGCATTGTTTTGCTTGACTTGAAGTTCTTGAAGTGCTGTACTGTGGAAAGGACTACACTTGTGAAAATGAAGCAACCATTCTGAGAGCTGCTTAGTGACAAGTACTCAGTATGCTCTGCCTCTGACACGACATTCTTCCACTTCACTCAGACAAAAGTTGGAAATGAATAAACATTTCTGAACAAACATATCAAGTTTTTCCCCCTTTCCTCCATTATGAAAATGGCATGCACAATTTTTAGAATAAATTCCCAAATGATTATTTGAATTCTTTCATAGTCTTGAATGAACATTTTCAATTTGTAGGATTGCTATATATCTGCTTAAGATCTGATTTATGTGCTGTGATTCTGCTCTAACTAGTATATTTGACATACTTCAGCACATGAAGAGTTCCATTCTGGCTACTGGGTTTGCATGAGTTATTTAACTAATTTAACTCATAAATGAGCACTAAGGGAATTAGTATTAAATGAACAAATACATATATTATTTTGTAGTCAAAAGACAAAACACACACATGGGTTTGTATTTTCCCTTTAATTAGCTGTTTTAAAGAACCATAGCAATAATGGTGTTGTAGTGATAATTTAAAGATTTTTGCACAAAGGAATTTTGGAGACTGTATATCTTTTATTAAACAACCAAAATATCTAAGGAAGCACAGGTAAGATTTAGCTGACTTTCATTTTGCATCATCATTCTGCTCATTGTTCCAGAAAACACTGATGACATTGTGGCAATTCTGATAGTGGCAAATTTTCTGCATTTTAACAAATATACACAGAGTTATTTTCCTTTCATTTATTCATGCTGAGTAAACACACAGTACATTTCAGTTACTTTAATTGCATGAACAAGCTGGGAAATGTTTAGTCAGACTGTCTTTGACTTTTAAATTCTGTAGAAAGACTCCCCAGAAGTCTTGTATTTTTGCCTCAAAGAGAAAGAATTAAAATATTTCAATTATTTTAGTATAATGCCAGAGGACAATTAAAAAAAAAAAATTGTTTTTCCTTTGTAGTCTGAATTTTAAATGTACTTGACATGCCATACCCAGTATAAATAAAGAGGTGTAATACCAGTGCTTCTTTTCTTTAAGCAGAATATTTCTGCATGCAGACATTGGAACTATACTACATTCTGTCCTTCTATTATGAAATCATATGACCTCATATTCTCTGTCTCTACTTAAAAATGCACTTTAGTACTAGAATACATGATCAGAGATGGATGGTCTTCCTTATGGTGATGCCTGCACGCACAGTTAGGGTGACTAGTGGCTGGAAATTTCTTCAAATATGTATATGAGTACCATGCTACCCTGCAATAGGGTAG
This sequence comes from Alectura lathami, assembly GCA_013399715.1. Lineage (NCBI taxonomy): Eukaryota > Metazoa > Chordata > Aves > Galliformes > Megapodiidae > Alectura > Alectura lathami. Next base: position 34,105 of record VXAV01011647.1, read on the forward strand.
TATTTCTTAATTGGCTGCACTCATTTTTTAATTGAGAAAACATTTTGTTCTATAATTCAGAAACCACCAGAAACTAGTGAAAGCAGCAGGCATTACAGTTTTTATACCTTCAATAATTGCAGTTATTTGGAACCTACTGTGCCTCTGTGTCTTTGCTATATTAAGTTTATTGAATAGAGAGCAGGAAGACAAAACCTCATCCTTTTATACTTGGTGAGTTAACTTTCCTGTTTTGCCTGCTGTATCTGGCCAAACGATTCAAAGAGGCAGAGGTGAATAGCCAAGTGAAAATGGAGAATGTCAGTCTAGGTCAAAATATCACCCTATGCAATTCAGTTTCAAAGGACATCCATAAGCAGCCATTAAAATTCTAATATCTAAGTCTTGGAAAAAATTTAAAGAGAGGAGCAAATGACCAAACATTAATCAGGTCTCTTGACAAAGGTTAAAGGAATGGAAAGTGATAATAACTCATCCTTGCTATACTTTTACATAATCATATCATGGCCTACCTCTGTTACCAAGCTATATGTCATCCTAAAGTGCAGGGGTAGGGACTGAATGGTTTCTCCCTCGCTGATAGCTCTTCTTCAAATTTTAGTAGTGTTACCTGTGTCTTTGTTTCAATAGTTTATTCCTTGCTGTCTTAAAGCTTCCAACAGGAATTGACAAAAACACTTCTGGTTGCCATACTCTCTGGGGACTAACCTTATTTTTTGTCATTGGTTTTGTGATAACCTGGATTTATTGTTGCACTAGCTTACACTAGGCCAGCTTCTTATTATACTCTCTGTGTAACAGCTTGTAGAGAAGGACCTTTGAGAAAATGTAGACAAAGGACTGCACATATACAATCATTTATGTTTACTTGTCTTAAGGGGGCAGCAGCAGCATGCTGTGCACCTCAGGAGCTCCATTTGTCTTCTCTGTCCATGGAAAAGATTAAATGCAACACTTTATTTGATAGTGGAGCTTAATGGGATCTCAGTGATGTTTGTTATATCAGGTGTTTATGAAAACAAAGTCCAGTGTTTCAGCCTGATAGCATTCATTTTTTGACATTTGTCAGAGACATAAGCAATTTAATATCATGTTTAAGTGCTTGGTATGTGTCACTGTAGTTTAGCTGGACAGGTATAAGGCTATTGCTGTTAGTAGCAGCCATGTATGCATATTTTCACAAGCACAACTCACCTGGAATTGCTTTCTGTAGTCATTACTAAGGCCTTAGAGGCATAATTTGAAAATAACAGAATGCAAATTTACTCTGGCACCACTCTTTACAAAGCCACATTTCTGTACTGTGACATACTGAATTCTAAATGACTTGCATACAACACAGTTGGTCTAATATGTTCTGAATCACTCTCACTTTCTCCTCAAGTATGACCCTTACAACTCTTTGCTGCTTTCTGAAGGCAAGGTCTGAGCAAGTTCATTGTTTTCCACTTGGTTTCCTTTGTTACCATATAATTTTGACTCCATATCCCACCTACTGTATCAAGCTATGTGTTTCCACCCAGGTAAAAGGCTATAGATCACTAGAATTCAAGAGTAGAGCAATTCAGATCAAACACCTGGAATGAGTCTATGCAAAGAGAATCAGTGCTTCACCAAGTATCTTCAGAAAGCATCATTTTTTTTTTTTTTTTTTTACTGTGAGCAGCTTTACATACAAAATTTTCAGATACTTTTAAATGCATGTATCAGCTAGTAGTTTTGCAAGAAATTGTACAGGAATACGTCAAAAGAAGGTAACACTCAAATCAGTGTGTCTTTGTAAGTGATGCTGAGGAAACAAATAGCTAGCAGTACCAATCAAACCAACCACACCAACGAGCCCAACCAACCAAAAAAAAAAAAACAAAAACAACAAAACCAACCAACAAAAAACAAAAAAACACCTGTGCAATGGTGCAAGATAAAAGAAAGCTATGGTAGGAAAAAAGAATTTCACCCATTAGGTATCCTAAGCCACATATTTATTGTGAATATACTATATTTTCACAACACAATATGCAACCCTCTTTAATTCTAGAAAACTGGTGAGAAAGAATATTTTCCTGTGATGTATATTGTGCCACCTAGTGTGGTAAAGATTATAATTAACACTCAGTGTCTGATACAAGCTTTGTAAGTATTCTTGCCCCTCAGAACCAAACTAAGCTATAGGAAAATGCAGTTAAATCAGGCTGTTAATCCACATATTGGCACACAGAACTTGCTGTTACAAGGAGGTCTGAAAGGTGAATAAAAGTAATAAAGATACAGAGGTCACAAATACACAGATCATGAAATCCTTCTGAAAACATTTTGCCATTTTAATAGTCTTAGGGGAAATGTTTCAAAGTTCTGCTTCTTTACATGTATGTATATTTCTATACGTGTTCTCCCTATATACATATGAGAAAGGTGACAACAAATAAAGATATGTGAAGTCAGACCAGAATCCTGCATTGCTATACAAGATTGCAGTATGCTGCACTCTCCAGTTTCATGAGGCAATAAATGATGGCATAGCTTCTTTTTCTTTTCTTTCTTTACCCTCTCACTTTGCGGAGTGGCTGAGACTGATTAATTTTCACTCTTCCACACAGTCTAATATCCTTCATTTCATTACCATACATAGCAGGTCTCCTTCTTGCCATAATACTATATTGGACAGAAAAGGCTAAGTGGTACCAGATTATTACTGTTATTTCAGTGTCTCTATAACTCCAAGACCTCTGATTTTTAGAGATTAACTTTCTTATTAGAACTGGAGTAAGAATTGAGATTATTTGCGTTTCTTCCTTTGTATTTCTCAAGGTGAATAATCTAGATTTCTTTACAGTTAAACATCATTCTAATGCACCAGCATTTGTGCCGTGGATATTTTTCAAGACTTCTGTTCTTTGTGAATAATTTCATGTGCTCAGCTCAAGTTACTCCTTGCTTCTTAATGTATATTACCGGCTCTGCAGTCAGCCAGGCAGAGTGCGGGACACCATAGCCAGCAGTCAGCAGTGGGGGCTGTGGTATTGTCCTGCAGCAGCTGTGGCAGCAAAGGAATGTAGTGATGAGTACCAAAGACTGCAGGGCATTCTTTTCTCCTGGAGTCACAGAGTAGCATGTGGAAGAGTTTGTACTTCTTATCATGGGTATTTCCACTTGCGTGATAGAGCTCTTCTTAGGCTGGCAAATAGAAGTACAGCTGCAAGTGGGATTTTTTAAAATGCTGATGATGCCACAGGTGCTTGAGAGCTCTTCACAATATTGTATATGTATATGTGTATGCACAATATGTATATGTTTACAGTAGTTCCTATGTATGTGGGCATGTGTACCTACATACAGACAACAAAAAACAATGCCAGGAATGTTCCAGTATTAATAATACTTTATGAGTGATAAGTTTATTTGTAATTTATTATACTAATTTATAAATACTTTATGTATAATGTATTATATATATTATACATAAACACATTATGTATAATATATAACATATACATAATGTATATAAATACATTATGTATAATATAAATCATGTTCCCATGCACAGATAAACACACTATGTGCATCAGTAAAGACATGCATATGCTGTAGCTGGACCAACAGTCCTTGGCTTTGTATATTACTCCACTACAAATATAAGCGCTCTTTATTCGTGATTGAATATCACTATCTGTCTGTCATTTACCTTTAATTAAACTGAAGTAGATAATACTGGGGGAAGGGGTTCAAAACAGACTATTTACACTGAGTATGGATTTCATTGATTTATTGTGAATCTGCCAATTTAAAATGTTGACGAGATTCTCGGATTTTAAGAATCCTTTACTCAGAATGAAGACTTCACAGCACTGGGGTGATAACACTTGGGCTAATATTATGTGCCAAACTATTTTGTGCATAGAAGCATGTAACACAAAGCTATTTTGTTAATCTTCTCCTTGTGTTAATTTTGTATTTTTCTTAAAAAAAATTGGAAGATTTATGTATTATTTTCCTCAATCCTTGTGATAAGAAAGAAGAATCATGATGTGATTGTCTAGTAGATGCATTTTACTGTGCTACTGTACGATGGAAGGAGGATAAAAGTCAGAGGGAAAGCAGAAAGTGAAGCAGAGGTACTTGAGAAGCAGAGGTCTTCAATATCTTTATCAATGACCTGGAGAGTGGAATTGAGTGCACCCTCAGCAAGTTTGCTGATGACACCAAGCTGAGTGGTGCAGTTGATAGCCCTGAAGGAAGGGATGCCATCCAGAGGGACCTGGACAGGCTGGAAAAGTGGGCCCACGAGAACCTGATGAGGTTCAACAAGGCCAAGTACAAGGTGTTGCACTTGGGCCAGGGCAATCCCAGGTATGTGTACAGACTGGGAGAACTCAATGACAGCAGCTTTCCGAGAAAGACTTGGGGGTTCTGGAGGACAAAGAGCTCGACATGAGCCAGAAGTGTGTGTTTGCAGCCCAGAATGCCAACTATATGCTAGGCTGCATCAAGTGAGGGGTGGCCAGCAGGGGGAGGGAGGTGATTGCCCCCCTCTGCTCTGCCCTCGTGAGGTTTCACCTGCAGTGCTGTGTCCAGACCTGGGGCCCCCAGTACAAGAAAGATGTGGTTGGCAATCCTGCCCATGGCAGGGGAGTTGGAAACTAGATGATATTCAATGTCCCTGCCAGACAACCCTGGTTCATTTATACCTGTGACATCCTACAATAAGTTTAGCTCTGTTTCCTCTAGTTCGGGGAAAAAAAAAAAAAAAAAACTCAGAAAAAGAAAAGATAAAAATATTTTAGAGTAAAGGGTTTTCTGTTTATCATGGAAAGCATTTGTTGAGTTTGGTAATGAGGCAATAAAAAAAAGTAAACGTAAAGGTATGTTCCCCTTCATGTCAAATCTGGTGGTTTCAGGCTGATCACCCACTCTTCCAGATACTGACAATAATCAGAACATATGGTTTCAAGATTTTTTTTTTTTTTAAACTCCAAGCTCAGATGATCATAGCACACTATTTTGTGTACCACTGTCCTCTCTGTAGGTAATTGCAGACTGAGGAAAACAGGATGTCTTCAGGCAGGCCTTAGGAACTGGAAAGCAGGCAGCTACTTGAGCCTGAAGGCTGCTGGTGGCAGCAGAAGACCTCTTGTGCCATCTGGGAAGACTGAACAATATTTAGTGTAAAAACACTTAGCTTGAACACTCCATCCACATCTAATACTGCTAGTGAGAAAGGAGTCAGAATACTTGAACTACTCACAGCTCTCTGAAAATCTATTTCTCTCAGATAATTGCATATGGTTTCCTAAGGATTTCATCCTCCTCTTCATATGAGGACTAACCTGTTCAGAAACACTGGAACAGTTTTCAAGCCTAGACACATTTATGTGAGAGTTTAGACACCTTCAAAACTAGTCCTCTGAACTTACATCTGCAGTAAGTAGTGAGAGAAGGCTGTTTCTTTTCTTTTTTCTTTCGTTCTTTCTTTCTTTTCTTTTTTTTTTTTTTTTTTCCATCCAAATGTAGATATATTGCATTTTGCTTTCAAACTTTAATGTGGATAATACTGCTCTGAAAAGAGTTCCTTAACCTGAAAACTGCCCCTGTGGCTCCACACAAGAATATCTCCGTTACAAGATACTCCAACATCGTTCTGAATCATTTCTAGAACCTGGGCCCAGACACTGAACGCACATATGAAATGTCAAGGTGACAGAATGGGGCTTTGCAAATAATATTCTCCTTCAGATCATAATAAAAAAACTACACAGAGCTGATCGAAAAAAATACAGCATGTGAAATTGTCCAAGAGAATGCCAAGACACCTGAGATCCACACAGAGTAAAGATGACTTAACAGTAAACTATATGCAATTCTCTTTTACCCTCATAGTTTTGACAGTCTATATTATAGTCTATGTCAAAGACAGCCTACGGGGGATGCTGTCAGCTTCAAGAAGTTCACAAAGCTAAATGTCTCACCATGCTGATTCAGCATAATGGCATTTATCTGGGCATACAGTACTCTCCTGTAGCAACAAACAAACAAACAAACAAACAAACAAAACCTTCCCTGGCCATCAGGAGAAACCTGGCATTTTTTTTTGTTTCCTGTGGGCTCCTGGGCTTTGATGCCAGGAAGGATATCTGCAGAACCTCACTAACAATGTCGGCAAACCATGGGAAATGCCATTTAGAGTGATTTATTTCCTTCTAACCCATTTGTAGGCAATCTGTGCTCAAATGTTTATAGTAAAAAGGTCAGGATAATGAAATGCTTAGGATGAAGCGTGCAAGAGAAAGAGAAGGAGTAAGAAAGAAAATTGCAAACTGAAACTGAAGCATGTAGGATCAAAAATGCAAAAACACAATGAAGCCTACCACCAAAGGTCTTTCATTTTTTACCACCAAAGGCATTATTTAAATAATTCTTTAAAAAATCAAAACATCATGCTTCGTGGTTTGGACCCTTTTTTTTTTTTTTTTTTTTTTTTTTTTCCACTAGTGAGAAATTAGGCAGATTACTACAGTTTTTTATGGAAGAGTTTTCAGCACAAATAGAAANTTTTTTTTTCCTTCCACTAAAGTAATGACAAGAATATGAGTTTTCTACTTTCTATCCTAAAATTAATTTTATTTTTACTTTAAAGTAATAACCAATACAATCATAGAATAGAAAGTGTGGTTTAATTTGGAATAGTTGGACTTCTACTTGTAAGTAGATTTGTATGAAAGCTTAATTTATGAACTATGATTGTTTCATAATATATCATGCAGAAAGCTGTAGCTTCATGTAGTAGGAACAAATCTATGACAAAAGGTTGAACATAGGAGCTTTTACTTGATTAACAAGGATGCAAGTAATACACACAAGCTTTCAGGATCCAGTTATACTGATTTTCACCAGGTGTTGGATTTCAGATGTTACTGGTAAAGTGAGGGAGAAATTCTATAGGTATCAGAAGAAAATTTGTAGGACTTGAATCTTGTGCACAGAAGTCTGAAAATTACTGCACTCAATGAGGCTAATAAAACAAATAATATTTTCTCAGGGGCACTTCATGTTATACGGATAGCAATCTCAGGCCTCCTAAGTGATAAAAATGTCAGTATATTTTCACTTGCTTTTGCACTCAGATCAAGTCCCTATCTCAATATAGTTGTTCCTGTCTCTGAACTGTTTTATGAAGTCCCTTTCATGCCTTCCTCTCCTTTTCCCCAGACCTTAAACAAACACACATTCTTTTTGATCTTTGAGGGATATGGACTTATCCTTTGGCTCTCCACAGTGAGGAAATCTTGAAATCTGTCTTAGAGGGTCAAAAAGCTTGGCAATCTCTGTTTCATTGATGTTTTTATGATATGTTAAAAATATACTTATTGAAAATATATAATTATTCCTCTGTTAATTTTTTTTTTTCCATGACAAAAAGACACTGAAAAGAAAATGCAAAGCTCAGAAAGGTACACACTTCAATTTATATTGTAGTAGTAACAGATGGAATGTGCTCCACGACATATATGAGCTATCTTTCGATTCATAAATGAGGAAAATTTTACTGTACTTTTCCCTGTTACGCTCCAAAATGGTTATCAGATGCAGATAGAGAGCAAAGAGCAGGGTCTAGCCCATCAGGTAATTCTGTGGATCTTTTAAGAATACAAATTTCATGAGTCAATATTTCCATTTCATTTGTACAAATATTTTTTTTCTACTGACAGTAATTTTCATAATATGTAGTATATAACAGGGGTAATAGAGAAGTTACTATTTGTAAGTTAAAAGGACATATTCCTTATAATGCCATGCATGGAATAATAGAAATAAAAGAAAATTGCTTGTAGGAAAACCAGAAGAATTTAAATTAGAAAAACTGACTTCTGGTGTTCAGATGACCTTATGCACATCATAAGAAAATTAAAACATTAAGCAGAAACAAAAGTAAAAGTTTTGTGTTTCAGAAAACTGCGTCACACATTTTTATAAAAAAATTGCAGCCCTAGATGCTGAATTGTTCAGAGAGAGACTTTATATCTATTACAAAGTAAAACAAATACCTATCAGTTTAGGATCACCACAGTAAGGAAAAATGTGTACTTATGTGGTTCATGATCAAGTGGGGGGGGTGGGGGGGAGGCGGGGGGATGAGGGGGATTGTGTGAAGATAAAATTCCCTAAAAATAAGGTCTTTCCTAAAGACTCATAGAATCACAGAATGGCTTGGGTTGGAAGGGATCTCAAAGATCTTCTA
>VXAV01011647.1:73425-88796 GCA_013399715.1 Alectura lathami
GTGCTGGCTGTCTCAGATCACCTCCTCATCTCGCATGTGCCTTAGCATCTCCTCCAGGAGGATCTGCTCCATGATCTGTCCACACACAGATGTGCGGCTCACCAGCCTGTAGCTCCCCAGGTCTTCCTTTCTCCCTTTCTTAAAAATGAGAGTGATGTTTCATTTTATCCAGTCACCAGGGATCTTGCCTGACAGTCACAGCTTTCCAAATATGATGGAGAGCAACTTGGCGACGACATCAGCCAACTCCTTCAAGACCCTGGGATGCATCCCGTCCGGCCCCACAGACCTGTAGACGTTCAGTCCCATCAGGTGGTCTCGGACTTGTTTCACTCTTACACTGGAAGGATTTTGCTCCCCCCATCCCCACTTGGATTTTCAGGGACACGAGAGACCTGGGCAGCCTGACTGGCAGTGAAGACCGAGGCAAAGAACTCATTAAGTACCTCAGCCTTCTCCGCATCAGAGGAGGCCAGTTCTCTCTTTCCATTCATTAGAGGGGGAACACTCTCCTTCACCTGTCTGTTCTGCCCTATGTAGCTAAAGATACCCTTCTTGTTTTTTACATCCCTTGGCAAGCTTAGTTCTACCCGTGCCTTGGTCTTTCTGATTCCATGCCCATATATAGATTTTACATTTGTCTGGCATTCTAGTTTGTTGTACAGGGATTGATAAGTTTATTTTTAAATTAGGAAATCCAGGAATATGCAGTCTTTATAAGCTTACTAATTTTTTTTTTTTTTTTTTTCTTTTTGAAAAGCTGAGACGGCCATAGGCCATCTCTATAGGAAGTCTGAGTATTCATAGATTCTGTCACTGCAGATGAAATTACTTGTTTCATATCTTTGACCAATATTTTTACATTTTTTTCTGTTGCCTAACTTTTACAGCTTGTCTTCTAACTTTAAATGATTCAACATAAATGCATTGTTATATCTACCCTTATTCCATAGAACTCTCCAAAAAGTAAGAAATGCAGACATATATTCTCTTGTTCCCTTTGACACAGTTTGTTCTCTACCTAAACCTAACTCTCTGCATACAAAAGGAAAAAAAACTAAACACTTTCAGAACCTACTACACATCCAGTGGTCTCATTCAAAAAATCATGTCATTCATATTGCCTCAGCCAACCTTAGCTGTCGATGTTCTTTACTATTTCCTGGCAGCTCTGGCACTTTTTTAAGGCAAGTCACTCAACGTCATGAGCTTGATTGGTGAGATGTAGTAAAGTGTACCATTTTCCCCAGATTTTTAACCTGACTTTTTAATACTTGTATAATGGGTAAACAGTTCACTGCATCTCTAGCTGCTGGCATATGGCATCCTGGAGGACAAGTCAACCCGTCAGATTAGCCATGTAATAGACCCAGAAGCACCTTTAAAGCTGTAAAACAAAATTGCTTATGGAATCTGCCAAAGTACCAGATGCTGCTGTTGGATTAAATATTTTTCAGTGCTTAGCATCTGAGCTCTGAGGCTGCAAGCAAAGCCTGAAAAAAAAATGCTAGCCAATCTTTTTTTTTTTTTTTTTTTTTCATTTCTTTCAACTTGAGATTGTTATTATTTATATTTTTATTTATATTACTATTTTTGCCATGTAAGTTGTTGGTCTTTCTGAACGTATTAAACTGCCTTCTATTCATATTATTTCACAGTAAAATTGATTTTACATTTAAATTATTCTAATTTCATTATTTAAATTCATTTAATATAGCATTCTGATAATTGCCAGAAATGTGACCAACAGCAAACAGAAGTCATTTAAGATAGTTAAATAAGTAAAGAAGATGCCTGACATAGCTATGAAGAAACTTTGTTAAGTATCAGTAGGACTATCTAGCTGTAAGATGAAAAGAGAAAAAGCATGACAGTGTCAAGTGTCACGCAAATTGGTTTGATATCTGAAATAACACATAAGCATATATCATGGTAATTCCATGTCACAGGGATGTTATAGGCCCTTTTTTTTTTTTTTAATTCTGCAAGCTTGGAAAGTTTTATAGGCTTTGTAGATTTCTGTGTNTGAAAATTTTTTTGGTTTTTTTGATTTTTTGTTTTTTTTTTTTTTTTTTTTTAAACAAGATGTAAATAAAGTAATTATTATTCTTTCAATTTAAGTACTAAATTTTACATGGAAACACTTGGACCCTGGGCATTAATAATATTTTTTATGAACAATATTTAGTAATTTAATATTAATCAGATTTATGTGAAATATAGAATCTATTTGACTGATACAAGTGAGCCAGTAGCCAAGTTTATGCTAGGCAAAGCCTCAATTCTTTATTTTTTCAACTACATAAACAAATACATCCTGGTTTTACTTCTACTCTGATAAATTCTCTCCTCTGATGTAAATTTAGCTCAGGAAAGATGTTCACTTTCTACTACAAACTGTTCTCTTTTTGGAATCTGGGCATTAATACTGGTATTAGCATGCTAAACAGCAATATGTGAAAAATAATGCCCCCAGATGAAGAAAACCATTGAATTTGTTAAACAGATTTGGAATAATCTGCTTTATCTTCACCTTCATAGCATTTTGAATCCAGAATATCATTATTAACTTCAGCTGAATGAATCATAGAATCTAAACGATTTATTAGCTCTATATTGCACCTTGAAAAACATGATGCATTAAGAGATGTCATGATTAATTGCTATCAAGCACACCAGCATCAAAACTCAGGTGCACTACTGTACTATTGTGAGGCATTATGGCAGATACCATCCAGCTACTCTGCAGCTACATGATCAATGCTATCATTTTTGATTGATGTCTCTGACACTGCTGCATTCAAAACAGAACAAAACCTCATATGCTTTTGATAGATGATGAACATAAACTTACAAAGTGAGAAATTATTATGTGGAGGAATTGAAAATCTCCAGTGAAGGCTCCTGCAAACATTAGGATGTCCTTCACCGAAGGAAAAGAGGCACAGAATTTTTGGATGCATTTCTATGCAAGAGGTAGGTAGGTGACATTTCTATTTTAGAGTACGCTTATGAAAATGTAGCTTCTTTCTCATTTTTTAGGCAACACATAAGACTAATTTTTGCAATATGTAAAGAGGAGTTCTTTCAAAAAAAAGTTCTTTATACTTCTATCTTTTATCACTTCAGATGTAAACAGTTCATTTCTGGTCTTGTCCAAACTTCATCTTTTCTGCTGGGCTATTCAAAGTGACAACTCTGTTGTGCATCTGTGGTGAAGATTATTTTCTGAAATGTGATCATGTCTTCCTCAGACTCTACAGTGAATTACTGCCTCATTATGCTCTGCACTGGTCGAATACCAAGAAACTGCAATGCAATGCAACTGCAATGAAATTGCAACATATGACAACGTACTCCTTCAAGAAGTTTGCTCCTGGTACCTTAGGCAGTGAAAAATGTTCATCTCTCATCCCTGTACACAAAGAGGGAAATGACACATATTCAGATTAGTCTTTGGCAAAACAAAATTCCAGATAAATTACAAATTTTGTACTTCAAAGGATTGAAAAGCTGGCAAATATATACTCATTGAATTAGGTTTGCCATTACAAATAATCATGGATATTCAGCTTATCTTGATTGATTGAATTTAACATACTCCACAGTACTCTCACTTACCCAAGATTCTTTGTGATAGACAGTATGTGTAACTTTTATACTTGTAACACTTCAGTACCCCAGCTGTGCACACTCAGAACAACTCATTCTGGAAACATTCTGTAGCTGCTAAAAACTATATTTTGCTGCAGATAAGCTCTGAATAAATAACATGTCCAATGCTTTTAACTCCTTAAAATACACATAAAAAACCTTGCAAAATATTTAATGCTAGCTTTGATAGGAGGTGATAATATTTTAGAAGGCTCATGGTATATTGTAGTGATAACAGCTAAAGGTGACAGATTTAAGGTGTGCTAGAGAAAGGGGTGAACCAGCTTGGATAAATTAAAACAAAAGTTTAATATATATATATATTTATCTGACTTTAGAACTACATCTTGGATTACTTTTAAATTCTCAGATGTTGTAATGATGAAAACTGAATTTGAAGATAGCAGGATTCAGGATTACGGAACTTTGAAGGGATGAGAGACTGCCTTACAGAGATGAAGATGTTTCAATCTTAATTTAGATTCACCTTCATTCTTGATTCATTTAGATTCATCCAGATTTAACACACTTTTGTTTGATTTTATAGCCTCATAATTTCCACTAATCATGTGTTCCCTCAGTCTGTATTTTCACTGCTAAAATTTCAACACACAGAACAAAAGATTTGTATGTGTTTTGTTCTGTTTAGAAACATTTCCAAAATAGGCTATTTTTTTCCTCCACTGACATAATAAATTGTACGCCTTTGTATGAAATTATAATACAATAAACTTCTGAGGAAATGCATGTTAATGTAAATAGGAGAATGCAACACAGCATTGCTTCTGCTTCACTTCAGCAAAAATAATAATTATGCATTATCAATACTCATGAGGGAAAAGAACAGAATCTCACAAAGACTGACATACTTCCAGAGCTGAGAACTTCTCTTACTTATTCTTGTCTGGTTTGGTTTTGTTGGTTTTCCCTGTGCAAACCTTCTGATGAAGGAGGTGATTGGTAAAACTATGAAGTACAAGATGAAATAAGAGTGGAGGGTCTCCCATAGAGATGTGCTTGTTTCTGAGAAGGGTTTAACCAATTGCATTCTAGCAAGCAGTACAGTTTTAACATAAATACAGAATTACAGGGAAAAACACAGGAACCTTCTCTTTCTCTTATAGGTGACTATTCAGTTGCAAATGGCTTTGTATAATCAATGCAGAGCAGTCTCAGCCTGTCAGTTTGGGTTTACTTTCAAGTACGGTAAACCAAGACTTGCCTTGTGTTTGTTTGGGAGTGTGTGAGACAGTGTATATACAGAGATAACAACTTGGAAAACTACAGATAATAGACTCACTTCCCAGTTGGTGGCCAGAGCTCGTGAGCAGATAAGAAGAAAAAATAAAACAACAACAACAAATGGTGCTCAAAATAACTGACCAGGCACAAGCAGAACAGTTCAGTCAAAGTTTTCTGATAATTAGGACAAAGGTCATAAAAAGACCCTAGCCCCANNACCTGAGGGAAGTAGGGTGCATGTGCAACTGGGCGGCAACATATGAAATGAGTAACATGAATCTGTATGATGATTCCAGGAGTGCTAATGAATATGTAATGCCTGAATACCATATAACTGTTGAGTCTTGCTAAGGTGTGCATGATCTGAGACTTTAGTCCTGTGCCACCCTGGGGCTGCAAATAAAGAATACCTGCTTAACAGTAAGAACCTTTGCNGCAACTGGGCGGCAACATATGAAATGAGTAACATGAATCTGTATGATGATTCCAGGAGTGCTAATGAATATGTAATGCCTGAATACCATATAACTGTTGAGTCTTGCTAAGGTGTGCATGATCTGAGACTTTAGTCCTGTGCCACCCTGGGGCTGCAAATAAAGAATACCTGCTTAACAGTAAGAACCTTTGCTGTTGAGTGAATTTCTTCGAATCACCCTCTCTAGCTCCAGTTGTTGACACTCTTAGCCTTTTTAAATGGACAATGGCCTTTTTATAAGGGAAGATATCACTCTTCTACAACAANTTTTTCCCGGTTTAAATTCTCCATGGTTAATAAAGAATATGGTAAGCATGGGAAAATGAGCTAAATATTAATGATCACTGAAAAGAAACAGCATGTAAATAGAGAGACATGAAAGAGATGTCTGACACTTTTTGGCAGAAACGAGGGAGAAAAGCTGAGAAGCAAGGTCACAGAAGAAGAAAAAGGGCAGTAGAAGAAATGACACAGTTATGAGAAAGAAGAATTAAAAATTGCCAGTAATGGAAATAAATTTCGTGGAAGAAAAAAAAAAAAAAAAGATTAAGAAAAATCTTGGAAAAACAAACATGAAAAAAAAAAGATGACTGAAAAAAATCCAAGCAGACTAATTAAAACAGCCATGTCAGCATTGTTATACAGTGCCAACACTGAACCACAAATTACTACATACCAACTAAAAAAGCTCGTACTTCTGCTCCTCTGAAACATGGAAATCATTTTGTTAAAATATATATTTGTCTATCAAATACCTATGTCAGAAGAATAGAAGCACACACACAAAAAGTCTACCATTGCACTGGAAAGAAACACTTAGCAAAGTTCTGGGCTTCAAAATCGTATATTTTATTGGAGATGAGTAATGAAACCTTTATGATGGTAAGTAATGAATTTTCTCTCTCGTGAGAAAAAGAAGAGAAAAAGAAGCCACCCACTAGGATGGCTTCCTGTGGTGGAAGCACATGTCTGGGCTTAAAACTGTTGTTCTGAAACAACAAGTTGTTCTGCTTTTAATAACTGCTCCACACTTTTCCAGTTACATTTCTAAAAGATAAATGGAATATTTTTAAGTGAACTGACTTGGCGAGTCAGTTGCTATGCCCTACATCGAACATTAAGGCTAATTGTCTCAAGCACTAAGCCTTTGTAAGCTGCAAACATGGAGCTAAATGTCTCGAGCATTGAGCTGCTGTGAGTTGCTCAGCTCAGACACTGGGTCTTTTAAGCTGATTGATGCCTCCAGCAATACACCTCTGGTAGAACAATAGAAGCTACCCAGCTCCGGCCTGGACTTTCCAGAACTCACCAAATATTGGGGCTTAGACGGGTAGGACGTGTCGTTGCCACAGCAACCCCTTCCAGAAACTGCCCTAATTGGCCACCTTGGACGTGACAGCTGCCAGGCCTGCCCAACTGGAACCCTGGTATACATGCAGGTACAACCATTTGGGTTTTGGGTATTTCACCTCA
This sequence comes from Alectura lathami, assembly GCA_013399715.1. Classification (NCBI taxonomy): domain Eukaryota; kingdom Metazoa; phylum Chordata; class Aves; order Galliformes; family Megapodiidae; genus Alectura; species Alectura lathami. The sequence goes on from VXAV01011647.1 coordinate 80,270, forward strand.
ACAGCCAGAGGAAGAGTACTTTATGGATCAGAAGAACCAGACCTTGCAGAAGCAGACTTCGCAGGACCCGTGGTGTGATTATCTTGCATGCTTTTTTTTTTTTTTTTTTTTTTTTTTTTTTCTTTTTTTCCCTCTCTCTTTCTCTCATTAGTCTTTCTCTCTCTCTTTCTCATTCAATAAAAGTTGCTCCCTGGTTGACATTTGGCCTTGTTTGTGCCTTGGTTCTGAGCAGCCGTACGCAACAGCAATCTCCATATTGCAACACCTGATCAGAAGAAAAGTTTAATACTGACAGTACTGTTTGCTGAAGACCTATATAATGATGGGGTAAAAAGGACACTGCTGGCATTGCACAAACTACTCACGGACTTTGTGCCAAACCCCTGTTCTGGCTACACAGCAGTGTTGATCTCAGTTCACACTGGCTAATAACTTCAGTGGCACAATTGGCAGTTTTTCTTGATTCACTGTGTTGTAAATAAGAAAAGAATTATACTCAAAAGAAGGGAGGAAATGTTCACAAAATTAAAGTCTTAAAATGCTCAAGGTAGCTTTGAGAATTTTTTTTTTTAATGTCAATTATTTTGATATCTTTACAATGCAAATATTTGCAGATTCTTATTTTGATGCATAGTATAGGTTTTTAATATACATGCACATATTTCATATCAAAATGAATAACTTGGGAAGAAACAACAGAACTTTGCATCCCTTTTTATCACTATAATTCAGGAGTGTATAGTGAGGATGTGTGACATTAAAAGAAAGTGATATGGACAAAAGCTTTCATTCAGTGTGATTCAGTGTACAGTCTGGTTATATGTGACCTGGATAAGATTTCACTGTTTCAGTGTTTCATATGAAAATTGACGAATTTGTTTTAAGCATGAAAATTGAGGAAATCACTTGCGTGTTTGATGTTATTAATCATATGCTGATCTTGGATATATTTCGATTAATTTTGACAGCCTACTATGCAAAGCAAACTGAATTATATATTTGTGTTCTATATACACATATTCTTTAGTCATTATAAAAATTCATATATATTTATACTATTAAATTGATTTTTACAGAATTTATAAAACATATGTTTAATGGTGTTATGTACAGGTAAGTTACCTCTCTATACAATGCTATTCCCCTTTATGGTTTACATGCTTTGAGATCTATTGTGGATGGCAAAATCAGGCCAAGGTAACAAGGTTGGCTTAGAAATAGGCATATGTTATTTGCGTTGTGCTATTTTCAGAAGTAGATTTACTTAATTCAGTTGAAAATTTGGATGCAAGATGACTTTTTTGAATGGGTAGGGCTGGAGTGAATAGTAAAGTCTCTGAAGAAGAGCAGTAAACATTGTGGTCTACTGACTAGATGAGTTATACTGGAGCAGTTTATTGAGTCATGTCAAAGATTCAGATAGCAATGGAATTTCATTTTCATGTTTATATTTACAGACAATACGGTCAGCACTCTGTGTGCTCTCCTTTAGCCACTGGCAGCACGAGAACGTGGTGCATATGCAAGAAGCCAGCAGTCCGCTTTCTGTGTTTCACTTTCCTGCAAAAATTACTTAACTTAAAATGTGATGTTGACAATTTTATAGCCACAGGGACTGGTACGTCAGGTTGATGCTTGGAACTGATGATCATAGAATCACAGAATCGTTTGAGTTGGAAGGAACATTTAATGGTCATCCAGTCCAAATCCTCTGCAGTGAACAGGGACACATACAGCTGGATCAGGTTGCCCAGAGCCCTGTCCAGCATGATCAAAGGTCAAACATCCACCACCTCTCTGGGCAACCTGTTCCAGTGCTTCACCACCCTTAGTGTCAAAAACGCTCTTCTTATATCTAGTCTAAATCTCCCCTCTCTCAATTTGAAACCATTTCCCCATGCCCTGTCACAACAGACTCTGCTAAAGAGTCTGTCCCCTTCTTTCTTGTAGCCCCCCTTTAGGTACTGAAAGGCCGCTATCAGGTCTCCTCAAAGCCTTCTCTTCTCCAGGCTGAACAGCCCCAGCTCTCTCAACCTGTCCTCACAGGGGAGATGTTCCATCCCTTGGATCATTGTGGCCCTCCTCTGGACGTGCCCCAACAGCTCCATGTCCCTCCTGTCCTGAGGACTCCCCATCTGGATGCAGCACTCCAGGTGGGGTCTCACCAGTGCAGAGCAGAGGGGCAGGATCACCTCCCTTGCCCTGCTGGCCACGGTTCTTTGGATGCAGCCCAGCATGCGGTTGGCTTTCTGGGCTGCAAGGGCACACTGCTGGCTCATGTCCAGCTTGTCACCCACCAGTATCCCCAAGTCCCTTTTGGCAGGGCTCAGCTCAGTCCTTTCATCCCCCAGCTTGTATTGCTCGTGAGTGTTGCCATGACCCAGGTGCAAGACCTGGCACTTGGCTGTGTTGAAACTCATGAGGTTTGCCTGGGTTCACTGCTCCAGCCTGTCTAGGTCTGTCTGGATGGCATCCCGTCCCTCGGGCATGTCAACTGCACCACACAGCTTGGTGTCATGCGCAAACTTACTGGGGGTGCACTCGATCCCATTGTGAATGTCATTTATGAAGACATTAAAGAGTGTTGGTCCCAGTACGGACCCTTGAAGGAATCGAGGTCAGGGTAATCTTCTTGTCTCTGCTTCCAGTGGTAGGTAAGGACACTTGAAAGGTACAAAAGGATCCAGTCTATAAACACTTAGCTTCAGGGCTCGTGCCATGGCCAAAGTTTTGGGTTTTTCAGCAAAAAAATGTTTTGTATGTCACCAGGCATGCAGTTACTGGATGGGTTTCATCTCCCTCAAAGTGGGAAAGAGGATCCTTGGGAAAAAGCTAACAGGGCTTATTGGAAGGCCTTTAAACTAGGTGTGAACTGGGAGGGAGTAAAAGTGAGCCTGCCCATGGTAAGGTGTGTGTTAGCACAGCTAGGTTAGAGGGACAGAGCTGCCCTCGACCTGCTGCCCTGGGATGTGCTGATAATGCTACAGCATGCCTGAAATCTTAAGACAATGTGTCAGGGGTCACTGAGACGAGAGGAGAAGGCAACAGGGAAACTCAGGGGAGATAATTCAAAGGAATTAAGGAGTTATCCTCCAAGAAGGTGACAAGGCTCACTGCCCTAACAGAGATGATTCTCTGATTCCTATGATTCCTTTGACTGTCATTTTCAGTTATGCAGGCAGCTGGCTATACTTCTTAAACAGTTTAACAGCTCAGAACTGATAATTATGTCTGGCAGGGCTCATTTAGTATTCTTACTTCTTCTCATTGAAATTAGTAGCAAAATTCTAAAATATTTCCTTTCTTACCTGCCTGTTTCTTTGATATGAATCACATGCAACATCGTGTGCTTACACTTGATTAATCTTTCTCGCAAGTTAGGTTCCCTTAAGATACTTGTATGTTGAACAGTTTCTGACATATAAGGTTAAGGACTTTGCAGTTTAGTTTTGCCCTGAAATGAAACTGAAGGAAATGGTTTTCAAAAATAAATATTTAGAAACTCAGTATTTCAATATCATCAGACCATTTCACTTTTGTGAGATTTTTTCACTTTTGTAAAATGCTAATTGTTCCGGTTCAGCTTTCTCCCAGTATTGTGATATGACAGACATCCCAAAATGTAAGTTAACATGACCATTTTACTTTAATAATTATGTAATGCCATTTTGCAGTTCTAGGCCAGCATGGGTTTCAGATTAAGTGACACAATCTCTGGAAGTAGGAGAACTAAATGTTATGAAGAAAAGTGCGTAAATGCTAGAGAGTATTTTCTCATGTAGTGGATGTTGCAGCTGCAGAACTCCTTCCCAGAGAATACAGTGGATGTTAAAAGTTTCTATGACTCAGTCTCAGACTAAGAGAAGTCTGGAAACATGCATGGAATGCAAATTTACTAAAAGCTCGACATTGATCTGGAGGAGCAATAGGGTAAGGTAAGGTGTGGGCTTGTGCTGTGTTTTACCTTTCCTCAGGTATTCTCCAGAGAGGAATGTCGAAGTCTGGCTTCTGTGCTGGTCTGAAAAATTGCATTTGTATTTATAATCTCAGTGCTGGGGAGAACAGAAATTGTACAGACTCCATATGCCTCCATGACTCGAGTACCTAGCACAGACTGAATGAAAATTGTCTTTTTTTGTTTTGCTCTTAGTAGGGTGGCAAGAGTGAGAGGAGAGTGCAGGGAAGTTGATTGTGCTTTTTGGCAATGTGACTTCACATCAAAGTCCATGTGATGCTGATTTGCAAGCTCTTTCTTTAGTCCTGAATTTGCTTTGAAAATACATCACAGAGATGTGTGAAGAGATGTGTGGTATTCAACACTACTCAAAAGAATTCACTTTTCTATTTCTGTGTGAAGATAAAGCTTTGGATGTAGCTTGAGGTAGGTCAAAAGAATTTATAAAAATAAAAACAAAATCTGTCCATATACATTTGAAATATTGTCAGATAATACTATTAATGGTGATTAATATGAATTAAAATTGATGCATTGATACTACTGATCATAATCACTCATAACAGTCAAATATTTCATCCATAAAATAGTACTGTGTTCCTAGAATACAATGAGTTCTTTTGCAAAAAATGAAAAATTTGACATAAAATTCAGTTTCATCTGAATGCATAAGAATTTAATTTGCAAACTGAAATTATGAATACAGATATTCTGACTGAAGTTTTGTATATGTATTTTTGAAGCTCTTACTGTTTAAGCATAAACTCGGTCGGATTAACTGATATAATCTATCTGATTTAGCAAAAAATAAGTGTTTTTTTTTTTTTTTTTTATGAAATCTCCTTTCTCAAATCCTAAATTCAGTAATTATTGCTTTAATCTGTATTATTATACTGCTAGAATGGGCTGGGCAGCATGATACTTTGCAGTGGAGAAATCTTCCTGCACTCCTGTAGTTTCAATTTCAGTAATTTGTTAGAAAATAACGGATTTTCATCACCTGCTTCTAACCACCAAGAATAGGTTAGACACAACAAAGTTAAATCTTGATCATTTAGTGGAAAAGTTGGGCTATTACAAATATTAAATACTACAAAATACCAGGAAATATTCCATATTTACAAGGGAAATTCTGTTACAATTTCAGTGTTGTTTGTTTGCATGTATGTTTTCAGATATATCACTATATTGATTAGGAAGGAATTCATCACATATAATTTAGCTATCTATATGTTTTGATGTTTGACCAGGTGGTTATGTAAACCTATTTATAGCAAAAGGAATGAGCAAGCAAATAGAATCTCACCTATCTTAAGTTGCCTATTTTATAAGGAAGTGAGTTGGAAAAGCCGTATTATCCGTTGGCAATTAGGAAGCCTAGAGTTTACAACAAAAAGTTAGGGACTAATAACATGATAGAGCTTAACAGAGCAGAAAGAGAGCATACAAGGTATCCGTGAGATCATCATTGCCAGTTTCATAAGAAATGGTCACATGACAGTGACATGAGAGTGTCCTATTATATTGTCACAGCTAAGCAAAAGCATAAATATGACTCTCAGCTTATGCCCGAACAGCTACAGAAGAGGAAGGGCAAAGGAGAGCATAACAATGTTAATAGTGAGGGAGTCAATGATTAGGGTCAGAATATGGCTGAAGGAAGTTCTTTTTCTTTAGGATATAAAGAAAATAGAAGTGGCTCAGATTTTCCATGAATAAAAGGCCAAATAAATGAAAACAGGACACAGTACAGTTATTTCAGGTGATCGGTCGGGATGACAATTCAGCTTGTAAAAGACAGCAGAATCTTGATTGTAAAATGTTGAAGATGTAAGTAACTGGAGAATGTAGAAGTATGTAAAAAAAAAAAAAAAAAAGAGCTTAGTGTTTTGTGAACTAAAGGGAAAACAGAAACATGATTAATAGCTGAAAAGACAGAAGGAGTTGGGATTAAAAGAACAGGGCTTGATACCAGCTGCAAAACTGTCAGCAAGGTTAAGATATAGGTAAGAATTTTACTTAGGCATTTATCAACATATATACATTTATAGAATACATAAGAATAGCTACCTATAAAATAAATTTATGTTGCCTATACTGGATTGCAACATTTTACCCATGAGATGAAAGGTATTTCCTTGTCTGTTAATCTAACGGTAGAGTAAACACTTTGGTTTTATCTAGTGTTTTCAGTCAATATTAGCATTCAGTAAGAAATTAATATATTTTCTGTATTACGCAATTGTTCTTAATTGTTATTACCAAGTGTAATTTATTGTAACATCTTGCTGGTTTGTGGGAGGTTGATCAAAGAGATCATATTACTCTGTTTTAGTGAAAGTATCCTGTTTATACTGCTATTATGCCATTATAATATAAGCATAGACTTTTTTTTTACATTATAATTTTGTGTTTATTTGGTTGCAGGTAAACTGATAGGTTAGAATTAAAAAGTTATTATTTGTTAAAGCAAGAGGCTCTGAATTTATAATTTGAAGGCTGGAATAAAATGGAAACGATGATCTACTAAGTCTATAAACTCTCACCTAAGGAATATTTAAAATACAGTTTGTAAGGACTCAAGGTTATTACAGTCTATCAATTAACATACTTTCTGAAATGATCGAATATTGAGTTACATAATGAATGATTGAAGGGGCTCGTGTTCATTAANGCATTGTCCAAATGCTTCTGGAACTCTGGCAGGCTTGGTGTGATGACCACGGTCCTGGGGAGCTTGTATCAGTGCCCAGCCTCCCTCTGGTGAAGAACCTTTTCCTAATATCCAGTCTGAACTTCCTCTGACACTGCTTCATGCTGTTCTTATGAGTCCTATCATTGGTCACCAGAGAGAAGGTATCNCAAAAGGCAAACTGTACAACTAATCATTCTTCACCTAGAATCACAGAATCATAGAATATCCTGAGCTGGAAGAGATCTACTATATTCATCATGTCCAACTCCTGGCTTCACACACAAGCACCCTAAAATTAAACCTTTTTTTTTTTTTTTTTTTTTTTTTTTTTTAATTTCAGGAAAGCATTGTATGTTTATCCAGTCTCCTCAGTCTCCTGGAATACAGAGANTAGGACGCCATGACGCCTCCCTTCAGTCTTCCCTTCTCTGTGCTGAACAAACCAAGGGCTCCCAACTACTCTTTACGCATGTTGCCCTCCTTTCACTATCTTCATCTGAGAAGGCTTTAGGCAGTCCAGTAGAGTAGTCTGCTTTGAGCATAAAGGATGATTGTTTTCAGCAGTGTTTATCTTCTTTATGGTTAAGCTATACCTAAAGGTCATTCACAGGGACAACAACACAACACATACTTCTGTGAGGAATTAGGACAGAACAGAGATATTATACTGTCTCACTGAGAATGTTGCATCTGCTTTGAAGTGAACAGCTGTATATTTTGAATAGCAGGGGCTGGCCGTTAGGAGATTGTGCATTTCAACACCTAGAGAGTACAGGGAAAATATGTCAGCTTGGTATTGATTGTTGCACTTCTCCTCTTGTTATTATTTGTTTCAGAAATAAAAAAGTTAACAGAGATGAGAGAAATGTTGAACAAAAGCTACAGGTTTGGAACGTCATTGCTACGTAGAAGTGCTAGATGTTCTGAGTGTCAGTGCAGCTACTGTGGCCTTTTCAGATGACCATAGGTTCAGTCTTTGCACCTCTGATGAAATCAGAAAGAATCTGCATATCTTCCAAGTATTTAGTTCTGTTTTATTTGTGAGTTTAAGTGTAGTTGTAAAATGATATATAAAAGTGAATGCATAAATCCTTATAAGCCTGTAATTTTGAGTACCTAATCCAACTGTGGGCAATAGGGTATTTACTTCATAAAATAAGGTTTGGTCTTTCCAGAATTAATTCAATTTTACTTATGAACTTCAAGTCATCTTCCAGAGAAAAGTTGCTGAAGATTGTTTCTCTTTTTAGTCATTTCCATCTGATAAGTAACTCTAAGTTTGGATATCGATAGTGGTGATTTGCAGTGTCACTAGCGTTCTGAGCAGGAACTTGATGCAGTAAAGTTCATAAGTACACAGGGAAGAGAAACCAGCTTCTCTTAAGTTTTAAGCCAAATAGTTCAGATAAAATGTATTCCTTCAATTATAAACTAAAAATGTCAACGTTGCTTTCCGAAAAATTTTAAAAGGGTTGAAGTATGCAGCAAATCAATGAGAACAGGAGTGAGCACTACAGCACCATATGGTCTGAAAGCCCAATTACAACTTCTGCTCTAAAGCAGAATAATGAAACATTGAAGGATCATAGTTCACTAAAGAAAAGTATTTTGATTTCTTGGCCCACTGTCTGAGTTAGTGAGATATAAATCAACTCCAGTCCAATCAATAAGGCTGGAACCATGTTTGAGCTAATTTTAATGTGAATGTCAGGAAGGTGTATCAGGATTGTTTCAGTCCCATGGTAAAACTCTAACAAAAATTTGTTTGAACTTCAAGAAAAGCAAGCTTCCGTGTACCTCATTAAACCTCTCAGCTGTTCTTTGTGTGACTGAACAATTCTCTTGTTTGTGCAAAAATGAAGTATGATTAAATAAAA
>VXAV01011647.1:108343-119128 GCA_013399715.1 Alectura lathami
AAACGGAGGAAATATATGCTAGTTACCTAGAAACAGACAAAACACACACAAAAAAAAAAAAAAAACAAACCAAATCAAAACAAAATCAAACAGAAAGCTATTGTTATGCTAAGGACTTAAATTTAAACAGATAATGAACATAAACTATTATGTTTATATATACACATTATAAAGATGTTTATATATATGTTTATATAAAACATTATGAAGAAAAACACTTATGAAGTGCAAAATACTCTTGGGAACAAAAATCTACAGTGCAAATGTACATTTGTCTAATATCTCTAGGATACTTTCTCTTTTAATAAAAGGTTTTGTTTGATCAAGGCAGTCACATTCACATTCATTTTGGTCTAACCTTGCTGCCTGAGAGGTATTTATACTCAGTCACAAGGCAAGAAAACAACAGTTGTTCTGCAAAGTAGGAAATATTATTTATAAATTCTTATTGATTTGCAGTGAACACAAATCCACCTGTCATTACAGTGATAGGGATTATGGCCCACAGCAGATATGGATGTTTCTGCAAGCCCTAATTGAATTGTGTTCCCTTGTGGAGACAGAAAACTGTTTGTTGGTGTAACTTAACCATCCAGATGGTTTAAAAGCCAGTGAGATTATAAAGAGAGGCATCTTTGCCAAATAAATTGCTTGATGGGAGAACAGTACGTCTCTGTGGCTTAGAAAATAAGGAACGACTGTCATTTTCTACCTTTTCACAAAGCAAAATTAAAACAAAGCAGTTCATTAGAAACTGACTTCCTATACTCTAGCTGATAGGCAGGTAGTAGTTTTTTGTATTGTATGAGATCCTAAAAGGGAATGGCAGTCACTGAGATATACTCTCAACAAACTTGCTGCTTTTGTCTCTTTCTTTGTGATTTCCCACTACTGACTCTTGATCTTCCTTCTGAAGAAGTCTAGGAGGAAAAAAACTATGGTTAATTGTTTTTCATCTAAACTGGTCAGCAATTTCTGTGAAAACTTGCAGTGTATTTACATTCCTAGGAGTATTACTCACCTGACAGATTGTTTCTGTTAGAACTGGTTATAGTAGATAGAGGGCAGCCCTGGAGTAAAAACTTAGCTGAACATGTGTGAAGTGTGGACATTTTGTCACAGATTTCCTGGGAGCAACAATATATTGGATTTTCTTTCTGAAGATGAAGTGACATTTGTCATCGTACGCATATCCCAAACAGTCATTAGGATCAGGAAAACAAGGGAGAAAACAGTAAACCCTTTCTAGTTGAAGGTACATTAGGCAGCTGACCACTGTGGATTTCAGAACATTGTCTACGTTATTGCCTGCAGAATTACAAATTAAGCAGTGCTTCCCTGCTCCTGCTACAATAATTCTTGAGAGTTTGTTCATGGTTTGCTGGAAACAGAGAAGGACCTACAACACTTCTGCTTGCAACTAAAGCAAGCGTTTTGAAATCGTTCACACTGAACAAAATATGGATAGTAACGCCCTTTAGAGACCTAAATTCTCTACACATGTGTCAGCTATGACATCCAGAGCAATTCTGAGCACTGCAGCTGACATCTGATTGAATGAATACTTCTGTCTAATTGCTTTCAAACTGATACATCACTGCTAACACCTTTTCGAGAATGCACAAGAAATCTGTGTTGTTTTTGTTTAGTTCTGTTTTGCCTTTAAGATATAACAATAGTTTCTTGTATACTTCGTCTAGTTCTTCTTATTAGTCTTCTCCTTCATTGTGATAAGTAGCCTAATAAATCTATGCCACTGTTACACTTTATAGCTTGGGAATATTGGTGGTACTTTACTAAGAAAATTTCCTTTTACTTTATAGAGAACAGAGAATAAATGAGAGTGAATAAAGTACTCGTAAATAAACCCACAAGCATTTTGAAGTGATAAGTGAAAAAAAAAAAAAAATTCCAATAAATATATATACATATTTAAAATTATTCTCATTTGTGGCATGTCATTCCTTCAGCAGTTTATTGTAACTTTTAAAATTTCAAACTAGTAAGGCAAAAGACTTAAGAGAAAACTGACTTCAGGAATTTAAACTTAGTGATAAAACAACTATAAAAGTTATAAGAAAGCCAGGAAATAAAATCGTTATGATTGTCCTAGAAATTCACTTATCCAGTGTTAAGCAGAAGGATTAGTAAATTCCATGATAATGAAGAGATTTCATACAGTAAAGAAACTATGTTTAATCCACAATATATATTTCATTCCACGACTTTTTCATTTAGCTTATTTTCTTCTGTTTACCCTACCATTGGTTTTCACAAGTAACCATGTCTTTATTTATGTCATTTGACAGTGGCTCTCCCCCTGAGTTAAGAACTGCAATGTTAACTATGTTAACAAGAATTTTCCTTGAAGGCTGCTTCCTGAAACTTATTCAGCTTTGTTCTGCTTTGGGGTTTTAGTCTCAAATTTGTTTTGACAAGAATTTTTGTGATGGTGAGGACACATTTTGTTGCAGCACATGACCTCTATCAGACCTAAAGCAGCAAATTTTTGTTCCTGATATTTCCTACCTCTCATGTAATTGTCACAGGAACAGACTCAAGCAGTACTGTTCCTAGTTCTCATTACAGGCTTTGCCACGAGAAGATACGATGTGAATATTTAGTTATTTATTTATAGCTCAAAGTATTTTTTAAGCAACTCAGCGATCTGAACACAATGACAGTCTGAAGGGCTACACTGCTTGAGTATGTCATTTACTTGTGAGAATAAGGCACCTTACACTTCTAGTTCCTATCTCCAAAGAAACGACCTTGTAAGTAACATTGAACAAATTTAATAAACTGGCTTCCTACGGAAAAGTCTTAATTTTATCTACTTATATATACGCTGAATTAGCTAGAAAGGACAGACTGTTTAAAATTAGAAGGAATGACCATCCAAAACTCACAAAAATAAATTAGCAGGCTTTATTTCTAGAAATTGTTATCTTGTTTTCTGCAGATACTTTGGAATCTCAATGCATTGTGGGTAAAGCTGGAAAATTAAATGGAAAATAAGTATAAATTAAATTCTGCATTTATGTTATTTTGAAAACATATGCTCTGGAAAACCTGTAAAGTAAATATTTTATTTTGCAGAGAAAATAAAGCTGATTTGGATATTATTTTGTGTGTTAGTTAGAGGGTTCCTTTGTCTTTTGATCACTCTAGTTTGTGAAGATGTATCTAAGCTGCATCACTATGAAGAAAACTAGTCCTTGCCTACTGATAGCTCAGATCAGGGACTTAGTTACAACATCTCTTTTCCATGTCTCATGTGAATATTTCCTTCTCTTGGAAATCAAGGGGGCAAGAGGACACAATTGTGCACATTAAGGCTGTAGCTGTAGCATACCTCTTGATCTGAAGGCATGAGAACATTTTCATTTCTTTCAGAACTCTTCTATATTCTCCAGGTGTAAAATCCTTACTTACTTGATTCGCCTTGGAACCTTGTCTTTCTGTCAACATCAGCTGCTTCAACTTGTACAATGTTTTCTCGTTTTAACTGTAACTTGTGGATAGAGAAATCAAATAGCCTTCTTAAACAAACTATTTTTATTTCTAAACAGAGCAATAAAGCTTCTGAAACCAATAAACAAAGTCTAATTTTTATACTGTATCTTTTTTTCAAAGCTTAACAAATTATCCATTGATCCTTAATAATTCATGGGAACTGACTAATCCTGTAGTATCACTTCCTAACTGTTAGAATCCTTTTGCTTCAAGCTTTCAGTTTTGGCAATGCCTGAAATTAGTTTTGCCACAGCTATTATCTCAGGTGTTGTCCCACTTTAACAGATGCTTTCTATGGAACTATTGAGTGGATTCATGTTTTAATTTTCTAACAACACTGCCGATGAGCTAAGCAGGTCATACAAGAGTAAATAAATACTCCAATACAACTTCACAATAACCCACAACTTGTATATGTACAGAGTCAATGAATTCTCATTTTATGTGTATTGTGTTCCTCAATCCATCCCCATAGGATTTGTGGTACATAGTTGACATGCTCGGTATTTTAATTGAAAAGAAAGATGTCTCACTAAATTTATTACCTAACATTAAGCAGCATGAGATTTCAATCTGCCTAACAGTATCTACTCTATACAGGTTGATATTCTTTCTATTATTTATAGAAAATCTGAGTTTCAAAATCCATTTAGCACAATCAAATTGTGCCAATTTCTTGCAGCCAGCAATAGATGTCAGACGTATGCACTTAGTGCCACATCTAGTTGCCTTGGAGCACTTAGCCCAGATGAATGGTCTTGCAGTAGGTCAGACAGTGACCAGCTTTCATCACTCCTGCAAAAATGGTTCAAAGTCAGAACTTTCAGATTCAAAACAGAGAATCGATACCATTGTATCCCTTGGGTCCATATTTCTGGAATCTACAACTAAAACTAAAATGAAGCATCCATATCATCTGGGTAAATGGAACTACTTTACATGTAGACATTTGTCAATAATATTTGAGAACATTTCTTTGCATTACTACTGTTTTACACTGAGGTTATTTAAATATTTACCAAAAAAGTTATCTGCTATAGAAGCACTGTAATTCCAAATTCAAATGTCATCAGTTAATTTAATCAATACATATCTAATTCCACAATACATCTGTTATCTTGCTCTTAATGGAATAGTTTTGCCTTTCATAAACAGTGAAATATATTGCTTCTTCAGAAGTATTTACTGGTAGTGTTTAGAATATAATCTTTGCAGAATCAAGAGATCAGACAGAACAATATTAATGACCCTGTTTTGACATTAGTTTTTTAGAGATCTACATTAACTCTGAAGTCCTTAAAAACACTTAAAACTAATGTAAGGATACCAGTGATAATTTATCAGAACTCTTCATTACAGAGCTGTCTATGGTATTTGTGCAACTGTAACATGGAACCCCCCAAAATATTTTAGCAGTCTTGGCATTTAGTTCAAGTTTATTTCGAACTCATTAGCTGAGGATCTCATATAGAATATTTAATTATCCGCATGCAAAACACAGTCTGCCCAAACGAAAAGAAAGGTCTTCATTTTTTAAACCACACCAGGGCAAAAACAAACAAACAAACAAACAAAAAAAACCCTCTTCATTTTGCAGTCCTATATGTCAGCTGCATTTATCATATTTTTATATTAATATATATTACCTTAAAGCATATGTCAGGAATTTTGCAGTTACCAACAAATTTCCACTCATGACAGGACAATATTTGCATCTAGCACACCATACTGGTTACTATAAAAGGATGTGTAAAATGCTTGAGTGCCAGTAAAGGTTGTTTTTCCACATTGATGTTATAAGATGATCCTCTTGGAGATAGCTAAAAATATATTGTTTCTCAGCATGATGCAGTACCTTCGGATAGGCCTCCTCACGCCCCACATGGCAGGTGTGAAAACATAAATCACCTCCTGCAAATAACAAATAGATTCTCTCTGTTCCTTCTCAGTTGCAGACTCACATTTAATCACCTCACTAGTTACTCTGCCTTCATCAAGTATGTTATCTGAGTTCTGAAAGTTTGCTTCAGGCTTTTAATCTTCCCTTTTCAAAATAGCCCTATTTTTCTCTAGCATTCTTTATATTATAACAGAAAGAAAATATTTCACATGTGTTATCTGCTAGGGGTTGACTCAAAAGTTTCTCAGAATCATTCTGGCCTTTGGGATTTTGAATAATAACAAGCTTATCTCAAATTGTCACACACAGCTTGTGCAAATATCCCTGGGCATAATCAATGACATTTATTGAAACTAATTCCAGTCATTTCCCATTCTACGTCTCAGGAATCTATCTGAATAGAAGATTGGAATTCTACATTCTCATTTGTTTCTCATTTGTGAGCAGTTTGAAATGCCTGATTTTCTATTGAAAAGAGCACAATGACCAGTGACAACATCTGGGAGTATTTTAACAGAACCTAATTTCTTATGTTGTTTTACTAATACCCAGTCAATTAGGAAGGAGTAGATCTTTTTTATAATGACATTTAAAAGAATCACTTACAAGCCTAGTCCCAAATTTTGTTCTTAAAACTAAGTCAAAGGAATCCAATTAATACCAGCTTACTAAAATAATTAACTCAACCTTAAAAATAAGTGGCTGAAATTGATCAAACCTCCTTAGATCTTGGAGTTCAATGTTCATTTGGTAAAGGACATTTAGCGAGAATTGGCTGGAGAGAGGGCATGTCAGTATTTTCTTGCATTCTGACTGAGCTTTTCTGAAAAGGTGTTCAAGGGAGAAGAACTAATTCTACACGGCAGAGAAAAGGAAGCATGTATTTCCCATCAGTTCCTACTGAATTTATTATCATCTTTTCAGCAATTGATAACAGTAGTTGATACCTGACATTTACTACCTGAAGAATTCCATAGAGCATTAAAAATCGAGGAGCTTATTAGACTCTTGCAGTTAGATATGAACTAAAGGAGGACTATATTTCAAAGCATGCAAGGAGGAAGCTTTACAACAATAAAACCAGATATTTGTCCATATACCTGTAATTGCAATCACCGTTAACATGTTGTTTGTTGCGATCAAATCTGTCTCCTCTTCACCAGAGGAAGCTGTAAGAATGCATATATTGACCTATATAGATATCCTACGGACCTCTTTAAGCAGTGCTTTTGAGGTGTATTATTTCCCAACATGCTTTAAGGAATACCTGTAGTAGAGTGTTCTCCTCTGAAAGACAGTTCGAAAGACCACAGAAGTGTCAAAGAGAAGGTGTAGACTTTATGCACATACTCACCCCTTGTTATGCTTGAGCATAGCGTTACAGAATAGTATTATAGAGTGATATTGTCAGATTCTTTGCAAACATGAATTGCTTGTCCTGAAGCAATCTCACATTATATTAGGTTTCTTTCAGATGTAGTTTTAAAACTGATTGGATGTTAGAAGAAGTAGCAATTTTATATGTATTAAAAGAGTATGACAAGTTACATCATGTTACAGTGAATAATCATTTAGAAAATGTTTTAATGATGTTCCACCTATCAGCTTCAATGCACAGTACTAATGGTACTGATTTCTCTTGTTTATATATCCTTCATAAATCAAATATTAAGTTAAAAACTGATCTCTGAAACTTCTAAACCGTGTCTCTGACAACAGTTATCCTTAGGGTAATAAGATTATGGATCAGGAAAGACCAAGGTATTTATTCTCTGTTCTGTGGCTTGATATTTGCTTACTTATTTTAAGTCAAAAAATAAAAATTGTCAGGAAAAACAGAAAAAGATTGGAGTAGAATAATATTGTACTGAAAAAAAATCTTTCAAAAACAACAACAAAATGAAACAAGCTCTAGCCAAATCAAACTAAAACACCCCCAAAATAAACACAAAACAAACAAACAAACAAATAGAAATCAGTGCAGCTTCCAGAAACATAAAGATTTGTAGTGTCAGGGAAGAATCTCAGAGTTTTTTTGTATGAAATATCCAAAATTCAATCCTCATCTGAGACTTATCCATATTATATTTATCATGAAAAGTGACAACAAGTGAAAGAATCTGAAATTTCTCAAAAATATATAAATTGTCAAAAGGAAGTGGAGTTTTAAACAAAATGGTACTTACAAAGTAGTATCTTTTTCCCTTGAAATGAGAGAAAAAAAGCAACAGCATAGGAATAAATATTAGGCTTTTAGGAAGTGGAGGATAAAGTTCATTACCATCAGCTTTAAAATGTATTAGAAGGAACATAGAGGTGTGTCCCGATCCGATGTTGCGGGAGGTTTCTTAACGATCCCAAGAGACGAAATTAAGACACAAACAATGTCAAATGCCATAAACTAAAATTAATTTTATTACCAAAAATTGAGTGACTATAATGATAGGACAAAATAGAAAAGGAGTAAGGTAGAAGAGATAGACAGAGAGAGAGAGAGAGCTAGACAGCAGAGCAAAGAGATTTTGCCACTCCTCAGGTCCAACGATGTTGTGGTGTCAGGGGGGTGCCCGTCTTTTGTTATGGTGGGTTATCATCCAAGATATGATGATGAGTTGATGTTGACCACACAAACCTGAGCGTACAAGCTCCCTTAGCTATAGTCCAGTGGTCCCAGACCACTCTCTGACAGTTTCTGGCATCCAAGTTCTCAGCAGGGATCTCTTTTGTTCCTGTCTTCCAGGCCTTGCAAATTATAATCAGCAGGGAGAAGAGGAAGCATGTAAATGCCAGACTGTGTACCGCTTTCACAGAACACAATGGCATAATCTCCTAGCTTCCTTTACCAAGCTAAAAATATTTGCTCCCAGGCCAGGTTCTTCAGGAGCCAACGTCAAGTATCTCCTGCCTTGGGCCTTTTCATTTGAAATCAAACAGCTTCTGGCTTTGTCCAAGAAGTGCTTTCAAAGGTAAAACTGTCACAGGTGTTGTTGATTGTAGAGGGTTCCTGCCTTAACTG
Source organism: Alectura lathami (assembly GCA_013399715.1). NCBI lineage: Eukaryota > Metazoa > Chordata > Aves > Galliformes > Megapodiidae > Alectura > Alectura lathami. The sequence continues at coordinate 116,776 of VXAV01011647.1, forward strand.
CTCATGTTGACTTGAGACAAGCACGAGTCTTCAGGAGCCACGGTCAAGTATCTTCTGCCTTGGGCTTTTTCATTTGGAAGCAAACAGCTTCTGTTTTTGTCCAAGAAGTGCTTTCAAATGTAAAACTGTCAAGGGTGTTGCTGATTGTTCTCAGGTTGATTTGAGAAAATGCTTTAACAGTCCCAGACAAGATGTGCTAGTCAAAAAAAAAATAAGAGGGGGGAAAAAAAAAGACATTCAAAGTGCTTTCATGTTCTGAAAGGAAAAATCACAAGCGAAAAATCAAATGAATCTACTGAATTAGTCACTTCTGTTGAAAAGGTAGTGGCAAAGCTCTAAAACTCTTGGTACTAGTCCTGTGTTAAATGAACAGTTTTCGAAGATAAAGTTCCTGTTTTATTTATTTTTTCCTCCAGTACATAAGAGAGATAGCCCTGAAACTTTAAGATGGTAATAAATCATAGACTGATCTGCATATTGTATAAAACAATTTTTTTTATTGTTTTTATTTATTATTATTATTATTCTCAGATTAAAAACCCAGAGAGTTTTCTCAGGGCAGAGAGCCCTAACCAAAAAGAATGCGGCGTCTCAGACAGAGAATGCAAATGTACATGCAGCGGTCCAGGTCTCAGGGGGCAGGGAATGCCTGAGTCTGGCGCTGCTGCCAGAGGGTAGAAGAGGTACTTCCTGGGTGCGGTGTGAGCAGGTGGATGATCTGCTCAGCCTAGTGGACAAGATAAGGGAGGAGGTGGAAAGGTTAAGAACAATCATGGACTGTGAGTGTGGATCTCCTCCCTACTATCTCTGAGAGAAAAGCACCAGGGGGAATGCTCCACAAGTAGCGGTAGATCCCCTACCTTCTTGCGGTCATTTAGAAGGAGGGGGCCCAGGAGACAGGGGTGAGTGGAACAGGTCCCGGCTCGGAGGTGTAGGCGGACCCCCCCCAAGCCTATCTTACCTGCCCAGGTTCTATTGTGCAACAGGTACGTGGCTCTGAAACTTGAGGAACAGGTAAGAGAGCTTGCGGACGAGGGTCCATCCAGGAGATTGTCTAGGGCGAGCTGGTCACCCGAAACCCCACGTCTCATGACTGCCTCTGCTAAGAAGAAAAGAAGGGCAATCATCGTAGGGGACTCACTTCTGAAGGGAACAGAGGGTCCTGTTTGCCGACCGGACCCTACTCATAGGGAGGTCTGCTGCCTTCCTGGGGCCGAGGTCAGAGATATTACAAAGAAGCTCCCTGATCTGGTGAAACCCTCTGACTACTATCAGCTGCTGGTAGTTGAGGTAGGCAGTGACACAGTGGCTGAGAAAAGCTCAAGGGCTGTTAAGAGGGACTTCAGGAAGCTGGGGCAGTTAGTTGAAGGATCTGGAGCCCAGGAGGTGTTTGGCTCCATCCCTTCGGTGTCAGGGAGAAACAGTGATAGCTACAGGAAAACCCACTGTGTCAACACCTGGCTAAGAGGCTGGTGCCATCAGAGGAATTTTTTTTTTTTTTTTTTGACCATGGGATGGTCTATTCAGCACCTGGCCTGCTGGCATAAGATGGGACCCACCTATCCCAAAGTGGGAAAAGGATTTAGCCCAGGAGTTGGTGAGACTAGTTGACAGAGCTTTAAACTAGATTCAAAAGGTGAAGGGGTTAAAGCCAAGTGCACTAGAGATCAGCTTAGGAGTGGTGTGCCAGGGTCCAAGGGGAAACTGATAGCCCAGCTGAAGTGCCTCTATACCAATGCATGCAGTGTGGGAAATAAGCAGGAGTAGCTGGAAACTCTGGTGCATTTGGAGAACTATGATCTTGTTTTTCTCATGGGTACGTGGCAGAATGATTCACGCAACTAGAATACTGCTGTGGAGGGCTACAAGCTTTTTAGAAGGGATAGGCAAGGTAGGAGGGGTGAGGGAGTTGCCCTCTATGTTAAGGAGTGCATAGACTGTACGGAGCTGCCCCTGAGTGACAGTCAGGAACAGGTTGAGAGCCTATGGGTTAAAATTAAATATGGGACCAATAAAAGGCAGCTGGTTGTTGGGGTCTACTACAGGCCACCTGATCAAGGGTGAGGCCTTCAGCTGAAAGAGGCGTCACAGGCACAGGCTGTCATCCTCATGGGGGATTTCAAACAACCGGACATCTGCTGGGACAACAACAGGACAAGCTGCAAGCGATCCAGGATGCTGCTGGAGTCCATCGATGATAACTTTCTGGTTCAGGTCTTGGACAGACCGACCAGAGGAGATGCGTTGCTGGACGTAGTGCTCACCAATGTGGAGGAGATGGTCAAAGAGGTGAAGAGTGGAGGCAGCCTGGGCTGCAGTGACCATGCCTTTGTGGAGTTTGTGATCCTGAGGA
>VXAV01011648.1:0-14965 GCA_013399715.1 Alectura lathami
TCCTCACAGGCAAGGGCTCTAACTACACCACCCAAGTTGCAGAAAGTAAAGGTGAGAGCTGGGAGAGGGAAGATTCACCCACTGTAAGTGAAGATCGGGTTTGAGACCAACTAAAGAACCTGAAGGTGCACAAGTCCATGGGACCCGATGGGATCCATCCACGGGTCCTGAGGGAACTGCCGGATTAAGTTGCCAAGCCACTGTCCATCACATTTGAAAGATGCCAGTCTGGTGAAGTTCCTGCTGACTGGAAAAGGGGAAACATCACCCCCATTTTCAAAAAGGGAAAAAAAGGAAGATGTGGCAAACTACAGGCCAGTCGGTCTCACCTCTGTGCCTGGCAAGATCATGGAGCAGATCCTCCTGAAGGATCTACTAAGGCACACGGAAAATGAAGATGAGGTGACTGTTGGCAACCAACATGGCTTCACCAAGGGCAAATCATGCCTGACAAATTTAGTGGCCTTTTACGTTGGAGTAACAGCATCAGTGGATAAGGGAAGAGCAATTGACATCATCTACCTGGACTTGTGCAAAACATTTAACACTGTCCCACATGACATCCTGGTCACTAAATTGGAAAAGCACAGGTCTGATGGAAGGACCACTCGCTGGGTAAGGAACTGGCTGGATGGTCAGACACAGAGAGTTGTGGTCAATGGCTCAATGTCAAAACGGAGACTGGTGATGAGTGGCATCCCTCAGGGATCATTACTGGTACCAGTGCTGTTTAACATCTTTGTTGGTGACATGGACAGTGGAATTGAGTGCACCCTCAGCAAATCTGCAAAGAACACCAAGCTGTGTGGTGCCATTGACACGTTAGAGGGAAGGGATGCCATCGAGAAGGACCTGGACAGGCTTGAGAGGAGGGCCCATGCCAACCAAATGAAGTCCAACAAGGCCAAGCGTAAGGTCCTGCGCCTGACTCGGGGCAACTCCAAGCACAAATACAGGTTGGGTGGAGAATGGCTGGAGAGCAGCTCTGAGGAGAAGGATTTGGGGGTTTTGGCTGATGAAAAACTCAACACGAGCTGACAGCGTGCGCTTGCAGCCCAGAAGGCCAACCGCATCCTGGGCTGCAACAAGAGAAGTGTGATCAGCCGGGCGAGGGAGGTGATCCTGCCCCTCTACTTTGCTCTCGTGAGACCCCACCTGGAGTACTGCACCCAGTTCTGGAGCCCCCAACACAAGAAGGACATCGAGCTGTTGGAGGGAGTCCAGAGGAGGGCCATGAAGCTGATCAGGGGGCTGGAGCACCTCCCCTACGGGGACAGGCTGAGAGAGTTGGGGTTGTTCAGCTTGGAGAAGAGAAGGCTCTGGGGGAACCTGATAGCGGCCTTCCAGTACCTGAAGGGGGCCTACAGGAGAGCTGGGGAGGGACTCTTCAGAAGGGCATGTAGCGACAGGACGAGGGGTAATGGCCACAAACTGGAAGAGGGGAGATTTAAGCTAGATATTAGGAAGAAATTCTTGACTGTGAGGGTGGTGAGACACTGGCACAGGTTGCCCAGAGAGGCTGTGGCTGCCCCCTCCCTGGCAGTGTCCAAGGCCAGGCTGGATGGGGCTCTGAGCAACCTGGTCTAGTGGCAGGTGTCCCTGCCCATGGCAGGGGGGTTGGAACTAGATGATCTTGAAGGTCCCTTCCAACCCAAACCGTTCCATGATTCTGTGATTCTATGATGCAGCTGAAGGCTTAAATATAGGCTTCAGAAAATGAAACTCCTCCTGCCATTTTTTTTCTGAAGACAATCTTAAATATAAGGAATATAGAAAAGATTGTAAAATGCAAAATCTCATACAGCATATCATATGCTGTTCTGTCTTATATGTTTTATTATTATTATTATTATTCATTTTCTACATTCCAGATAAATTTTAAGAAAAACCTTCTTGCAGTGAAACTGTAGTAGGTGAGTTTGGTCAGGAAAAGTCAGGTGTTTTTGCAAAGAATTATAATGGAGTAGATAATGTTATGTGTACAAGTGACTTGTAGTAATTTCTTACATACCTTAGAAGAATAAAACCCTTGCACTTTATGGTATCAAAGAAGGCTAGTAGCCCTTGTGATCCGAGTCAGTCTCCATTAAACTCTTGCAATGTGTGCTAATGCAATGATCCTAAGGGAATGCCATTGTGATATTTATTCTCGGCCTGCTTGCTAAGAAAACCACTGCCAAGGAGGAGAGGAGGCATCTGTATGCGCAGCTGAGTGGTATTTTTATGTTAGCAGATGTTGGAGAGCTGAAGACTCAGTAAGAATCAAATTTGAGAGAAACACCTGAGGAAAGGGAAAGGGTATTTGGATTTCTTAGTTTTCTTTATCTTTTTTTTGTTTTGTTTTGTTTGAGATGTAACTGACATTTAATGTAGTTAAATCATGCCTTGTCCAGGAGTGTCATAACGACAAGCTGAACCCTTCCAAATCAGATCCAGTAACAAGTTAGTTGTGATCTTACCAAATTTCCCAGGTGCTTACTGTAATCATACTTACCTTCTAACAGTTTTCATTGCTCATTAATTACATTTCCTCTCCTAATTTCTCTATTTCTTTCCTATTACTTGAGGAGTATAGAAAGCAGTATAACTAATCACATCTGAATTATGCATGTGAACCATCACAGAAACACGTAGTTGAGATCTTTGTCTAGGTCAAGAGGCTATTTTAGACACAGAATAATTTTTAATCTTGTGATAGAACTTATTGTGAACTTTGATACAGCCAGTGGCTGTGTGTAACATCTACCTCTTAGGCAGGAATTTTCATTCTAAAGTAATTAACATGCCCTAAAGCTTAAAATACTGTAAATGAGAAGTAATTTGAGATGACTGACTCACTTGATAATTCTTCTCTACAAATGTTTTGAAATTCTCTGAGAGCTCTGTCAAATGGACTTCAATTAACACTCTGATAGCTATGATTAAATACTATCTGGATATTGTTTTTCTCTGTCCCATGCCATATACAACTTGAGTCTCAAGTTTGGAGGTTTTACTTGGTGCAATGTATTATTTTTATATGTGATGTGATTGCAATGGAGTTGTGACGTAAATGAGAATAAAATTAGAATCAGAAGGTTTGTCTAAAACTGGTACCTGTTTTCTTTAATATACCAGTTTAATACAATTGTTTAGCAAATGATTCATGCACACCATCCTACAGGAGACTGTCAAAAAAGCACAACTGGATCCTGATCCAGAGTATTTTTTATTGTCTTCAATGGGCTTCAGTTCAGTTTTTGTCCTCATACAGGCCTTTCTTTAGCCTACCTGTAAAATCAGTAGTATATTCTATCTTTATATCCATTCCTATTTCCTAAGTGTGAGGTTTTTTCAGCTCACAAGGACAACATCAGGTGATCATGATATATCTTCAGTTTTTCTAGATCTATAAGGTCAGTCGTATATTCTTTGTGTACCTACAACTAACTGTGACTTTGCAACAATGTGGGACTTATGAAGTCTACAGCGAACCCAGTCTTTGACTGCTGCCTTCTTCTCTGCGGAAGTTAAAAGAAAAAAAGAATCAGAAAAAAAAAAATTACATTTATTTATAAGGAATTTTCTAAAGAGTAATGAGAGGTGAATTTCAAGTGATACAGTGATCCTGAAGGATGCAGAAAACAAAGCTTAGGTTAACAGCGTTTATACGTTATGCTGCAGGGTTCTCACTTGGTTATCATTTTCACTGGAATGTCCAACATTTGCCAAAGATTAGAAAAACAGCCATCTTACACAAGTGCATGGGGGCATATGCAAGCGTGTGTTGTTATATACATTGAGTGAGTTAACAAACATGCAGCAAAGCATATTTTCCAAAGGGTATTTGATTTATCATGCAAAGAACACTGAAAATGTTAGTATTAGGAAATGTATTAAATCATAATCTTCACAATGATTATATGCACCTTCATACAATAATTTGTTACATAATTAATAACAGTACTTCTCATCCAAGATGCGGTCACGTAGATTCTATTACTGACAAAGAGGGCACATTTGTTCATTTTCTGTGTCTATAATAAAACTAATAACTCCAAAATTCTCTGTGCTGTTCATTACAAGTTCTCAGATTGTGTCTTGCTCATTTTTATGATATCTGTCAAAGGTAGAAATAGCTGAAATAACTTCAGACTGTGCATGATAAAAATGAAACTAAAAAGAATAACAGACTTTGCTTGTTGACATCGCAGTCAAATTTTTCACAGAAGTCTTTATGTGACAAAGATATAAGAAAGGCAGAAGTAGTATAAGAAAGATAAAATTGGAATGTTCTTCCCCAAAAATGAAGGAAAAACTGGAGAACAGAAGACTAACACAAGCTATTGACTCATGGCTTTTTTTTTTTTTTTTTTTTTTTTTTTTTCCTGAGAATCTCAGTTAATTTGGTTTCTGACTTCTTATTCTACAAAGGAATATAGGGTCCATTCCCCTTTCCTCCCCCTGCCTCTTCACTCTTGAATGAGTGTTTAGGGTAGGAGAGAGGAACAGGGAGCCATATACCCTGGCTCCCATGTCAGCTACCTACATTTTAATAAGCTATTGAAAACAGTGAAAGTAGAATCGCTGGAACAGGCTGTCCAAATGCCCCATCCCTGGAAGTGTTCAGATTCAGGTTGGATGGGACTTTGGGCAACCTCATCTAGTGGAAGGTCTTCCTGCCCATGGCAGTGGAGTTGGAACTAGATGGTCTTCTAATTCCCTTCCAACTCAAATTATTCAATGATTCTATGATTCTACAAAACTTCAGAAAACTAGATCTGGACAAACCTCTGCTTCTGAAGATGATGGTATGAAAACAGGATAAAATATCTTAATATCTAAAAAATTAAAATTAAGTATCAAATTTGATTTTAAATGTATTAAGGAATTGGATTACTCCTATTTTTTCAGCAGCAGATTCTCCCACAATGAACGATATTCCACAAAATTTTCTCTTCCTTGTAGTGTCACGCTTATAGTATGTTTTTATTCAGATAAATTTCAATGAGATACTCTTTCAGATTCCATATGTCCAGAATTACAAAGAAGCCAAAAATAATAATGGGTACTCAGGGAGATCCCTGAGTATGAAGAAGTTCTCAACCAGCACTGAGCAAGCTAAAAAGAAAGCTATTTATAAGCTTAAATATGTATGTCACGTAGGCTGAATCTGGAAGACTGTAGTTCCTGAACATGCTAGAGTTCCTCTATGGATGCAAAACTCTTACAAGTTATAATTGAACAGCCTACATTAATGCAGCCTGAAAACTGCTTTAAAGCCAGAGTAGAAGACCGTGAAACTAATCTTTTCCACTGTGGTTGACCACCATAGCTGTGGAGAATAAAGCTAAGGTAAAATAGCTTTTCCTTAATTGACTTCTTCACTTTTTAATAGAAAATAATTGAATAATCTGTATCCATTGTAACTTAGTATGCTGTTTTTACACTGAGGCATATTATTCAGCAAACATAAAAGTGGTACAAAACACTATGTTTTTAAAATCAAATTTCTGATAGATTTCTCTTAGAGAACTGTTAAGTGGTCATGTAATTAGAAGTATAAAAAAGATCATTTATGTAGGTTAGTCCTTATTACAAAGATAACTGTCTATCGACCATGCATTTATTTATTAATCAGATCCTCCAAGCATATTTTAAATGAATAGCCAAGAAAAGTCCTGTTGAAATGTCATTCTGCCTTTACCAGGTGAAGTTTTGTTTGTTTCATCATTGAAAAGCAACCTAATTAACTCCTATATTATTCCATAGTCCTTCAGAATATAACAAATATGCAAAAGCTATTCAACTGAGCTAAGGCAAGGGAAATGAAATTTTGAATTAGCCATTCTTTGTGAAACACATTCAAATAGACCCTGAAACTTTCAGAACCTGCAGTGCCCGTTATATTTGATCTTTTCAGAATCAAGCTCCTTCTCTATGAAAGAAGGGTACATTAAGCACTTGTATTCTCACCTGTATCAAACAAAGAATGAATCATAAATCAAACAGTGATGACCCAAGTAGTCTACTCAGCTGGATTTCTTTATTCTTTCACAGCAGTAGACTAATGATCCAGAAGGTAATCCCTGCAGTAATCCTTTTAGTTACGGATAAAAGGAGACCCTCATCATCACTGGCACTACACGTTAGCATAATACTTTAATATACAAGACATAAACACACAAGTGACTGCTTTCATGGCTCTTTTCCTCCATTCTTCTAAAGAGCTAACACTGGTGAGAGGCCAGTGTGTAACCTATACCACTCATTACTCACAGAGCAAGTCCAAGGACACAGAGATCTCTGTAGATTAACCTCCTTGATAACTTGGTTTTGCTGTGAATTGGCATTTCCTCATTTCCCCTTCCTTAGGCTGGCAGAAGCCAGAAAAGACCCATGGCTGCTGCCGCCCTCAGCTATCTGCCCCACACTGATGAAGGGTAGCACAAGAAGAGCATTTGTCATCTCCTGCAGCTGTAGGATTAAAGAAGGTGAATTCAGAAAAAAAAAAAAAAAAAAAAAGGCCATAGTCATGAAAAGGATTCATTCAGAGATCTAGATTGAGCCATGTAACAACACATTTCAGATTGGATTGAGTAGTTTCCCTTTCCACTTGTCCCAGAAAAGCTGCCATATTTCACATGCTGGTGATTCTGCTTCCTCAGCTTTTGGAAACCTGGAAATGCTTGAGGAAAAGAAAAAAATTACCCAGTGTGAAATATCTACCCTTCCAAGGTTTAAGAGTGTCAAGCTCCTTGTAGAAGATAAGCCCACTGGGCATGGGGCTCCAGCATAGTCTGGGAAATGCAGAGCCATTTGCAAGATGAGACAAGGCGGACTGCGTTTCTTCAGCCTAACAAAGCAAACACGGGGAACGGAATGCAGTGTATAAATTAAACAAAGAATACAACTCCCTTAGAAGAGTAAAGGTACTCTTATGATGAGGATGTTATGACAGTAACAAATGGTTTATAAGGCATTTGTCAAGCATAAAGGCTACCATTAGAACAAGGCTTCCAACAAGGACAGCCACAAGTCAAAAACTGCCAATTAACAGCAGGAGAAGGAGACAATAAGCCCAATTGTGTTCCTGGTGTCATTTGTTTAGTTAACAAATGGACTTGCACGACGTATGTCCTCTGACAGCAAGAACTGACCCTTGCTTGTCCCTAAAGCAAGTGCCTTAACCGTACAGGAAACAAAAAGCCATATATAAGCTAGTTTTAATATTAGGTACTTTTTTTTTTTTTTTTTTTTTTTTTTTTNNTTTTTTTTTTTGAAGAAACAGCATTCAGCTGCTACATTTTAACTTCAGTTTCTTTTTTCTCTTTTTTACATGGCTCAGTCCTCTAGAACCGAGCTCCTACCCTCTGGCTTTGCCTGCAAGCTTTTTGTACACAGCCTGTGATGCACTGGTCTCAAAGGAATCACCAGCTGGGACTGACACCATCAGCACCAAATCTAGAATTTTTCAAGCTTTTTAACCAAGATTCAGTATTTTTGCATAAATGTCATACCCCTAGCTTTGTCATGAAGAATCTTCCTAGAATACAGCAGCATGCTTTCTTCACTCACTCCTTAATAAGAGGCAGAATTGCTTGCTTAAAGCTTTGTGCAGATGTTCTGGCTGTGATTAGGGGAAGAGGAGGTGGCTAAAAGACAATTCTAAAAAGCAGTGTTAGAATAGCAGTAAATGGTGGTAAGGCATCTGCTAAACATACTTGCAACCACTTCCAGTAAAAAGCAGTTCAACAGAATATGAAATAAGCAAACAACTAGGAACCATCCAGACTGCATGAAAGTGATTTCCTCTCTGCCAAAAAGCTGATGTGCTTGACATCTCCTGCCGTTTGGCAAGATGGAAACATGAATAGGTATTTTTACAAGCAAAACTAGAGGAAATTCTGTCTTTGTCCTACTCAATGAATAGACTGCCTATTTTGTATGCCACTGGCAAACAAACAAACAAACAAACAAAACAAAACAAAAAAATAATTCTCGGTGCATTCCTAAATAGAAATTTTTTCACTGATTTAGTAATCTAACAATAGGAGAAAGTGTCAGTTTCTAGCTCTCTTCTGCTTTGCTCCCATGACAAAAAGAGGATGTGTTGGAAAGCAGTAAATTTCTGGCTTGACAGCTATCAAGTAGTAGGATCAACATATCAAAAGTATTTATATCCCATATTTGGAAATAATGTAGGTTCTTAGATGTTGTAGTCTCACTGAAAGAAAATGTGACATAGGGCTTCTAAATGTACAGGCCAGTTCTGAAAAAGTATCAGGTACCAAAGTTGTGCACAAATATGTTTGCATTTTCCTATGCAAGACTGTGTCTAGGGTTAAATAATTCACTCAGTGGGAAAGAGCAAGTTCTTTTTTTCCTCTTTTTTCTCTCTCATTATTGAACATCCCTCATTCTTGTCCAAAATCATGCTGTACAGAGGACATTACTCTCATCACATGGATGTTGATATTTAGAGAAGATAATAATAATGACTTATGTAACTTTCAGCTTAATTTATGAATAATCAGTCATGTTTTTATTTAATATTTTGAACATGTTATTGAAAAGCCTGTTCTTATGAGGGAAAGTTGTTTTTTCTTCTCCCCAAAAAGTGGCTCACAAATATCTGTGTATAAAACTGACGACAATATTTCCTTCTTTATTTCAGAAGCAGAAGAAGCATTAAAATATTAATCTAGCTTTTTTAAAAGCTGATGTAAAAGATCAGCATCTAGTCTTCCAATCCTAAACCAGCTTGTCAACCTGGCAAGTGATGCATTTGTGACTGCTCCAAAGCAGAATGGAAGAAAGCTGAAAATATTGCAGTTGCCTGAGCCAGGAGGAGCTGCAGGCGGCCACCTGTCTTGTTCGGTGCATCTAAGAAAAGGTCAGCCTTCTGCGCCAGTCACAACCAAATGGAAAATCTCCTGTGCGAAGTCAGGGGCTGCATGTGAGCAGGACAGAGAACTCTTCCTGTGCCAGTCCTCTGCTCTACTCATCTCCACCATAAGGCTGGCATTTACTATATTGACGAGCCTCTCTGCAGCACCATAAATGTGACACCTGCTGTAATTGTTCCTGTTGCATCCCCAAAACACATTCACACATGAGCCTTGCCGGTCAAAGGTTAGAGTATCAACAAAGGCTGGGAAAGCTTGTGATACATGAAGGAGAATTAGAGCAAAAAAGGGAAAAAGGCAGTGGCATGCACAGGTAGTATCATGGAAGGGAACAGACAGCCTTTTCCCCCAACCTTTCCCTAATGCCTTGCAAGCAATGTGTTCTTGTGTACATATTTATCTTCCCAAAAGGACTTTGAGGAGAATGCTGTATTCCCACACTTGAAGTCATACCTATGCTTAGAATCCAAGTTACCTATTTTCATATTTTTAAACAGAAATTGCCTTGGTTTCAGCTGAGACAGTGTTAACAGCACACTGATGTTTTGGTTGCTGCTGAGTGACGGGTGCGCGCCCAGGCTCGCCAGGAAAGAGTGGGTGCCATTGAGGCATGGTGGCATGGGGTGGGACAGAGCCAGGACAGCTGGCCTGGATTGGCCAAGGGGTGATTCCATACCACCTGACATCATGTGGAGGACTATAAGGCTGTGGGGAGTTGGCCAGGGTGTGGCACTGCTTGGGGATTGCTGGGTGTTAGTTCACAGGTGGTGAGGCCTTGCATTGCTAGCAGGACATCAGTTGGTGAGCAGTTGTAGTGTTAGCTGGTTGGCAGGTGATGAGTAATTGCATCGTGGATATATGTATATATAGTGTTTTTTTTTTGTGTGTGTGTTTTTATTTTTTTCCCTTAATCTTTTGTTTGTAATTCTCTCCCTTATTGCACTCAGGGGGAGTGAGCAAATGGCTCTGTGGTGCTTAGCTGCCTGCTGGGTAAAGCCACAACAGAAATTTTGTCTTGCATTTTCGCATGTAACAAATTGTCATGGTCCCTTAAACCCATTTGAAATATCAGAGGAGCTCTTATGGTTTTATTCATTTTTAATGTGTTTTTACTGGCTGTAGTTTTAAAACATTTTGTCAACATTTCTAATTCTCACAGTGTTACGAACAACCCTGAGGGATGCTTTTCAATCAGTGATTATTGTACACATGCACAAATGCATGGAAAACCTTTCTGCGGATTTCAGGACCAGAAAATACCTCCTTCCAGTGGTGGTGAAGAGGTACTTCCAGGTGATTCTGTCCCTGTTTTTAAGACTTCTACATGTGAAAATCAAACACTATTCAATAACACAAAATGTGAGTTCTATTCCCTACAATTAGTTATTCCTATCCTGGATAGAGGAGAAATTCTGGAGAAACTCAGTGAGATGTTTTTTTACCATATACCCCAATAACCCTTTACAGTTGTATTCCTTCCTCTTCATTGGTTGCATCCTCTTTGCCTGTGATAATCTTTAGTCTCCTGGGTATTTACTTTCCTCATAGATGTCCTCTTGGCACTCTCTCTGGAGCTGGCTGTTTTTGTTCCCCCCCCCCATCATTAACGCAACACTTTGAGTCTACTCTTAAGACATTTTGCACATGGGTTGTAATATTGGTGGCATGTGACATTGACTAACTAAAAATGTGTCTTATTCAGTAAAGTTTAGCAATTTTCTCTCAATTTTTATCATTTAATGTTTTCACAACCACTTGGCTGTGGAATCGATGTAAGCAATGTTACATCTTCTACAATTAGTCTCCCTGTATGGATTGGACCTCTCCTATCTTGGATATCTCCTACAGAATGTCAGAAGGTGCTATGATAAGTTCAAACCTGTGCTTTGACACTAACATCTGCTCCAGATTTACTATCCAGAAGGCCAGTATCTCTCCTTTCAATGTTAGATTCTCCTAAAATGCATGTAAAGTTTATTGTGGCTTTTAGAGTACTTCTGTTTGCTAACCCACAGAGGAAGACTTTTATTTTAGTTATTACAAAGAGAGCACTAATTTTGCATTTCACTGTATGTAGTTTCCTAGTAAGTGCCCATCTTTTTTCGGAAACCTACTCCATCTTCGTGGTAGCAGAAAAAAAAACAAACACATAGTCTAAGATTTTGCACCTTCCCAAGAGGAACAAAATATTGAGGAGATTAAACATTAGACATGGAAGATAATCTCCTTTACCAGATGCCTTATTGTCATACTCAGGGGAAAAAAAAAAAAAAATATTGAAAAAAATATTTTTGGAATTGTGGGATCAAAAGTTTGATCACTCCATTTTTGGAATGAGCATTACATATCTTTTAAAAAAAAGAGCTTTGTGTATGAAGCACTTACATAGCTTTGCATCATATTATTTCAGATTTTTAAATATAAGTTATCACAGAAATCCTAACAAAGTTCAAGCTACACTAAAAAAAACTTCCAGTTAAATACTACAGCATCCATCTACTAGTATTCTTCAAGTATTTCCAGTGCCAACTTTCTATTCAAGTTTTTATAAGGAGACACGAATTGAGAGTGGACAATCATTAGAAGATGAGTTTTCAAGTGAGGCCTTTAAAACTACATGTCTAACTTTTGTGAACCATTCACTGGTTTAGAGTAAAATCTGTTCTGGCAATGCTAGGTAGAAATAATAATAGCATGTGATCTGTGCAAACTGGTTTTCCCTTCATATGAAGATGCCAATATTCAAAGAAATTTCAAATTGGAAGGCTAAAAACTTGCAAGAACTTGTCCCCATAAATCTCAATTTTTATCATATATGAAGCTCCCTTCTAAATGAGAAGAGTAAACTTGTGAAACTTGTCAATCATTTGTGGCATATGTATGATATACAAATATACTTGAAATACCAAATTGAACTTTATAAGTACTTTTGATAAGTTTCTCTGCTTTGAATTTTGTCTCTTTCTAGGAGGTATGTGATGGGTCCTAGCAGTATTATGGCTAGCATCATACATGAATATGCATTTCGTAAGTTGTGCATGGAGTGCTGCATACTTTCCTTACCACAGGACGTAAATAATAATTTAGAAAATGGTCTAATTACTAAAATCCAGTATTGTAACAAAATACAGCTGAATTCAGATGCAAATTCCCAGTTTTTTACAAAGATATGATACTATAAAGGTGAAGTAGTAAATATGGAGATTTACTTGCTTTATCTTTGTAATATAACCAGACAATATTCACAGTATACATCAGTTTAATATATCTTCCTCTACCAATATAGTAGAGTCAGCACTTACTGGGATTTCTACTCTTTCAGATAACTGTAGCACTGATTCAATCCAGTAATGGTTTGTCATGATAATAAAATGATTTGTCTGTATATTCTGTAAGTTACATTAACTCTGAAAGCAAAAAAAAAAAAAAAAAAAGAGNAAAGAGATCTGAAGATCTTACTATATAAGGAATAGTTTCATCATCAAAGCTACAAACAACCAAATGTCTAAAGTCTCTAGTTATCCTACATCAAACGAGTCTAGGGAAAGCATTCTTCTTTTCATGCTTTGGCAGTTCCAAAGCATCACATCCAAAACACCACTAAAAACAAGGGATACATTTCTGTATATAAATATAAATATACAATATAAATTGTATATTGGGAACTATTAAAAATGCAAATAAAAATGAAAGATGCTGTTAGAGGTCAAATAATTTGCAATGCTTTTTCATTTTAACTGATTGTTTGGTAAGCTGCAAGAAAAACACCCTTTCAGAGATCTTTGTAATGCAGTTTTAGCCACTTCACACATTCTTTCTCTCACATTTTTACACTTGTTTATGAAGCTATCTGCATATGTATCCATCTTATCATACAAACTTCTCTGAAGTTGCACCACACCTAAAATAAGCCAATTAACTAGTAATGATGGGCTCTTTTCAGCTGCACACTCATTTTCAAATGAATTTATTGAAGTAAAGGATTTACAGCATATGGACTTACAGACTTCTCATGTGTTTTACTGGCATCCATATGTACAGCTTTCAGTAGAGAACTCTAGAGTAATATTTACAATGTAAATATCAACTTTTATTACATAAGAAACAAATATATCACAACTTTCACTTCACAACATATTTGTTCTGGTTTGATGACTAAAGTCATCTCTTTGAAATACTATGTGGAACTCAAAAATAACTTGTTCTTGTCGTAGACTTTACCGGGTGTCCTTCAGAGGTCCTGAAATGCAAAAGAGAAATACGTTTTAAAAGTCACTTTGGTAAGCGATTGCATCATGAGGTGTATAAAAGCAGACAGCAAACAGAAACTAACAGCTAATAGAAAACAACTTCTGCACTTAGGACTGACAAGTAAGAGATGGGGCTATTTGCAGGAGCTTGATCGGCACTGCAGCCAGCAGACAAGGTTGTAGGACCAAGCAGAAAGGTTGAAGGATTAGGCAAAAATGTTACTGCATGTTGGCCTACAGTGCAATACGGATCCCTTTGAAAATAACTTCCTTCAGGTTGATGTATGAATTCAGGTTGCTTCATACACACTCCATCAACCGTTGGGTACTATGATAAAATAACCAATTACAGTCAATGATAAGCGAACAATTCACCTGTGGCGAGATCTAGATCATCACTATAGTCTGATTTTCCAGGAAAACCCACCGTGCTAGTGCTCCCTCTCACTTAGTCAATGCCTGAAGTTTTAGAAGGTGCATAATACAGAAGCAGATAGTTTTGGAATGATCTCATCTAAAATTGAATCCCATCAATTAGAAGTCATTGTGTTCGTTGAAGCATAAGCAGTGTATGTCCTTTCTAATGTTTGGGATCTTTAGAGGAACTGTCATATTTATGGAAGGGGACAGAAAATGTTCTTTCAGTGTCTGAAGGGAATAACAGTTTGGAGAAATGTGCTTTCTCTTTCCCTGAAAATATTATCTTCAAAATTATGTTTTTTTTGTTGCTGTTTTTTTGTTTGTTTGTTTGTTTTGTTTTCCTTATAGCTCAGACAGAACTGAAGGTCAAAAAAACCCTGTTGTCAATTTCTTAATACACCTTTAAGAATAACAACCCTGATTCAACTTTAGGTTACCCTTTCAATTTTATGTCCCTGCAAGTGCTGTGATGAAGAAGGATTTGTGTTTAAGTAAATCAAAGAAATATTTGTGAATAAGCTTTGAAAAATAGTAACAGCTACATGTAAAACAGTAACTGCAATATTTGCATGCAAGACAATATATGTGTAGCACACTTGAGATGGAAGTCAAGCACTTTCTTAATGCTTAGGATTTACATTGCTGATCCTCTTAGTTCAAGGGACAACTCTTAATGAGATAGGTGGTGTCAAACAAAATGTGCACTTTTTTTTTTTTTTAATTAAAAGAAATATCATTGAGTTTGTTCTCTGAAGAAATAACAATCTTTGTAATTAAGAATGAGTTAATTCTGATCTTTCGCCACAGTGCACACAAGTTGAAATACCCAAGTGAGTTAGGTACATTATTAACAGAGTCATTTAATTAGGAATTTTCAATAACAGCAATCATGGGATAGTTTAATTATTCTTATTAAAGTGGTTATTATAGTCATGCGCGATCCCAACAGAAACTAGCAGCATTTCATGGAACATGGCTCTTTCCTTTCTGCTTTTCTGATAGGCCACATTTTATATATGATTGATCTCAATTTACGGGTAAAGTTAACTAAGAGCAAAAGGAAAGGAAATCTGAGTGTACCAGTGGGAGGTGGCTCAGCAGCTCATCTACAGAAACATCGTCATAGTTTTCTGAAAAGGAAGGTTCAAGGATTTCTGCTTCATCTCGAAGTTTAGCTGGATTTAACTCTTCCTGGCTGTTGTGGATCAGAAACAAAATAGCACATTAACAAGTGAAGAGACATGATATTTAGAGGAGGTGGTCTAAATGGGTGAATATACAACAGTATATAAGCCCTAAAAAAAAGCATATACTGGCACTTCTCACCTGTCCTGATAAGGACATGTGGTCTTTTGGGGACTTCTAAATTTTTTATGTGTACTTAAAGGGAGAATTTTGACAAATAGT
>VXAV01011648.1:33563-74108 GCA_013399715.1 Alectura lathami
TTTTTTTTTTTTTTTTTTTTTTTTTTTTTTTTTTTTTTTTTCCAGAAGCTCTACTGCATCATAGACATCACCTAAATTTATCAAGTGCCTATAGGCCAGGGATCTGGCATGTGTCATTTCATCTCTGAGAGGATATTTCCAGTAAATGTGGTTTTAATTTTATGCTTAAGAACGAGTATTGAGATGACTCAAAAACTTCATGGTAAATTGCAACTGACCTTTAAAAAATTGATTTGGCAAGGCTTCTGCATGTTCAGTATGTAACGGTATGGAAATCAGTAGCTGTCTGAAGAGGTGATCAGAAATTCTTCAGTAGGGAAATGTCAAGGAATATAGCACAAGCTACTTTTTAAATACATTGGAACATAACTAGTCTCAGAAAAAGAATTGGTATATTTTATCTTCTGTATTAAACTAGAACTGAAGCAATAGTTTTTGTGCATTTGGGCAATAATAAAAAAAATTCCCTTTATAAAAAGAAGTAGCGCTGTTCACTGCAGGACAAGGTAGTGTCAGGATACCAGGAGGATAAAGTTTTGTCTATCCTTTCCCGTGTGGTTCTGGTCACACCTTTGAATTACTACCTTGGAAGGTGTTCCCGTATGTCACACTCTGACGGTAACTTCATGTAAGGTCATCATCTGTGGTTTGTCTCTGCACAGAGCAGAGAAAGGGTCAAGTCTGCATTCACACTCCCAACCATATCAGCTTGAATAATTCAAGATAATACACTTCCCATTAAAGTATTTTTTTATAGAACTCAACACATTTGTCTTTGAAAACAAAACAAAACACAGGAACAAGATTATAACACCTGTCTTTATTTCACATTCTACAGCTTCTAGACAGCTTGCAAGACATTCATTTCAGATATTGTTTAAAGTAGTATCCAACATCTCTACTAGTTATGCACCAAACAGCCTGTGTTTTAATCTCCCTAACTCAAGTGAAATAAAAAATATTTTGATATCCAGTGCAGATTTCAGGAAAAAAAAAAAATACAGTACATTTAAGCTTCCCTTTCTACATTGTCTACTAAATATAGTATAATACAAGTAATAATATGCTGTTGAAAGTCCTACTACAATGTGATGTGCATTTATAAACCAGGAGTAAAAATTCATTCATATAAAATGATTTCTCTCAAGGAACAAGCAGTTTTGACCAGCTAGGTACACACTGTAGCACAAGTTGTGTCTTTGTACAGTCCACCAGACTCAATATGCAAAGGGAGCTGGCTTGAATTCCGCTTTTTGAAGGCATATCAAAATAGGTGGCTCCACCTATTCTAGAGCTATGACACTGCAAAAGCACTTGTGAATGAAATGATGTTCACCAGACTCAATAAAACCATAAATGAAAAAAATATTATTAATAAATGAAATAACACATCTTTCTTTCTCCAGAGGACTATTGTTTTAAATCCATAGCCTATGACTAGCAAACATAGTTTTACAGTCTTATCAGCAAGTCCTCAGTGTACTAGAACACATCGTGTCTGCAACAAAACTCTGTAAACGCTGAAAGTAGTTGTTCTTCTAGCAATGACATACGTCCCTCTAGAAGGGAAAATATTGTACACTCAAAATTAAACAATGAAAGCCAGTCAGTAAATAAACGCAAAATAATTTGCCTTTACAATAGAGAATACTTGTAGTTTATAATAAGTAATATTTGCAAGCTCAAGGTTTGTAGCAATATTTGCAAGTGGAAAGATATGGGGCTGGAAGATTGCGGTGAAGAGATCAGTAGTGGTGCTGCAGGAGAGATGCTGAACTTTGCAGAGAGATGCATGCTGCTAGCCACCAAAAGCATGCATAGTAAAGTATGAAGCTCAAAGGCTGCTGAATCCCTGCCCCTCCCAGAGGACAGGTGAGGACTCAGCCACTCTACTGAAGCACAGAAGCAGACCCTTCAGGATCAGGGGTCCTGCAGCTGGTAGTTGCCCAGCACGTTTATGAATGAAAGGCTTATTTCTAAGTGCGGAGTAGGACTCTTCTAACTGTGGAAATTCTTTTCCCTTTATTTGAACATGAAATATTTATCAGGAAACTGATATAATAAAACTTAAACCAACCCATATCTTTCTGTGCTGTTTCCAGATCCTGAACTTCTTATGTTGATGCAATTAGTCTCTACTAAGCCAGGGGTTAGTTTGATATAATACATGTAATATAGTCAAGAACGTATGTTAACATCAGGTAAACATTCCATCTTTATCTTCATATTCCATATAATTGTACAATACCAGTATTCAGCTGTAGATGTCTAAAATGTTGCATTAGTGAAAGACAAGATTTCAGTGAATAACTTGCCAGGAAGAATTAAAATTAGGTACAATTTGAGAAATACAATTTGAAATAAGGAAATGAGCAATCCCATAACAAAACAGAAAACTTAATTTTAAAAAATAGTTGTCATTCATGCAGTGCTTATCTTGATAACCAGAACTAGAAAAATGGAACATCGGGTTTTCTGCTCCTGTACAGCCTTATTGGGTATTAAAATGTGACTACCTGTTCTGCTGGCTGCAGATGGAAAATTCTTTATAATTGTTGTCAAGCATTTAGTATGCTATTCAAAACTTTACATGAGTGTGGTGTACCTCAGCACTTTGTGGGGAATTTCATACAAGCAGCCCTATCATGGAGTCTTTTAAGGTCCTCTACAATCAGCAGAACAGGATGCCTATTACCACAGATGGGACTGTGATGTTAAATCTTCTACAAGATCTTTGTCTAAGGTTCCTCAGTTAGAAGCTGTTCTGTGGTTATAGCAAGAAGGTGGTTAATGGGAGGTGTTCACTGGAAGTTTAATATCCTTGGGAAAATATATAGAGCCAGAACTTTTCATTTGTTTGTTTTAAAAACAGAACAGTGAATAGTGAAATTTGGAGAAATGTCTATATCAGTAATTCCTAACCCTAATTTTCTTCAAGAACTGATCCATTTTTTTTTATGCTGCAACATTTACTTTTCTCTAAAGTAAAAAATGCAATGGCTACAATACAGAAATAGAAATATGTAAGCATGTTGCGAAGCAGTAAATCAGGGCCAGCAGTGCAAAGACAAGTGATCCATTGGACAGTGGGACATAGTGCTCCAAGGAATCAGCACCACCCGCCTCCTGGAAGTGTATGTGTGCTCTGCAAAGTGTCACAGCAGCTGGAGACTTCTCAGAGATCTTCAGCATGCACAGAAAATGGCTTGAGATAGTTGAGGTTCCTCCTAAAATGCCCGTGTGTGCTTGCAGCAAGGACCTATCTCAGGAGTCTGGGAATGCTTTTATGATGGTTTCATAGGCAGGAGGAGGGGTTTGTGTGGAGTGGCAGATGCGGAGGCTGTTGTTAGACCAGTGGTATTCGGGTCGACTTAAGCTGTTAGTGGTGCTTCCCACGAGGGTCGTGGTGGTGTTGGTGGGAGTGAGGGTGATCAGCTGACTGTTCGTCTCCACGGGGAGGGGAGGGCACTGCAGAAAGGGGTGGAAGGTGGATGCACGGAAGCTCGACTTCCTGGGGAAAGAGTTGGCTTGCTCCAAAGAGGCTTGCCGTTGGAAGGTAAGACTGGCCAGGCTGAGGTTGCTCCGACGTTCACAGCTGCTGTTCCGGTAAAACCCAGTCCTGCCAGCAGTGTGGCCGTGGGAGGTGGGTCGGGACCGGCGACTGAAGGGTGAGGAGCTCCCTTGGGAAATGTGGGCACTAGCTCTGCGACGGGACAAGCAAGTGAACAAGGCCCAGATGACCCCTCCAATCACCAGTCCGATCACCATGGACACTGTGAAGGCTATTGTTATCTGCTCTGAAATACAGCAAAAATACACAGCAAAGTTACTCTGTCAGCCCTGAAGCATACCCCTGCTGGAAATGACTTGAATGTGGCAGCCTCCTTAAAAGATGAGCAAATCCACATACGTTTGTGTGTAACATATGAATCTTACAGCATAAGCACAGTAGTTCTCACTGTTTTCACGATATGGTGGTTTTTTAAATTTAATTTGCATAATTCAACAACATCCAGAAAGTAGATTGCATTTCATACCAGCCTCTGTAGCAGTGCAAGGGAAAAATCTTTAACCTCTCCCAGAAATGATCACCCACCAGTCACAAGATGTGCTATAAAACCACCAATTTTTGCTTCTGTGAGCAATAACAGGTATGGATTTATGCAGATTTTCTCTCCTTTTCGTGGGTATTTATAATATATATAATATTTATAATTACACATATTAAATATATTATATGTAATATTATATATTATATTATATATATATAATATGCATAAATTTGCCATTAGTAAATGGCAAAAGTAAAGCATTAAGAGACCTGAAAATAAAAAAGAGCATCACTAGGGTCATTTTCGCAGTGTAGAGGAATAAGATTTTCTAATAGGTCAGTTACTTCAGAAAACTTGTACGTTTGTTATCATGAATAAGGCCTGAAGTGAATGCAAGACCTTTACAGATCCCCTAAAAATACAAGTAGGGTCTGGATTACAAATAAGATGAAACTCTGTGTTAACTACTGGTGGAGAAGAGAGGAAATGAGTGAAAGAGAGCCATGGAAACAGTTGAAATGTTTATTCTGTCTGTGTTATCTTATGATGCTTGTGAAACATTTATGTTAAAAAGGAAAATGGAAAAGAATAAGGAAAGGAATTCCTTATCTACCTTCTTGCTTCATTTTTCCCTTCAGTGAAGGGTTTTAGATAGGACCAACATTGTCATGTATTGATGATTTACATCGTTGTAAATCCCCCAGCCAAGGTTATTCACTCTGTATTTTTTAGGACAGTTTTGAAGTTTCAGGAACCACAGAAATTTTAAGTTCTAATTAAGCCACTGACATTTTGGATGGCAGTACAATCCTACTGTTGTTTGCTTGTAACCACTGCTTTCAGATAGGCTTCTGATCACAATACTGTGCAATTGGTAGAATAAAGTAAGAACGGCAGGGGGATAAAGCCTGGGATATTGCTGCGGAGCACAGCTCCCTATTAGAAACACTTTGTTGTCCTTTTGATGAGAGGTGGGACATACCTGACCTCAGACTAAAATTTTTCTTTAAGCTCTCATTTTTACAACTAAGAAACTCTTGACTGTGCATGCTGCTGCCAAAGGGCAATTGTCTGGTCTGCTTTTTGCAGGAACCCATGGGCAGCATCCTCCTGCACTGCAACTCCTGACCACAGATCAGAGCCCTGTCACCATTAGCAGCCTTTTGACAAACGCATAATGAATCCAACCTTTATAAAAACATCTTCAGAGGCACAGTAAGCCTTACTGTTCCACTTTTCTTTTTGTCAGGAACAGGCTATTACGCTGTTTTAATGTGTTTAACACCTTCTGTTACTGCAAGTTCCTGCTCATACTCCTGAAGATGGGGAGGAAGATCCAGATCTTGCTGACCTTCAGTGAGGAGAGCCCAGAGGGTGTCCTAAAGACAGCACTTACCAAGGACCAGAGCTGCAGTCTGAATATCCCAACTCCCATCCCTGCATGACCATGGGAAAATGGAGCAAGAGCTAATCCTTTCTTAGGTTGATTTATTTCACACCTTGGCTGGAATGCTAATGACATTATTATATTTTGAGACTCTCAAGGAAACTCCCAGGCACAGGGGTCTGTGCTGCTTTCCAGTGTATCTGCTTCTGTTTGGGCTCCTGACTCCAGTGGGGAGGAGGAGAAGGGGCTCTCTGTGGGGCTTAGCATCCTCCAGTGTAGACAGAAGCACTGTGTGGCACATCAGCATGCCTGGCTCTAGGACTGCTGTGCACTGTGGCAAGGGTTTGTCCCCGCATCCCTCTAGCCCTAATTTTCACCACCTGTGCAATCAAATCACTGTTTCACATTGGTAAAAGCAGTTGAGGGAATTGACAAAAGTATTGAGTGCAGCTCTTCAGTCCTTCCCACGTGCTGTTCCCCTGTGCTGGATGTACAGCACACACAATTATCCCTTTTGATAATGCCTTCATTTTCTTTAACTCCTTTGTTTCTCTTATTTTTCTACCTCTATATTTGAATGCAAAAATAGAGGGTCAAATTATTCGTTGGGAAAATTCAGCTGGCTTGACTCTGATTATTGCAGTCCCCATGTAGTACCCCATATCCACTCATTTCAATGCATATCTACGTTTAATCCTTCTGGTTCCTATTATAGAAATATCACTAGATCCATGGGTTACAGGCAGTTTATTCTTTCTATTCCCAGACTCTCCCTGACTTCAGTGGGAACTGTGGGGGCACACTAATAGGCCAACCTTGATTTTTGTTGACTCCCTGCAGAGGTTGTATTTCACTGAATTGTAATTCAGCTCTAAAAACTTACACTGAAGAATTGTAAATCTATGCCCATTGATTTCCTCTTTAGAACTTCCAGTGATCAGAGCCCTGAGGTTCATTGGAGAAAATACTACAAAACAGAGATAAAGATCAAAGGCAGGTGCTGCACCTGGGATTTTCAGGGGAACAGCTGGCTTTCACAGAGTTGTTTTTCTCTTCCTTAATCTGGGCAGTGCCAGAGCAGAACTAGCCTTTCAGGTGAGACAGAGCAATACTGCTAGAATATGTCTAGCCATTATAATGTCCTATGGTTTGCTGAAAGTTGTGCATGTCATTCTGTTCTCTGACTTTTAGAAAAAAAGAGGGGAACAAAAAGTTGGGGATGAGGTAGGGATGCTGAAAATAACTTTCTTGTTGCTGGTCCTCTAAATGTGTCTTGATCTGTATGTTTCTCAGGTTACTCACACTGTCTGCTTTATTTGCTTATATTACAACTGAAAAGATTGGGTACCTCATCTCAGTCAGTTTTATCCTTTATGACATTTAACACCAGCTGAGTCTAAGGATAAAAGTATTTTTCAATAAAGAGGAAGGATAGACTTTCAGGTACAATGCCAGAAGTAAAAGGATATAAGGCAACAAAACATAATCCAAGCCTGTTGCAAGATTAACAATTAAATACCTTAGCTATATCAACTTTCTCATCTATGGTCCTTCAAATATGTCTATATCAAAAAGGCCGGAGTTTCAGAATCCACATTTTTTTTGTTTGTTTTTTTTTGTTTGTTTTGCTTCTGCTATGCAAAGCTTTTTCTTGATTGTTGCAGCTTTCTTTAAGCCTTTTATGACATTCCATGAGCTGTATGTATGAAGCATTAATATTCATCCTATCAAATTTATGTCCCTAGCAAGTCCTCAACACACTGTAGAATTCACACAGGACAAACCTGGACATATTATCAGACTGTCTGACAAAGTGCTTTTCAAACAAGTTCTTCCCTTCCAACTACGGCATCAGTAGTAAGGACAACCAATTTATAAGTCTCTGAGAAGATACACCGAGGTATACTTCACCAAAAAAAAAATGAACAACATAGTCCCTACTTTGGCTTCTCAGCTCATAAATCAGCTAAACTTTTCACGAAATAGATTCACTTTTCATGATATAGGATTCTGACTCTGTCATGGAACTTAACAAGATCCTTGCAGACGTACTCAGGTCAGTATCTTATTTCTGTGAGGGGTTCATTTTCCTTTTGTTTGTGTGTTCCACAACAGGTAGGAAGACATTCCTTTGAATTTAAAACATGTTTGCGTTGAGGATTCATTTGAATTTCACTCTGTACTTTTTTTTTCCAATAAAATGTAAGAGCTTTCCCAAGGAGTCTCCCTCATGCTGGCATCCCTGGCTGCATAAAGGCTGGAGCAGGTTTCTCCTCCCTGAATGCAGGAAATTGCAGGGACTTGCATATTTCCTGTAGCCTTGTAAACTCACCAGTGTGAAAAGTCAAGGCAGACACCAGATTTTCCTTGCCCTGAGCTCACAAATACATTTGCAAACTTTTCATCTGGCCAAGTACCAGAAGGGATAGGAATATTGTTCGAAATCATTAAAGTAGCAACTTCAGTGAGAGCTTCCCAGGGTAAGAACTAGGGCAGCAGAGGAAGTGGAGGAAAAGTACTAGCTGCAATGAGCAGAGAGATGGAAAAGCACCTTTTAGTCTGGCTGTGTTCATATGACTCGAGTCTGAACTTCACCATTGCCTGCAATAACTAACAAAGCACCTGTTGTCCTTCCAAGCATCTGTTCTGATCATGTTATTGCATGATAAGGAGGTAGAAAACATCCCTGTGATGAGATGATACCTACACATTAGATGTCTAGTAGAGGACTAGCAGGTCACTGATTACTAATAAATAAATACCACAATCTTCTTTTTTTTTTTTTTTTTGTTATTATATGTTGTTGTTGTTGTTGTTGCTTTATTGAAACGTGTAATTAACTAGTTTTAGAAGTTAGAAGTGGTAAGGCAGTTTGTCAGTCAAGAATGCCACTGCTCTTCATACAAACTCAGCCTGGTATAGAGATGTTTTACTCATAATGTGTTAGTGCAAGTTTCTTTTTATTTATTTCAAAAACTAAGAGTAATTTTCCCATTTTTTTTTTCTTTCACCTGCTCAAAACTAGCATGACATGTAAACTTTATACCATGTGGGATCCAGCAACCCTGTTTTCGGAACATATCACATACAAGCTACTTAATTTCAGCTATATATGAAATAAGAAGTATCAGAACACATTACTATGTTGTGTGGTGGAAAAGAGCTATTTTTATACTTCCCATCCAAATTTTGGAATCCTAAATTTTGTTCCATTTTAATTCTTTCCTTCTCAGATTTTTATGGACTCTTTCCTTTGTGCCATGCCACATGCCAGTGACTCAAAACTTGCCCAAGTGAGCAGTCCATACACGCTTGCATGCACACACACACAAACACTGCCTTTTCCCAGAAGCTTTGGCAGGGGCATTGATCTCAGACATGCTGAAATCCAGCTCACCCTCTGCTTCACAATGTGTATATATATTTATATATTTCCCAAAATGAACATTCAGTGAAAAAAGATGCTGTAAAATCTTACAAACTAGAATGGGAATTTATTCCTAACAATTGCACAGCTTAGTGTAGAGCACCAGCTAGTGTATTTAGGTATGAATTGCACTTACTCACAAAGGACAAATCTAGTAACCTGACTAGTTAGAAGGGTTCAGACACTGTTCTACAGGAGTCTCAGTGTCTTTTGAAGACATTCATCTCAGTTAACAGCGGATATTTGTAACACAGCCTTATTCATGAAAAACCAGACAGGAGCAGTTTTAAAACTATCAAAGTTTTAATGAACTCATAAGATCTTCCTGCAGCTATAGTAAATGTGTATATATAAGGCGGAGAGTCTGCAACTGCTCCTCCTTGCACATCCCAGGCAGTGAGAATTAAAAGGAAAAATACCATGGGCCCAAAGAGCTACCACTTTTTCCCAACATAGAAGATCTGAAGTGATATTATATCAGCTCCAGAAGCTTCAAGAACCCTTAGCTTGAGGCCGAGACCAGTAGTAGAAGCCAGCTCCTGTGCTGCTGTTGTCACACTGAGTTCAGAAAATAAAATTTCTCTGAAGCTGACAAGTGTTGACATTACTGTCTTCCTGATTGTTGCCACTAATTGTATTAGCAAACCAGCCTCTCATTAATCATATGTAAGCAGTCCATGATTCAGTTGGATGGGCGAATCGTTTGCTTTGTGAAAGCAACCAGCTGTGGTCTTAGTCATGGCAAATGTTAAGAAAGGTCACGCAGCACTTGTGACAAGAAGGAGAGGGACCGTCTATGGCACGAGGTGATTCAGGTAACTGAGATGTCCAGGAAGCAAACAGATGAGGACAGTGGGGTCTGGAAAAACAGTGGAGTCTGTGAAAAATAGGCTGAAAGAAAGAGAGCTGTGCAGAACAAGAGAACTAATTAAAAAAAAAAAAAAAATCAGGCCAGGTGGGGTCTATGGTTCGTACTTTGGTTGATGAATTGAATGGATCTGGCTTGAGGCAGTATTGAAACATATACAAAGAGCACTTCCTCTTTCTTTCCTCNGAGTTAAAAATAAAGCAAAGGAATTTCAGATTAAAATTGTAAAATGTGTTTCTATCTGTGAGGACAGGTAAGAACCAGAATAGATAGTCCAGGCGAGTAAAGCATCTACATCCATTAAATATTTTTGTACATATATATATATATATAAATCAAGTGTTGTTTTGAAGTAGATAATCCTGTCTTGAAAAACAGAACAGATGATTTCTCAAGGCCCATACAGATGTTATTTTTGCATTTTTTAAGATGTTCTTTGGTCAGGTAAGCAAAAAGGCTCCAGAATGGTTTGCAACTTTATTAAGTAATCGACAAGGAAAAAAATTGCATGGTCTGTGCCTTTGGATTAATCCTCTGATTGAAAAGCAGAGGGTACAAGTTTGCTAGCAGGTTAACTTCTCAAAATAGGCACCTACTTAGGAACAAGGTTGCCCTCTGCTGGAAGTTTATGCTGGAAATCTAAACAGCATATAAAATACTTTAATTCTAGTGCAATAGGATGTCAAAATAACTAACAATAAACATTCGGATGAAGGATAACGGAGAAGCTAATAGTACTTGACAACTTAGACTCCAAGTTATGCTGCCATAAGCACTTTAGAACAGGCGTTTTCAGAGGCATTGAAAGTCAGGTACAGTAAGGCACAGCAGAAATAAATATTTGGAAGATTAGTGAAGTATGGTTTGTACAGATTTGTGTTTCTTTGCATATCTGTGCTGATGGTGAAGTGTAATGCTAAGTCAGTTCCTATTTCTTGCCATCCAGTGGTGTCCAGGATGAACTCCGTGCACCAGCATATATTTTCTTTTTTTTAATAATGGCATCATTCATTGTGATAAAAATCCAGAACAGTGGAACAAATCATCTCAAAATCCTATAAGCCAACTCAGAGGTAATATCATTCCCTTGATATTACTGGCAGTTGATTTTTTACTGGAATGATAAATAAAGGGTAATTGTAATACTCAGAAGGAAACATCTAAGATAGAGATGTCACCATGTTTAATTTCATGCCTTTGGCATAACTATATAAAACAAAGCACAGATTCCTCTGTGCAGACAGGGATAGAAACTTTGTTACTGCGTGGTTTCATTATAATTCCTGATGCATTACGAAGACAGTAATATAATTGTGATCTTTTTCGCATGTGCAGCAAACGGTCCTCTGGCAAGACATTCTTATCAACATCACAAAACCAGAACATAGGCCTAAGCTAAATGTCCTCTGCATGAACCTAAATCAAACAGTAAAATACAATTTGCCACAGTGCAATATGGCTTTATTGTTATTATTTAATTGATAAGATTATTTTACAGAGCCTGAGAATAAAATCATTTCCTGTATGAACAGAACATGAGTGAATATAACAATATCCTAACATTAAGGAGAACTTCTTGAAATTCTTTTAAAAAGGAGTAAATTAAAAAAAAAATGCTACAATGAAGAAAACAGAAGAAATCCAGGGTTAAAACAAACTACAGGTATTTCAGGTTTTTGGGAATCCTATAGGGTAATGGAATACTTTATAATAATCTTCAGTCCTACCACAGCAATTCTACTGTCTGGCGTCCTTAGACCAAAAACCCAGATACATCTTTAGGAGGCTTACTGTGAGAACCCACAAGAGGCTAAGAAGCATTTATACTGACAGCCTAAGTTTTATCAGAGTATGAAGAATATAGAATATTTTAGAATACAAAGTAGAATATTGTAAAAGAGACAAAACTCAGAGAGACCAGTAAAGACACCCTAGAAATAAAAACACAGTTATAACCACATTTCAGCCTGTCCAGCACACCCTACAAACAGTGGGGCTCAATGCAATGCTTTTTGGAAATGCTGCAACCTCTGCACACCTCCTGCTGGGTCAAAAGTGTCTCCTGTCAGTGAGAGGCAGGACCTTGTTTCCTCTCGCTGGCAGCTCAGTTGCCTCCAGCAGAGGACTAACCCCCCCTTCACAGTTCCATCCTTCTTAGTCTCCATTGTAACTGTACATGTATCAGCTTAGAAAAAATGTATGAAACAGAGACATACATACATCTTGCCAGAAGCTGAAGGAAATCTACTAGGGGCCAAAATGGTCAAGTTTCTCAAAAATATTCTCTTCTCACTCAAAACTTTACTGCCTTTGAAATACTGCCACGGAGTATTCTGTTGACAGCTCTAACGTGTATTGCCTGTTCAAAAATAGCCTGCGATGAAAATAGTATTTAGTATTTCTTTTATTTATTTATTTATTATGGCTAAAACTACAACTTTTTTTTCAGGTGAAAATGCAGAAAGTTGTTCAAAGTTGAAGAATGGAATATGAGGAAGAGGAATTGTTTGTAAACTTTGATGAATACTGGTCTAAACTGCCTGATAAATAAATGTTTAAGTAGTAGGAAGAAGGATTTATTTTTAAATTATATTTTCCTATATTTTTTTTCACTGAAGGAATATCTGAGCTATGTCTAGTCATGTAAAAATTGTCTCCTGCTACATTTATCTTTCTCAGGGAAAAGATATTGTGGTGAATATGTCATTTGGAGAATACAGATGTTCTTGTGGTAGTACCATACTTTTCAGCTATCTCTAGTTCAGATATTTGGGTTTCTTTCTTCTAGCAGGAAGCTGTGTGACCATTAATCAGTTTCAGAGATTTTTCTTATTTCGTACATGAATATGAATATCTGCTTTAGTGTGGTCTAGGAGACCTAATTAAGAGGTACTGACAAAAATCAGTGCAACCACAAGCACATTTTCCACAGAAGACATGTGTCTGCTTGGTTGACTCATCCTTCCATTACACTGGATAACTGAGAGATGGTATCAGCATAACATAATTTTTAAAGCAAAGGTTTTAAAATGAGGAGATGACAGTTAAATTGTCAAATATCCTACAAGTGTGTGTTAAGATGACGGATTTTGAATTCAAATGCCTGAGACGGGGAATTTATTTTCCGGCAAGAAAAGCAAGGCAGAGGCCTCTGCTAAGACGAAGAAAATGCCTTAGCTGTAGCCTTCAGCAAACGTGTCAGAGCCCAAAGATCTTTTTGCATTGCATTGAACAGGATTTTTTTTTTATACCTCAGTTATTTTGCTGCAAATTTCTGAGACATCATTTCATAAAAATGATGTACGGATTTGTATTATTGATGTAGTTTCATTCGAAGTTATTTAGCTGGTAATTCTAAAATTAAAATCATCTTGTTTTTCAACACACAAAAATCAAAATCTCCTGTCTCTTTCCCACCTCCTCAGGAAGAAACAAATTTAATAACCATCTTGGAACCAAATCTACAGTATCCCAAGAAAGCAATAGATTACTTATAATTTTTATTTATTAATTTTTTACTTTTTTAGGAATTGTTAGGAGCATAACTTAGAATTGATTTATACAAACTTAAGAATTATACAGTATAGAATTTGAATAAGTGCTCATTATTAACATTGTGTAGGAAATGAAGATTTTTCTTTGAAAGCAAGAAAATATGAATACAGAGACAAAAAGGCTCATTTCTGAGTCTTGATTTTACTTTGTAGTCTTTTGTGGTTATGGACATCTCACGTCATCTGGACACTTCACATTAATCTTCTGTATAAGGGAGACGGCACCACTCACAGCCATTCATTTGGCTCACAAATATTTACAGCCCCTGGTTGAATAAGCTACAATGGCAAAATGGAAAACTGGGTATAAATGCAGAGCATTTGCCTTCGATTTCCGCAGTTTGCCTACAATTTCTACAAGTAGAACTGAAACAGAATCTCAGCGCATCCAGAAGGTATTTGCTTGTCTGAATCAGAATCTTGCTAGACTCTAGCAGGTGAGCGTGGGGTTTGTCTTGGGCACAGCACCAAGCTACTTTTATTATGTCTCTGCTGATGTCAATACATTCACTAGTGTGGTGGTTGGAAGGAGAAATACGCTTTTTTTCCTGAAAATGAGATTTCTGGATTCAGTCAATAAATAAAGCATTATTCTTTTGCAGCCAGCTCACATGACAATAAGCAGCAACACACACTCAGTCAATATAGTAGGTGTACCTGCCAAAATGTTTATACACTTTGTGTTTGATTAATATTTAAATAATACTATAAAGAAACTTTGTCTCATCATTCTACTACCTTAGATCTGTATCGTTCCTGCCAAAGATGGTTTAGTGCTTGATAAACCAGTGGTTGTATGGTGGGTGTGGGGGTAGGGAGAGGAAAGGAGGAAAGAAGCAATAATTAGGAGGCAACAAAACACAGCCTGAGGATGACAGACTCACTTTAAAAGGATAATTTATACACAAGGAGGAAATCATGCTCTGAACAGACAGTGTGCAAGAACACGTCTGGTCTCTTCTCCTCATAACACAGTTGCTTTCATCCAGCTACAGTAATACTCTTTTCTTTGGGCTTGCCAGAAGAATGGCAAGGGCGAAAAAAAAAAAGAAGGCCCTCATTAATACATATACTTTTATCTCTCTGACAAGCCTGCACTTAAGATCTTGGAATGGATTTACATATTAGCTTCCCGAATGCAAGGACTGATTAATGATATAATCTCGTTTGCTTCTATAATGGAAATGCTGTTTCACATGCTTGACAAAGCTTTTACTTCACTGATAGCAAAATAAGCATAATTATATTAAAATTGGAATAATGTGGTCAGTCTGAAGTTGATTTATCTGATAAAAATTCTTATTTGGGTTTGTATAAAACAGCAATGGTCTAGTAGTTGATAGAAAATAGTATCTCCATAAACAAGCCAGCTAGAGAGAAAATAAAACACAGCATAAGGCTAAGGCATCGTTCTGTTTCCTGGAGAAATCAGTGTGGGCAGAGCATGTCTAGACTTGGCACATGACCTTGACTCCTACTCCTGGTGAAATGGAGAGGAAGTGCTGTCTTCATATGATAGTTTGGCACCACCATAAGAAGCGTTAGAAGATGCAGCACAGCATCTCTTGCCTAGCTACTTCATGTGCTTTTTAGCAACACTAGAAGACAATGAAGCCCACAGGCACAGCAGCTCCAGTAAAAAATACTGCAATATGAATAACAAATCCAACTGAAAATCTGTCATTCAAATCATTCCTTCTCAAACGCAGCTGAGGGAGAACTGAGACACAGTATATCCTGAAGATGTGATGGGGAAGATGAGTAACACTTTCCTTCCTAATTACGTCATAAGAGAGAGGTTTATTTCTCATTTGGTATGGGAGTATTTCCGGAGGACTTCACAGGAGGAGCTGGGGACCTTGAGTGTTACAGAACAGAGAGATTCACTTCTGTCATGTTGCCACTGTTAAGGACTGATGTTCATACGTGTTTGCTGTTATTGCTAATGCCTCACCATCACACACTATATTTTTTCTCCTTTGAGTTAAACCCACACCCTTGTCATCATTTCTCAGTGTTAGCACTATTTATATGAAAACTTCGTCCTGTCTGAGTCACTAGCCCAGGGTGTTCCACTGCTGCCTGATGATACATCCCAAGTCAGTTCAGGCTGTGGTCGGGGGAGTGGAAAACAAGAGGATCTTCTGATGTCCTTCACCTGGTAGATCCATCTTCCTTTTAGAGATCTTAACAGGTTCAGGCAAAGGAGAAGTGATATATACAGGTCTTCCTTGCCCCAGCAGTCCTCTAGCTAACACGATCATCAACAAAATTCTTTAGAGTACATAAATCAGCTTCTGGACAGGAAAGCACTGGAGAAGTACAAGGGGTTTTAGTTATGTGACATTTTCTACACATCTATCAGAGGATTTTCATATGGATTAGTATATAATCAAATCCACCACAAGGAAGAGGAAAATGGAAATGGCTATTAGTCCAGGAAAATCTCTGTTGCTCCTGAAGAAGTGCAACAAATGTTATTCTGATACTGCTGAGTGTGGGAGGATGCACAACCCTGCGAGGGGTTAAAAAAATGTCTGTCTTGGTTCCTATACAGCTGAGTGTTATTAGTGGTGTTACCATTATTTCTGTCTGTGTACTGTGTTCTCAGGGTCTGAATGAGATCCCACTGTGTAGCATTTGTGACAGACAAAAACAAAACTAGTCCATGTCTTAAAAACTCTGATGAACTATACAGGACTTTCACAGTCCTTTTTTTTTTTTTTTTTTTTTTCCTGCAAATTCACCATGTAGATACCTTGCAATTATTCTTCATCAGTAAGAAAAAATGTTACTCATTCAAATGAAATCATTTCCAGTATCATAACATTTCACTAAGGAGCTGGAGAAAGAGCTCAAGAATAACGCGAGTTGGAAAGGACCCACAAGAATCATTGAGTTCAGTTCCTCTCTCCACACAGCACCACTCCAAACCCAAGCGCTGTGTCTGAGAGCGGTGTCCAAATGCGCCTTGAACTCTGGCACCTTGGGGCCGTGCCCACTGCCCTGGGGAGCCTGTTCCATGCCCACCACCCTCTGGTGCAGAACCTTTTCCTAACCCCCAGCCTGACCCTCCCCTGACACAGCTCCATGCTGTTCCCTCGGGTCCTGTCGCTGTCCCCAGACAGCAGAGCTCAGTGCCTGCCCCTCCGCTCCCCTGTGAGGAAGCTGCATCCATTTTGAAATGGATGGAATTTGGGGCAGTGTTTGCAGCTTTCTTGGAAGAAGGAAGGGAAGATGTTACATGTCACTCTCGCCTTTACTCAACAGAGCTAAACACCCACTAGACATGTTTGCAGATATGTTTGCAGATGTACTGTTTGATAGAGTCAGGGAAACCTGCAGACCCAAGGACTTGGTCCGTCCTTACCAGACTGTCACAAAGCAGTATAAGCATACTCCACTTCTTCCTGCACTACACACTATGTTATGCAATTATACCACTCACACAAACAGAATTTTCTAGTGCAGACAAAATTTTGGACATGTTTTAGATGAATAATGCGTTAATTAGTCCATCTGATCAATATTTTCTGGGCTAAAAAATGTCAGGGGAAAAGTTTCTAAGGTAATTGTTTTCCACCATATTTCCTAGCCACTTAAAGCAGCAAATTAAACAAGGAATTGCAACACTCTTCCTATTTATTTTTTTTTTTTTTTTCTTTTTGTATTAGACTACAGTTGTATTGGGTTGTCCAAGTTCACGTGCAACTGACATACAAAAAACAATCAATGGCAACATTTGGATTGCGCACTCTCTAAAACGAGCTATTTTTCTGCAGTTGTTATATATACTTGGCAGTGAAATGGGAATGAATGACAAGCTGCCACTTGCTACTAGACATCTATGGAAAGGTAGATTTGGAAGTGTGCAACTCTTGCTTTTCCAAGGCTTAAGCTGGAGTAAGTAAAGCAGAAAACAGTCAGAAGATACAAAGTTGGGTAAGCAACAAAGACCCAGCAGGGCTCTGGAAAATCTATAATAACAAACCTGGAAGTATAATCCATTTATTTGATTAGAAAGGATATGTAGGAGAGGTGGATGGAAGGTTTGTTTACACACGATCCATTCTCATCATGACAGGGAGAGAAATCTGTTCAGGATTTGAGTTTTTCACTGTCACATACTGTGAGGTGAAACCCTGAGCTGCAAGTCCTAAGTGCTGGCTCGGTATCCCTGAGGAGCCAGACATCAGACTCTGAAATTCAAGTCTTCAGCAAAGAACAGAATAATTTAGGCGGTGCATGACAGGGTGCTCTGGGAAGTCTGAGTGGCAAAATTGTCATTGAAGACATAGCCATTCTTTGCCAGATGGAGAGATGCAGAAATAGCGTGGAAACTTCATTTTACACACATACACATACACGCACACACACCCTTATATGTCTGTCTGTGACACAAGTGAGGTATTAGTACAAACTCTGGGCCAAAGAGCTCATATGTATTCTTCCATATATTCTTGTATAGTATATTTGTACAGACCAACTAGTATAGATCATTCCTTCCTTCCTCTTGTAACATTACTCCTTTCCCTCTGACTCCACTTGTATTGAAGAATTTGACTTGCTGTTTGGTTTTTATCTTCATTGGATTATTTTCTCTGTTGTTTATATACTGTCTTAACTAAATGAATAAAGGCAATGAGGTTAAAGAAGTTCAAAACTGACAAAGTCTGTGAAATAAATCTGCAAGTCTACTATGCCCAGTCTTCCATGACATAAGCTCTCTGGACTTCTCTGTTTTATGCTGGACTTTTCCAGCAGTCAGTTTAGGAAGAAGCTACTTGTTGAAGCTACTACTGCCAAATCTGCTGTCAAGTTCTTCACCTAGTTTTGTGTGTCCATATCTCTAGCAGAGCAGTTGAGGCAGCTCCTGGAGTCTTTATCTGGTGCTGCTCAGGCAAGACTGGAAGGGTGCAAAATATGTGGAGGGGAGCAAAGGGAGTGAGGTAAGATCACCCAGTCAGTGTGCTGGAAATGCTCTGTTATGTTAGTCAAAGAGGAAGCCAATAGGCTTAACCTGGTCAACACACAATTAGCCAAATACTGCTTTTCAGACTTGCAAAGAACTGGAATGGATTTTGCTGCTGTTGCTTCTATTTTGCCCCTGCTCCAGCCCCTGCAGGGATTTGAAATGGCAGCCAGGTTCCATAGCCATCTAGGATGGACTTCCATGTGTTTGAGAGCTGTGTCGTAGTTTCTGTCAGTGCTGACCTTAACAAGTAGTATTTCAGTTCATAAAGCACGAGAACGACAAAAAATCCTTAACCACCATTATCCTTAGACCATTAACACAACACAGCATATTAGAATATACTTATTAACAGGTTGTCCAGAGAGACTGTGGAGTCTCCCTCTGCTGAGGTCTTCAAAAGCTACCTGGACACAATCCTGGACACTCTGCTCTGTGTCCCTGATTGAGCAGGAGTTGAACCAGATGGACCCAGAGGTTCATTCCAGCCTCAAAGATTCTGTGATTTTGTGTTTCTGTGAAATATTACCCATATTTTTCAGCAGACTATATAGCCTGACATGTTAATGAAGGGAAGATCAGTAAACAGAGAAAACAAGAGACAAGGAAAAAATTGATATTATATGTAAGATCATGAATATATTTCTGGCTCAAGTGATAATGCTTCAAGTGACAGTGCCAGACAGTTCTCAGTCTCAAAATACTGAAGACCAGTTGGCATATGACATTTCTTTTCCATACACCAGACAAGTAACACCCTGGATTCTAATTCACAGAGAAAAAAATCTCCTTAATGTTTTTAAAATATTAAATTTTAATGCTGGATTTCTTAAATAGATACTTGAGTAAAACTATACTGAACAACAGCCTAGGGATCCAAGTTTATGCTGATTAATATCTGCTTACATTTTTCTCTCTGCTGCTGTCATATTGATCAATTGTACTATTTAAATTAAATTTCCTGATCTGAAAGTATTTTGCCATTTACACTGGAGGAATAGGATTGTCTCAAAGCCATTTATTGTATTTAATTGTATGTGACTGAAAATGCTTTTAGGAATTACAAGAAGTGCACTCCTGGATAAAATGGAAACATCTTTGCTTCCACTGTTAACTTACAAATCAAAATGAACTCAATAAAGACTGTATTAAAACAGTAAAAATGAGATTAGTAGCTGATGGATGGGTACCAAATTCTGAACTTCTCACTTAGCTAATGCCAAGACAAATCTTCCTTTGAGACTAGCAATAAAAAGCTAATGCAGATTTTCTGTTTGTAGTCCCATGTGATACTAATGGTGCTGAAGCTCAGCAGAGGCTGCCTTTATGCGCTTCTACCTCTGTCAAAGTTCCATACTATGAAGTCCCATGGCAAAACAGGACAATTAGAGGTTACGTAGATTCATAAAAACTGGCATTTGGAAGAGGTATACTCCTGCACTCTCAGAGTAGCTCAGTCAACTTCTCTGAAAAAAACAAACAAACAAGTATGAGTAAGGAGACTCTGTGCAACTTCTGTAGTAGGGAACAACTACTAAAAAATCAAGAATCTGAATCCCAGGGACTACAATAAACTATGTGAGGTCCAGCATGTCCCCTTTTGTGCTTGTTACACACTACACAGAGGACATTTGCTCACAAGGCCAGGACCTCTATCATGAAACCAATTAATTTAAACTTGAAGAGAACATTAACATTCTTTTTTATTTATTTATTTAAAATTTAAAATTGATTTTAGGCCAGCAGAACTACTGTTTTTCTTCTTCTGTTTCATATTGCTGCAGAATTTGGCATTTCAGAAATGTTGCAGAACGATGATAGTGAAACCTGAATTAAAAAGAAGAATTAAGACTCATTGTCCTTCAGGATCTGCAGCTACGCATACTACTGACTCTCCAGGCCTAGTCATTGACTCTATACTGAGCCTGCAAAAAAAAAAAAAAAAAAGTATGCCATAAGTGTTTTTTTTTTATATATTATTGTTTTTTAAAGTGTTAAGGGTTTGGAATGAATTGAGATAGGTTTAGGCTACTTAGGTAATTCACATATCATGCCTTATACCAAGTTATGTATAAATATTTTTTTTCTACATTGCTTTATGTATGTGAGTTTCTAACATCAGACTGGAACAGCTGTAAAAAGATTTATGTGTGCTCACATCTAAATAACCAGAGGACAGTTAGCTTGTTCAATGGTTTAAAATTCTAAGTCAATTTTAAGATGCTGTTGTTTGACATTACTGTCAGAAACAGGACAGTTTTAGAAAGCAGGATGCCTGTATGTTTTCCAAAGTAGAGAACCAGTTGTGATATTGTAAGAAACTAAATATCATTATGAATATGTCTTCTAACAATTTTTATAGCATTTATTTTTTCTGCACAAAGTTAATTCCTCTCAGCGAGCTTTTGCACACGTTCTGAAGTTTATACTTTGGCATAGGCCTTGAGAGCTACTGAGAAGTCACCCACGCATGGAAAAGGATCTGCATCTTGGTAATGTATTCACATTCTCAGTACTAAATGGTGGGTGGCTTAGAAAAAAAAAAAAAAAAAAAAAAAAAACAAAAAAAAAAAAAAAAAAAAAAAAAAAAAAAAAANAAAAAAAAGAAACAGACTATAAACCATATCCTGTAAAAAACAACTTCAAAAACTGAATTGTCATTTAACAAAAAGTATATATTTATTATGTGTAGTTTTATTTTTATCTTATGCATCTCCAAGGACATCAACAAACATAATTCCATCATTTATCATTTTAAGCAATGTTTTCTCACAGTGAGCTTATGTCAGTCATTGTCTTCTGATGCTGACTGTATACTGAACTGTATGTATGTGTCCTTCCCTATTCTACTTCATGCGATATAGCTAAAGGAAAGGAAAGGAAGAACTGCTGTTAACTCTTCTAAACTCTATCAGAAGAATAAGAAGAACCCAGGAGGCATCTTCACTTCCCAGATGGTGCAAGCTCTTCACAAATCTTCAACTGCTATTAGAGCACAGGCAGAAGGAAGGTGATAAGTGTTGGGGACAATTCAGGCCCTCGCAAGCTGAGTGTGTCCAGTGAGAGGTAACACTGGCCCTTTCAGCAGTAAGACAGCTTATGCATGTGCTACTCTGTGTTGTCAGATACAGCTCTTGACATGAAAGACCAGGGCTTGGCACACCTGGAGAGGAGCCTTAAATGAAAGAAGTGAGTAACAGCAGCACCAGCACAGACAGCTGAATACAACATGCTGTGAAATTAGATGTTCCCTTCCTAATCCCTTTTGTGTACCACTTTTGACTATTCATGAAGACGGAGAACACCTTGCAAAAAATTTGATCATTGTGGTTAGTGAATTGTTAGAGTTGCATATTGTTGCTGTTTCTTGTGAATGCTTTCTTGAGAGTGAAAGAATAATTTATCTCAGAATAAATCAAGTCTGCAAAAGAAGAGGCAGCACCTCTTACACAAGGATTCTTGAAGTACAGATGAAAGCTCTTCCATTTTTGTTCTGAAAGTTACAAGTAATTCTATTCTACAAAAAATTATACTCCATCAGGCAATGAGAGACTAAATATTAATAACAGTATTTATTTCTGTTCACTTAATCTCTAAGCATTTCACAAAGACACGCAGTATCATTCCACTTTTTAGCCTAAGACACAAAAATGAAATGAGTTCCCAGTAGGAAATATTTTCCCAGTAGGAAAATATATGTATCAGGAAACATGTGGCTGGCATTCAACAGACTCTTGCTTCAGACACAGCGACAGGGCCCGAGGGAACAGCATGGAGCTGCGTGAGGGGAGGGTCGGGAGGGTGTTAGGAAAAGGTTCTGCAGCAACAGGTGGTGGGCATGGAACAGGCTCCCCAGGGCAGCGAGCATGGCCCCAAGCTGCCAGAGTTCAAGGAGCGTTTGGGCACTGCGTCAGACACAGGGCTTGGGGCTGGGTGGTGCTGTGTGGAGCTAGGAGTTGGACTCGATGATCCATGTGGGTCCCTTCCATCTCAGAACATTCTATGATTCTATATGCTAAGGAAATAAAGGAACTTCTTCAAATCTTCTCGTATATTTATTTTCCACTTTTTTTCAGGGCACTTCTATGTAACAAAATTCCCCTTTTGCTAATACATACTATTTTTTAGCTTGAAATATGTGGCATAGATTCTTGAAGGGGGCATCGCTCAATAATAATAAATAGATAAAAATAGATTATGTGATACATGATAACCATATGTACTAATGCTAAATGCTAATACATGATAATGCTAAATACAGGAATTGATAGAGGTTTTTGAATGGAAAGGGTCTCCACAGAATCTTTTAGGATCAAGTAATAGAATCTATTTACAAGCAGTAAATTTCAGTACCACATATACTTCCAACTCATACTCTCTATATATCAGTTAATGAATCATTCCCAGGTTTGGATGAAGAAGAACTGTCATAATGGATGGTAATCAAAATATACATTGAGGAAAAAGTTAGGAAAATCTGATCACAAGATGTCACAAAAAAGAGTACAAATCATTTTACATTTTGTAAGAGTAAGAGTTTATTCCAAAGATTGGAACGTATTTAGTTTTTGCTATCTCTTTTTCATCAGTAGATGAAACAAATCATGTCTGCCATGTAGGTACATCTATTAAACGGTTTAGAATGTCTACCTGATCTGAAACACACTAAAGTCAATAGACACCTTTTCACTGACTTCAGTAACGGACTTCGTCAAACAATCAATTTTGCCCTGGTGTTCCTGCTGTCTTGATTAGTTAAAAATCATGATAAAACTTTGTCAAAGAAACATTTGGAAAACAATATTTGCACTGCAAGAAATACTGACAAAATCTATTCATTACCTTTTTTTTTTTTTTTCCAACATAAGTCTTGCATAGATGTATTTTTTAAGACAATTAACAATTAATCCCAGCATTTAATTGAACAATATTCTAGAAAAAAAAAAAAAAAATCCTTACCCCAAAACTTTGGTGGCCATGTGATTGGAGAGTAAGTACGGTTTTTATCCATAACATCCAAATGATAGATATAAAATAGCATGTCCACAGCAGAGCAGTGGCTTTCTGAACGTTTGAGATTTGGTGATGGAAGAAATGCTTTTGTGCTGCTAGGGAACTGTTTTGTTTTTCTAAAGGGAAATGGATGTATCACATTTCCTGCTTGTGGACTCGAATTAGCAAGTGCTTGCCTTATCTTGGAGCCCCACATGGTTCCTGAGACAGAGAAATAGTTTCCTTCTCGTCATTTCCTCAGACAGAGCGAATTGACTTAGAACAATACAAAATCTCCTTCTCTGAAACTTTTTGAACCCCAAAACTTTTGGAGATAGAAAATGCAAATTCTTTTCTCATTCCTTTACTGATTTTCTGTGTTAAAGACCCTCCTCAAACATTCAAAAGCACGTATATTCAGTGGTAATTTTCTATAAGGAATGAATGTGTGAAAGAAGATTTTAATAGAAGATTTTAATAGCTTTTAAAATTTTATCAGTATACAAATTTAGGGTATGAGGATTTCTAAGTGTTTTTCATTGTTCCTTAGATAGCCTGAGGAACTTGTGAGGCCTAACAGTATAACTGTAGGTATTCCTATTTTAATGAGTGTACTGCAAATTTCCTCCACCAATTCTTTTCCTTTCCACACCCCATCCTAAATTATGAGATCCCTGGAACACAAACAGGCTTTGAGCTAATTGTTTTAATACTTTTAATAAAATGCAGTGGTAAATCCCAGTTGGAATTTGTAAGTACTCCTGCTAAAAATAATAAATAGCAATAATAACACCCCTATAAAAAGTAGCCAAGATATTTGAGGATACAAACAGACAATTAATGGAGAACGCACAGGAATCAATAAAATGTATTACTTTGCATTTGTGTGGAAAATTCTCTGGAAACTGATTTTAGCTATCCCCTGGTAAATATATAGTTGGTAATGGATACAAGTCTCTAGATGTATTTTTAAGGCAATTAACATAAACATTCTGTGATGAATTTCAAACTTCCATTCTCTGAGGAGTTGTATGAGATTTGGGCTTTCCCATTATTAAAAAGCAGAATCAGCTACATCTGTTTTCATCAGGAAACCCCAAAATTTAGGAATATTCCAATCTTAAGGTTGGAAATGACATAATTTTAACACTGATTTTATTTCATTAAATAGACATAAAAAATACTTAGCAAAAATACACTGATCAATGGAAGACTAATGACGTT
The DNA here is from genome assembly GCA_013399715.1 of Alectura lathami. Classification (NCBI taxonomy): domain Eukaryota; kingdom Metazoa; phylum Chordata; class Aves; order Galliformes; family Megapodiidae; genus Alectura; species Alectura lathami. The sequence continues at coordinate 58,040 of VXAV01011648.1, forward strand.
CAAAGTTGGTGCTTAAAATGACATGTCCAGATATCAATTTAAGCACCTGAAAGAACACAATCTGATTTTGAGATATTGGTGAACAAGACGCAACCTAATAAGAAATGCTAAGTTTTCAGCTTGACAAGGACACAAATACCAAAACACATTATAAGAATATAAAAATTTTTCAAAAGCCATGACTAAAGTCAGTTTTATGTTCTAAGAGGAGACTAATACAAAAAAAAAAAAAAGAAATTATTTTTTTGCAAACTATAAAATGAAGAGATTAAGTGCTCTTTGTTTAATGAATATGTCTATTGAGATGATCATTGTGAAACAGAATTAAACACTGAGCTTAATCCAACTGAAAAGTAGCTGAGTTCAGGCATTGACACACTCATGCTAATAATTAAATCTTCCACATTATTAACTATATGAAGTATTGACCTTAATGCTTTGTACAAAAGTCAGCAACAGTAAGAAGGGTGAGTTTGTCTCTGGATAGAGTATTCCAGGATGGAAGTTCTCTCCTTTTCCTTAGAATTAAACAGCTGATATGGGCAACTGTAAGGAGCAGCAGATCAGAGATGAAACACCAAAAGTTATCTGGAGCATACTTCTGCAAGTTGCGCCAAATAAAATTATAAATGAATCAAGATAATGTGGGCTTACAGTGATTTGCTAAACAAGAGGCTCTCTAAGAGGAAGGTCACACTCATTACACTGTTTATTCTTGCCTAAAAGAAGAATTGCAAGTTTGTGCATCAGAACCTGCCACAAATAGGTGCAGTCTATGAAATCTGATGTCATAATTGGGACCTTTTCCCCAGAAAACTAGAGCAGGATGATATATAATACACCTTGTCAGAATTTATTATCTCAAATATATTAATTTTGTTTATGCTCATTTCATTTCTGAGTATTGCAAGAGTTTATTCTTGCTATCCCTATTGGTTCTTTTTTTCAGGTATCTTTGCCTGAAAATAAAGTTGTCACAACTTGAGGTATCCTCATGGATAAAAATGCCTCACAATTGGCAAGTACAACACAACCACTTCTGACTGGTGAGAGATGGAGTTATGTAGAGGACAAGCTGCCAAATACATTGCCAATGTGAGTTCAATTCCAATGAAATGAACAGTCGTTTACCTCTGGAAAAGAGAAACTGAATTCTATCCTTAAATGTTTTGAATTTATCAATTAAATGAGGGGAAATGTGTTTAATTTACATCAGCATAAGCCCTAATACCTTAAGAAAGAGAACTTCCAGGGGAAATAAATGTGGCAGACATCCCATATTGAAAAGTCATGGGCAAACCAATTGTAGGTGCACAACATAGATCTGGCAGATGAAGAGTAACCCCTGGCTTGCAAAATAGTGTGAGGAAATGTACAGCAAAGACAGTTCCAAGAGGTTTCTGAAGCCTTTAGGAATCTCCTCCTGCAGCAGGGCTGTGTCCCTCGCAGCAGGTCCAGTAGGGCAAGGACTTAGCACCATCACCAGTCTGCTCTGGGGCTGGCAGGTGGCTTCTGAGAAGCATTAATGTTTTCCCCATTGGTATATTTTGACTCCTCTTTTTCTTTGCCCTCCAGTAAACACATGTTGGCTCTACATTTTCTGTTAAAAAAAATACAGTGAAGAGCTACTTTACTGAATGTGTAGATACTAATTTAGTTGAAGACTTTTTTTCAGCTGGCCAGTGTTCATGGTGATGATATTTGAGTATAATCAGTAAGCCTTAAAAAGAGAATGCAGGTCTTAGCTACAGTCAATCAGTGCCAGATAGAGAGTCATATCACTGTCACTGGCAGAAGAAATTGAGCACTCTATCATAATTTTAAAGCAAAGCAACTTATTGAAAACAACTTTTCAGTTTTTCAGTTGCTTAACTGTTACTGGCACTTCTCAAGGAAACTTATGTGTACATGTTGAATTCTCCTTCAGTGAGAGAATTCCACAAACCACAAAATATTTTTATTTCAAAAGTAAGCAGAGTTCACCAAAAGGAGACAATAAAAAACAGTAGAATGAACATCCAGTGAAACGTCTTTTTCTGACACTTTCCATCTGGAGATTATGATTTAGGCTGGGACTTCCTTTAATTGTTTCATATTTCAGCAGCTTCATGTTTGTCCTTGGTTAGTTTTACAGCTCTCCGGATGCATGAATTAAAACTCAGGAATTTTTGTTCTTTGACCACTAATGAAAAATGTTCCTGTTCCCCATCAAACTATCCCTTTTAAGGGCTGTTCACAATGTGACAAAGACAGAGAATCTATTGCCTGAATTTACTGTCTTTAATAACTCTGATCCTCACCAAGATCAAACTACATATTTTTTCACTTTTTCTGCAGATCGTAATCACCTGTAGGTTAAATAGCCTACTTCTAAGTGCTGGCTCTATCAGAATACACCTTTTGATATGATATACTTGTTATGAATGCAAAGAAATATGGCTGCAGTTGTGTCATCATCTCAGGAAACAGCAACACATATTTTGTGATAATGCATTTCATCATTGTTTAAACCTAAGGCCAAAACCATAATTGAAAAAAAATACTGCTTGAGCCAAGTTTGTATAAATCAAATGCTTAACGTTAAAAGGGGTAGTAGGTCTTGATAGAGGTGAGAGTGGTAAATTGTATGGCTGAAAGCTAGTTTTATCATCTCTTCATTGCGTTTCTGCAGCCAAGTAATTGCTAGAGACAATGGTTCCAAGAGTTGGAATTATTGGGCCCTTGTGGGTCCAGTTGCATGCTAGGGTAGCAGGGGGAGCCCCTGGAGATACAAGGAGATGAAGAAGGGAGTTATTCTTCCTTCTTCTGTTCTTGAGAACCCTAGACTCAAACTTTTATTAGGAGACAAAATTGTGAATAACCAGTCCAGAACAGAAAAAAACAGGGTAGCCATTGTCCGAAGTTTCTTTTCTCACAAGGAATTAATTAGGTAAAATTAATACATAAACCCACCAAGCTTCAAGCTGGAGTTTGATAAATTACTGAACAGGATTATATGACATGTTTACTCAATAAGGGCGGAGATCTGCATTCAGTAACCAGAATATTCCCTCCTGGTTCTCTGTTCTCCTACAAATGCATCGTGTGAACAACTTCCCATTCAGCAGGCAAAGATGAAATTGTTCCATACGCTTTGCAAAGGGTGGAAACTTTTGTCCAATGGCCAAATTTGCCAATTTTACACAAATATACAATATAAGAAAGGTACTTATTATATCTTCAGGGTACAGCTTCTCCTTGTCTTCATCTAAGGTACTAAAGGTAAAAGGACAGGGTAACAGACCTCAGCGTCTGCCTACCCCACTGAGCACCCCTGAACCTCCTGAGATCTGCTGAAGTGCTGAAGCTTGACATATAGTAGACTCATGACTTTAATTAAGATTAACATTCTATTCTATTGCCCATTAAGGGCACAAGTAAGTGGACAGAAAGAATCAACATCCAAGTGATGTTCAAGATAACCACAAAGTGATAATATTTTAACATTTTCATAGTAACTGACAGAGCTCTACAACAGAGTTGCAGATTTTGCATTCAGATATCAGCATTGGAAAAACATCTTCCCTTGCCATTGTATTCTCTCATACATGCTGTTATAAGGATGGAATAAAAATGCATCTGTTTCTCCCATTCCCTAAGGAAGTATGAAATTTTATATTGCAATGACAAATAATATTCACAGATAAATCTACATTTATTCACATTGAGAGACTCTTCTTGTCTTTCACAGACATCAGTTTGCTGAGGTGATCAACAGGCGTCTCATTTACCATTAAAGTACATGAACTATTTAGGAGAAGAATTGTATTTGTCCCAAGTTACCACACAGCATTTTGAGATTTTGTGACTTCATTCATCATGTGGCATTGCCTTAGAATGGGTAAAAACATTACAGTGTGCTACCTTGTGTATGTGGACTTCTACATCAGTGGATCTGTGTGGACATCAGTAACTCTGCACAGTGTTGCTGTCCTTAGGTAGGCAAAGACTATTATGTGCAATCCCTCTTTTATTGAAACATAAACTATGATTTACCATTGAAATAGTCTCCATTTTATCACACAATTAGACATATCATGATGTATAGCACAATGGATTCAAAGTACTTTTTTGAGATCCAGTTGTATTTTTATTTTAGCAGAAACAAAGCCTTACTGTCATTTCATTACATATGCCAGATAAAAGCATAATCGAAACACATGGTTGCTAGTAAAAATATTGCTATATACATTGAGATAGCTAAATAGGTGCAGAATGGGCAGGGAAAAAAAAAAAAAAAAAAAAAAAAATNCTCCATACATTCTTGTGACTGTTTCCAGAACAAATACTTCTACAGATTCCATCGCTAAAAAAATATTTGAGAACTAATTTATAACACGATTTGTCCCAATCTAATGAGATACATCTGGATTACTTCATTATCTTTTCCAGACCTTTATCTGGCCTAACAGACTTGTCATGAAAAAATAATCTTTGTGGAATCATACGCTTGAACACAGACTAACTACGCTGATTTGAGTTAGGTTTACTGTGAGTGTACTGCCTAATTTTCATGACTGCATTTGTTTGATAGGTGATCAACTTGAAAATTCCTATTTCATCTCTCTAGGCAAACAGCTTATGATAGTAAAAGTCTGCTTTCTGAATCACACCACATGTAAGCGAGTAATACGAAGTGAAATAATGACTGACATTTGATCATTATGGCCAGTTTAATCAATTTACTAACATGATGAAAAAAATCTAGAAAAATAAAACCTTTTCTGAAATTCAGAGCAAGAGGAAGTCCTGTGAGGAAGGCTAAGAATGGAAGCATGGCAAACAATTGAAGGAAATTGCCTTTCTTCAGTTATGAATGTTTAATCTTCTCTTTCTCTGACTGACAGATTTTTGATCACACTGCTGTCATGGAGTATTCATTGATTTTTACAAATCAAACAAGCCTGGAATGCAATTCATGAGAAAATTAACTGGACTTTTGTTTCTCTGTTAACATACTTTTGATTTGCCCAAGCAAAATTATAACGTACATGATGTCAGAATACTTTTAAGTACTTAAAGCCTTGCTTAATTATCTAGAAAAGTACAAAGTGCCACAATACCTCATAACACTGTAAGCATGAGTTTTGAGGAGTATAAAGTCCATGGGTAATGCCCTGTATGCCAGTTTATCTTGTGTGGTTTAATTATTTTTTATTATTCTTAGTATAGTTTCTCCAAAGCAACCTATATGGATCATAGCTCTGTTGTACACAAGGACTGTATAAACAAATTACACTAAGACTATGTGATTTGCATTCCTTCCTTGTTGTGCAAAAGATTGCTTCCTGAACTCTTCAGAAAAATATATTGAAAAGGAATTATCCCTGCCTCCGCTCACCGATAAGCATTTTTACGGTTGTTTGTCTGGCAGGTCTGTCATCCTCGTCTTGTACATCAAGCTGTAGTTCATTAGATCGGGCTCGTTACCAACTGCTGCAAAAACAAGATGCTGGCAGCAAGCTGTTTGTCAGTCCCACCTCTGCTTAGCAGAGAAGTAGCCAAAATGTTTTTAGTAGGAAAAACATAAAAGTCTGTCAAGGAAAATGTATTTCCCTCAGTATACCCAAGAGTCCCAGAGAACTTATGTCCCCAGCTACGGACATTTGTTTTAATGGAAGACCACAGTAGTCGTTCCTTCCACACATCCCTTCCTTCTTATTGCAGCAGTTCTAGTCATCCTAACACTCTACAGAGCTGCCAAAATTTCAAAAGTTCAAGTTCTCACCCTCTCCCATATAGCCACCCTAGCCAACAGACAGTTCCTGCTACTCTATCTTTTCCAAGCACAAACACAACCACCAAGCAGCTGAGCACCCGAGCCCTTAGCAAGCTAATCAGAGAGCTTCACAGAGAATGGAAATGCAATAATGATCATTTGAAAAACGGTGAATAAGTAATGTAACCATTTTCTATTACAGGCCATTCATTTTTACTGCTCTCAGATGGTTTGCTATTATGCAGAGTAAGCTTAATAAATCTTGAACAGAAAAGGCCAAGAATTCTGGACACAGAGATCCAGCACAGAGTGACCACAGAAACTCCAGGTGTAGAAAATCATTTTCTAGTAAGTTCAAGCTGATACTGTTTTCATGCACGCTTTCATGTATAGTTTAATTTTTACACTGATGAAACTTTCAGTAGGCATTCTGTAAAAAAAATAGAACAAGAACTTCTATGTCATAAGACTTCTGAATCAGATTTTTAGCTTATAGTTGATGGAAATATGAGAATTATAGATAGCTTACAAAAAATGAAACAGAAAACAACATGGCTACTTGATATGGACCTCTCAAAACTAAGAAAACAAAGCATTTAGTAAGACTAAAATGTGGAATTGAGAGACACAGAGCCAAAATTATTGCTCACTTGATCTTAACAAAAGAGGACTGGACTGATCTGAGAAAAGTGCTAAGGCATAAATAAGATTGTCAGGATGGGTCATGGATCGAGATAAAAAAAAGAAGGCAATTTTGTAGAGATTTCAATAACTAGACGACAGACAAAGATGCTAAGGGGAAGTAGTAGTAGAGGAGTTACTGTCAGCAAAATTGTTTCCACTTCCCAGTTTGGGAGTTAAAGATAGTATTAACAAAGATAGTCACATGTCTTTTGAAGTGTTACTGGATCTCAGAAATAAGTAACAAAAGATTTGGGTTTGGTGATGTCAACCTACATGTGATCTTCAGATATTAGAAAAATACCCTTTGACTGGGTGATTTATCACTTACTGCTGCTTTGTTCAGAATAGCAGTCAATAAACTAAGCATATAGACTTTACATTCCTACTCCTTAATGACAGAAACAAATCTGTATGGATTTTTCTTGGGATGGGTTGAGATGACTGGAGGTGCACTGTCTGAGCTCCTCTTACAGTTATACATCTTAATTTTTTGGAGATTGGAGAGACGTAATTAGAAGAGATTTTTGTCAAGAGAAGCAATTTTCCAAAACCTTGTTTATTGTCCCAAGCACATCATTTAGCAATGGTTTACTCTAAACAGAAGACATTAACCCAGAGCATTAAGGTAGTAAGAAAGACTTCTGCCAGCGATTTTTTGTCCTAGTGGAGTTACATACTTACTGAATAATTATTGTGATTAATTTTTAACTATATTCTGTGTTGTAGCACAGTATTTTGCTGAAATAAACACTGCAGTTCAAAACAGCTGCAGCCTTGAAACTGCCTAATTTACACACACACAGAGCTGTACATAGGATACATCCAGAGGAAAGAAAAAAAAAAAAAAAAAAACACACATTGTATGGATGAATGAGTCATAATTTGCAAGATTCCACATGCACATGAAATGCAGCCACCTTCAGCATAAGGCACAACAGTGTAAAACAGTGGACAAAGACTATTAAAGCCAAAAGATGAGTAGCATATAATTTCAGAAAACAAAGAAAGAAATTTTACGGACACACTAACTTACTCTTTCAATGTTTCTTGGCCTTTCTATGGGCCAATTAGAAATCTTTTAATTACATTCTTGGATTTGATCTATCAATTAAAAAAGTGTCTATTCTTAGTCAACTCCCTGTCTTTTTCTGCACGTGTGGTTTGTGTTTCGTTATTTTTCACTACTTCTCTATTCTGTTGTGCTCTTCTTTATTAAAATGTTTCTTTATAATAAGCAATATTTTTACAAAAGTTTTAATATTATTTTAAACAATATCATCTTAAAGAGTCCATACATGCTACATCTCATAGAAAACATCAAACTTCATATTCATTGTGTCATTTTATAAGACAGATTTTCATTTTCATGCTGATGAATGAAAATAATCATAGAATCATAGAATCATAAAGGTTGGAAAAGACCTCTAAGATCATCTAGTTCAACCGTCAACCTAACACCGCGATGCCCACTAAACCATGTCCCTGAGTGACACATCTACACATTTCCTGAACACCATCGGGGATGGAGACTCCACCACCTCCCTGGGCAGCCTGCTCCACCGGCTGACCACTGCCTCAGAGAAGAAGTTTTTCCTAACATCCAACATGAACCTCCCCTGGCACAGCTTGAGGCTGTTACCTCTCATCCTATAACTGTCACCTGGGAAAAGAGGCCGACCCCCACCACACTACAGCCTCCTTTCAAGCAGTTGCTGAGAGCAGTAAGGTCTCCTCTGAGCCCCTTCTTCTCCAGACTAAACAGTCCCTGTTCCTTCAGCCTCTCCCCATCAGCCTTGTGCTTCAGGCCCTTCACCAGCTTCGTTGCCCTTCTTTGGACACCCTGCAGGGCCTTGATGTCCTTCCTGTAGTGAGGGGCCCAAAACTGAACACAGCACTCGAGTTGCGGCCTCACAAGTGTCATGTACAGGAGGACGATCACCTCCCTAGTCCTGCTGGCCACACTATTTCTAATGCAAACTAGGATGCCATTGGCCTTCTTGGCCACCTAGGCACACTGCTGGCCCATGTTCAGTCGGCTGTCAACTAGCACCCCAAGGTCCTTTTCATCTGCAAAGCTTTGCAGCCACTCTGCCCCAAACCTGTAGTGTTGCATGGGATTATTGTGACTGAAGTGCAGGACCCAACATTTGGTCTTGTTGAACCCCATGCAGCTGGCCTCAGCCCATCTATCCAGCCTGTCCAGATCCCTCAGTAGAGCCTTCCTTCCCTCAGGCAGATCAACACTTCCTCCCACCTTGGTATCGTCTGCAAATTTACTGAGGGTGCACTCAATGCCTTCATCTGGATCATCAATAAAGATATTAAACAGGACCAGCCCCAGCACTGACCCTTAGGGAACATCACTCGTAACAGATCGACAGCTGGATTCGACTCCATTCACCACCACTCTCTGGGCCCAGCCATCCAGCCAGTTTATTTACCCAGTGAAGAGTCCACCTGTCCAAGCCACGGGCTGCCAGCTTCTCCAGGAGAATGCTGTGGGAGACAGTGTCAAAAGCTTTACTGAAGTCTAGGTAGACTGTATTAAAAGGTAGAAAATAGTATCTGATAAGATTCATCTCACAGCAGCGACAGATTTCTGCCCTTGGAAGTTCTCAGGAATACCAATATCCTATTCTTACCTAATGAATTTAAGATAAATTCAAAATGAGGTCAGGAAAGACTTGGATAAATTCCTTCACTCACACATAGTGTACGGTGGCTCAGATACTTGCTTTGACTTTTGAAATATTTAACATTTTTTAAATATTTAAATTAATTTTTATAGTTCTTTCATACAGTTTGTAACAGGATCAATATAGAAGTCAGAAGATGTAAATTTGAAGCTTTAAGCATAATGACAGTGACAGAGTACATCATGGCAACATCATGGAACCAGAGTTTCCTCCAGATAGATGCTGGATGATAAGGAAGATAAGTCTCACATTCTAGACTCACATATGTCTTTTATGGGAAATACACTTTTCTAAGGTCACAGAAAAAGGAGCAGTCATGGAAGAGATGCCCTTATGGAGGGTGACTCATCGCAAATGACATAAAAATTGAACAAATAATGAGTAATGAAGGGGATGTGAGAAGACAAGGGGCGGCTGGAAGTTAGAGAACACCTGAATCATTTCACCTTCACTTAGGAGCTGCATTTTGAAAATACCCCAAAGCCTGAAGCAAGTCTCATTTGAATCTTTGCTAAGACTAGGTAGAGACTTTTCTACATTCCTCTCTTCTCCTACCACATTAAGTAGAGTGAAAGGACCAATCCGCACATTTCCTCTTTCCTCCTAAAAATTGTAAAATAGGGGAACAGAGAGAAAAGATAAGCCAAAGACTTATCTACCAGTGCCTCTGAGCAAACTCCTTCCTCAATCTCTGCTGCTTCTGCATCAACTGTCATGGTAAGTGGATCAAATAACAGACACTTTTGTAAAGTCCTAACAGCAGAAGGTGCTGTTTTTCTCCAGCTAGGCTGAGCAGTGACACTAGTGTGTAGTACAAAGGACTCAAAAGGGCACTGGAAAGCAGCACTGCCAGAGTAATATGTCCAGAGTATGACATTGCAGGAGGTAATATACAGTAAGCATGAGAGGGGAGAAGGGAACAAACAGAAAGAGAATTTGAGAAAGTGATGCATATAGAAGGCTAGAAAACAACTGGGATAAGAGGCACGTTTGTAGAAGACTGGAAAAAGGGAGGAACAAGGTGGATTGGGTGAGAAGTACTTGCTGTCAACCTCAGATGTTCAGAAACCTTAAGTAAATATTCCAAAATTATTCATTTTAATAGATACAATTGAGTAAATTATTTGTGTTTCCCACTTCTACATATACTTCTGTGCCATGCTTTGACACATTTCTCTGAGCCATAAGAATAGGAAATAGACTTTTGGAACTTTGAGTTAGTATTGATCTCCTTGATTCTTTCACTTATGGATGAGCAATAAGTTAAGCAAAACAATAAGGTTCAAAAACCAATTATTCTAAAAAATACATAATATTTTCCCAAGAATTAATCATTGTTTTCATCTTCCTTCTCATGTCTTCTAAACATCACTTTTATTCCTGTCAGGTGTTGTAGCTGCCCCAGGTGGCACTGCAAGCTTCCTGCCCCTTATTAAATTCCCTGTTTTCTTTCCTTTTCCTTTTAGATGTCCTTTCAGATTAGACCTTATAGGACACCTGCATAACTTCTAACATCTCCAACACGCCTGTCAGCCCTCTCTTCCTAACGGGTTACTCTTTTACCTGAGTTTCCAAATCATTGTTTTACTGTGACTGCTGACATAGACTCTGATTTCAGTATTTATTTATTACTATTTTTACAAGGAAGAATAAATGTTTGACTGCAATAGTGTGCTTCAGAGAAATAATTATTTATATTTCTTACTTATTCAGGGCTAAATTATTTTTCTGTTCTCACACGTAGTTACAAACAACCAAATAAACTCAGTAATTCCACAAATCAACTGAAAAGGATTATTTCCTTTGTCTAACAAGCAGCTAACAAAAGTTTTTACAATTTTTCCTCGTAGGATATTTGCCCATATTTTAGTTTGGTGCTAAGCTGCTTGGTGCCAAGCGGAAATTCTGCCCAGTGCTGCTCAAAAGACATCCTGTCGCTATCCGAATGTAAGGAAATTCAAAATAACATCAGTTTGCTAGCCCAGAGTTTCTCAATCTGTTCCTACAGCATGTTTTTATTCTGGCGCTAAAGAACTTTGTTATACCGTCCATAGGGGGGCACTATCTGATCATGTTTGCTTTGAGCTACTAGTTTAGTTAAGAGCTACTTTTAATACAGGTGATCTGAATTTTTAAACACACACATATATGTTTATTTAAATATGTAGAATCATACAGGTTGGAAAAGACCTCTAAGATCATCTAGTCCTACCGTCAACCCAACACCACTATGCCCACTAAACCATGTCCCTGAGTGACACATCTTACACATTTCTTGAACACCATCAGGGATGGAGACTCCACCACCTCCCTGGGCAGCCTGCTCCACCGGCTGACCACTGCCTCAGAGAAGAAGTTTTTCCTAACATCCAGCCTGAACCTCCCCTGGCACAGCTTGAGGCTGTTACCTCTCATCCTATAACTGTTACCTGGGAAAAGAGGCCGACCCCCACCTCACTACAGCCTCCCTTCAAGCAGTTGCTGAGAGCAGTAAGGTCTCCTCTGAACCTCCCCTTCTCCAGACTGAACAGCCCCAGTTCCCTCAGCAGTTCCCATCAGACTTGTGCTCCAGGCCCTTCACCAGCTTTGTTGCCCTTCTTTGGACACGCTCCAGGGCCTCGATGTCCTTCTTGTAGTGAGGGGCCCAAAACTGAACACAGCACTCGAGGTGCGGCCTCACCAGGCTGCCCAGAGGCTGTGGAGTCTCCTTGGATATCTCCAAAAGCCACTTGGACGTGAGCCTAGGCACGCTGGTCTGGGTGTCCCTGCTTGAGCAGGGGTTGCAGCAGATGGCCTCAGAGGTTCCTGCCCACCTCAACTATTCTTTGATTCTGTGATACATGCTGAAGCGCTGAATAATTTTATGTGTTTAATAGCACATCACAACACAGAGAAACCTAGAGGCACAAAGTAGAGGAACCCCAACAACCTCGTGAAAGCCATGGGCTGATGTGGGAGTCTGTGGGTGACGCTTTCCCCAGATCACCTTGCAGACGGAGGGAGGTCACTCTCTTCAAATGTATGGGACTCATTATGGGGAGCACGAGAAGTGCATCTTGGAATTGTGCAAGACATTAAAGGATGTTTAGGGTAGGAAGCAAAGGTGAGGAAAGTGAGGGATCATGGTCTGTACACTTGTTTGGCTATGTCCTGTACCTGATCAGCACACTGAGTCCTGGCTTCTTATTGAACTCCACTTCTAGCTGTTTTCCTGGGTGAGCAGCTTCTATCCTTTGTACATGAGTATGTAAGAAGGTCCATGTGCCAGCAGCTGGAGTGAGACCAGGTGCCACAGGGGAACACGCATCTCTGTTGCCAGCACCTACAGAGATGAGAACATGCATAGTGTGTATAGATGTGAATGCTAGTTCAATGCCAACAAACATTGAGCTCCATCAGCCAGCAAGTAGTATAAGAGGCCCAGGAGTACTAGGGTAACTGCAAGTCAGGGCTGGACACTGGAGAAAGCAAGGGTCTGAGAGCTGGCTACTGAAGGGACCAGGGCTCCAGGCCAGCTAAATGCAAGTAAATTTAAATGATCTGTTGCAAAACTACCTGTAATTCTGTATGGCCCATATCTGGGGGGGTATAGACTCTGAATTCTAGTTGTATCTTTAACTACTGTTATAACTTTCTCAAGTTTTGTCACATTTAAACATAAAATATGAACTATACAAAACCCTTTATGTAGAAAAATTCATATGCTTTACATTTTATACATCTATGCTTTACAAAACACGTGAAAAGGATATGTAGAAATGCGCATATCTCTCAGGAGGTGTGTGGCAATTTTAAACATTTCATATTGATACTGTGTGGCAGTTTAGGACAGGAAGGAAGTGGCTTCCTCTGCTTGCTGCAAAACCTGCAGAAAGAAGAGTAGGCTATATTGCTCTGACCTGTCTTAACTGAATCACAGCAATAGACTTGGAAGAGATCAAAACACTGAAGGAGATATCCTGTTCTGCACCTCAACAACATTTCAGAAAATAAAAATGCTTTCCAAGAAGAGGACTGTCTCATCTGTACTTTAATACCTCCCACTATGAAGATTTCACTTCCTCCTTATGTTATGTGGTGCAAAATTTTATTTCCTCCTAAAATTTTCTGTCCTGATACAACAATCTCACCTGTTGCATGACAGGCTAATTCCTTCTCCTCTTCTGCACTGTGGGCACAGAGAAGATAGTAGTATTCCTTTCCTTTTATGGTGCTCCTTCATGCTTTTGAATGCTTTTCTACATCCCTTATTTCAGCCTTTTTTGGGGGGGTTGTGCTTTACAGATCTTCCTTCAGTCACTCTCGCAGTTCTCTTCTGGATTCTCTTCAGCCAGTTTAGGTCTTTCTTGGAGTCTAGTGACCAAGCACAGAGTGATACAACCCTGAGGCAAACTAAAACATTATTTTACTTCCATTGACAGCAGTACATCTCTTCTGAGGAAAAGTGCCCTGGATTCTTCAGCACCAATGACCTTACTCACATCTCAGCAAAAAAGCAGCAGCACTCAGTGATGCTCTGTCATTCGTGACACAGAAACAGGACACTCACATGTCAGCATTTGCGATATTGGCTGTATTTCACTGTGATTTGTCATACTTTATCAGAATACTCAGGAGATGGATTTGTCAGAGGATGGACAGTATCCTTCAGCACGCGGCTGGACTTGTCCACCAGGGCAGTTCATCTAGCTGCCATCCATCCTTAGCAGAGGCCTTCTTACCCCAGGGCTCTTGGAAGCGTGCTGCACACTAAGTAATCTGCTTTGGAAATGATAGATTACTTACGTTACTATATGTCCTTAAATTTTCTTTCTTCCTCTATGGTGGAAGTAATATTTGCTTCTCACCCTAATCAATGTCTACATTTAGTAAAGGATGCTTACTTAACACGACCGTTTGACATTAACCATGTTTAAAATCATAGTGGAATCAAGTATAAGCTTAGAGTAAGGATGCTGCTAATATAAAGTTAATAAAAGTATCTGAATATGTTAGCTTGTCTTTTCCAAAGATTCCCAGTCATGATTACAGAGCATGCATGGTAAATTAGGTGACCCCTTTTTCAGAATTGCTATGTATTAGCAAATGTAACAGCCCTCTTCCAGGAAGGCTACCCACAAACACCCTGGTGGCAACCAGGTTATCTTTTAAGAATTAAATGAAAAATAAAATAGCTATACATTGTGCCTAGGATAATGAAGAAAATTTTCTTCTAGCAAAACGTGTCTGGATAAATGCAGTGAAGCTTATGATGACCACCACCTTCGATTAGAAGATATATATATTTTTTTGTACAGAGTGGGTTTCAGTTCTGTCAGCAGCTGGAGTTGACATTTTGTGTAAGAGCAAACAGGAAGAATTGGAGTGGCATTATACTCTCATGTAATAAGCAAAGGGGAAGAGATAGAAATAAGCCACATCTTTTTGGCATGTTACGTTCAGAGTAACTATACATTAATCAGTAAGGTTTTCGTGGGTTTCCTGGTATAACTGATACAAAAAGATGTACCTCAGTCATTTTAGCAAAAGATTTTAAGCATATAGAGCAGTGGATCGTGCTGCAGTTTTAAGAATGAAGAAAGCTTACACTAGCAAGTACTTCTATTGTCAAATTGCTTCAAATGGGAGTATGGTTGTTATCTGAGCTTTAGTCATGAAAAAGAAGTTCTCTCTCATGCCAATACTCATACTCCTAAACTAAAAGCTAAAATAAAATGACATTTTCTGGAAAAGACAGGAAAATGAGAAATTTATTCAGCGAAAAGGTATGAGTGGAAAGAGGAAACTCAGAAGCAGGTACTTCCTTTGCAGTTTCCGATGCTGCAGTTGACATGGGGAAAGATTAAGAAGGAAAATCAATAAAGATAAGAAAGCTTCAGATTAAAAAGTCTTTGTAGTTCTTCTGTACAAAACAAACAAACAAAAAACCACCACAAACAAAAATCCACTACCAACAACAACAACTAAAAGCTCAAGAGGAGAAACATTTCAGAGCCAATATGCCTGGCTACACTCATTGTCAGGAAGAGAGAATTTTTGTGGATGACTGGAGGTGACCTAGATACGCACACCTCTGTTTCACAAGAATCTTACTGTAGCTCCTGCTGTGTCTTCTAGCAACCTGACTGCAAGTGTGTGATCATCTGTGACCACGCATTGTGTCGAGATAGGTGCCACAAGTGCAAATGTTCTTGTCACAGGGGTAGCACCAATTTTACCACGACTAGCACTAAAGGAAGGGATGATGCTGAGTAATCCCTGCTGCCTCACTCAGATTTCTTCCATCCACTCAGTAAACACCCTGCATGCTAATGTTGCAGAACCACTGCAGCACTGCCAGAAAAGATGAAAACTAAGAGGTACGTTGGCACCGTCCCTCCCAACTTCTCCATTTTGGCTCTAGAGGAGCATTTTGCTCTCCCAATGATGCAAAGCAGACATGATCAGTCTGTTAAGAAGAAAAATAATCCCCCACCTACAGCGTGATGCTGACCTTCACTGTAACAATAAAGATGAAGGAGGCACAACGCATAGCCATTGCTTGTGCAATGTCCTTTGAACCACCAGAGACACGTTTTGTCCTGGTGGCGTAAGCACTGTTGCACAGCTGGTGTGGTTTGAGCTCGGAAGAGGCAGCCTGCCTTGCCATTCCTCCGAGTATTTCTGTCCTGCCGGTGTTATGTAAGTGCCGGTGTCCCACTTTGCTCGCACGGCTCCCTGCCTTACGCACGATGCGCTGGAGCCCACGCCAGGGGTGATGCTCTCCGGAGCGCTAGGTAACGCAGCAATAACCACAGAAACATGACTAGCGACAGCGATTAGCAGCCATAGCTCGGTGCAGCCATTCTCGGAAGTCTTTCGGCTCACGGCTGCCGCACCCTTGGGGGTGTTTTGGCTGGGGGCGGAGGCCGGTGCCCCAGCCCCGGCGCCC
>VXAV01011648.1:74570-84926 GCA_013399715.1 Alectura lathami
CGGGGGGCGGCGGAGTGCGGACGGGAGCGAGAGACCCCCGTGGGGCAGCCGCTGCCCGCCAGCAGCCCTTCGCAGCCCCGAACTGGTTTGGGATCGATCCAGAAATCAGAGGCTTCCCGTTTTCCTCCCGTTTGGGATTGTGCCTTTTCGGACTACGCGGGCAGAAAATTACGGAGGAGGGGAGAGGTTTGCCTCCTGAAGTGCACATGGATGTGTTTCGGAGATAGTTGGTTTTATGGTTACGCACTGCAGGCCGACATATAGTTAGTCAAGGAAGATGTGACTATCCATAGAGGCTCACGAGAAGCCGCTTTTAGGCTGGGTTGCATGCAGTGATGGTGCAGAAAGGACAAGTGCGTTGCAACAGAGATGCAGAGAGTCCATATGCTCCCTGGTATGTGTGGTAACTCCCTAGAGGTAAGACCTGCTGAAATATCCAACAGACACGGCTGTGCCTAGGATTTTGGCAACCACATTTTCAACCATATTCCTACTGGGAAAAAGTGCTTGTAAGGACTAATCTGCTTTTATAAACTGGATTTCACGAATTCATGAGGAACTGCCCAGATAAATTATTTACCTGATGCTGAGGGAAACTCCAGTGCTTGTCACTGTGAGGCATTTATATTTTCCTGGTTTTAGGGAAATAGTACTTGTTGTTTCTGGCTGCTTGCCAGCACTTTTCAAGTGCCGGAGCCTGTTGAAAGACTCTTAACAGGCACACACTTTCCTGTTGTAGTACTAGTGATGGACTGCCTGCTGTCTCTGGTGTCTGATGATAATTTTCACAGTTTTTGTGTGCACTCCAACACTTCCACAGAGCCCAAGTTTTAAATGCTGGTGAGCAAAATATTGCCAACGGACAGGTGATAACAGGGTGCTATGTTATTATAATAGGTAATCAGAAAGGGTTTTCTTTTTGTTTGTTTGTTTGCTGTACTAAGCTTCATGTAGTGAATTACATGACAGAAATGTTTTATGAGGTACAGTGTTAAAATTTGCAGAGCAGCTCACTTTTTCTTCTGGTTGGAGCCTATATGCATATGGGATGTGTGTAACATTGTGTAAAGCACAGGAGGTTCCATTGTAAGAGGAGCTATCCAGAAGGAGCATGGTGCTGCATGCTGCACTGAGCCAACTGAACCTGTGCAAACCTTCTAGATGTGGAACGGGGAAGTAATAATCTTTCTGATTTCCTCATTTTTCTTTTAATTCCTATTCCTTAGAGTTCAGTGTTTTGTTTTTTTTTTTTTTTTGCTGTTGCTGTTTGCTTGTATGTTTGCTTTTGATATTACCATCATTGGGTCAGGGTAGGTAGAGGTGCTCAGGGAAGGGGGAGCAGCACTCGTAGTATTTAGATGCTCTGGGGAGAGTAGGAGCACCAGGCCCGCAGGTAGGATGTGTCTGGGTGAGGCGCTGAACAGGATGTGAGGCCCTGGATAAGTCCCGGGCTTGGTGCAGTGAGGGTGGTGGCTGCGGGTCTGCAGGGCTTCTGTGGGTCCAGCCCCAAGAGACACATGCGTACATCCACCATTCCGACAGGCACCGTGCTAATCCATCTGGGTACGCGTTGTTAATGGAACATAGCTGTGGCTCAGTAGTGGCTGCAGTTAGTAGGAAAGTACATACATCAACACATTATTTACGTACTTCCTTGTTACCATGGCTAGTGTTAGAGGTTTTATGTGTCCTTAGAGGTCACAATAATAAAAGCAGCATGTTACCTCTGAAAGAACTGAACTTTTACCTTGGTTTCACTCAAAGGCAGAGATTTAATGAGAAAAACATTTTTTTTTTCCCCCTGCTTTTCCATTCATATGACAGCTGTGTCTGCCCTTCACTCACATATTCTATTCCAGATAAGCTTTCTTGTTTGGGAGATGCACAGAAATACCAGGGAATCAATACTTGCTTATCTTATACTCAGTCTGACACACCCTTTCCTGAGATGCTTCAGTGTTTTCTATTTTGGTGTGCTTTCGTGTTTTTTTGTTTTGTTTTGTTTCTTTTGTTTTGATTTTCCTCCTACACTTTTATCTCAGTAGGAACCTTCAGCTATTCATCTTATTATGCCACAGAAATCCTAGGTGCCATATTAATACTAAAACAGAAATATCAGAACTGCTCTCCTACCATTAAAGAGCTTACAAACTATATCCTAACTTCACTCTGTCCTATTTGCTTGTGTATTGTGACCTCTGATCTTAATCTTAGCCTGTCTTTGTCTGCGCAGATAGTAAGCTCTTTGAGGCAAGGATTATATCCTGTGTTTGTAGAAGGTAATGCACTACTGATCCCTGTCTCCTGCTATTTCCAACATCAATATAAAATATAATATATTCCTGAAGAATTTCAATAGCAGGATTACCAAACTGTAGTATACACTGTATTTAACTTTTAATGTCAGAAAGACAGTGAATGATCCTTCTTTGAACCTAGCAATCTATATTCTGCCGTTTTTTCTCAAAAGAAAAGTTTCTGCCTTCTATTTTCTCCTGGAACACTTTGCATTTTTAGTTCAAATAGAACGACGGCTTTAAAGACAAGAGTCAGAGATCCAAAATACCGCTGGAATTTTGCCCATCCCCCAAAAAATCCCATAATTGAAAGTGAAAATAAAAGCTTGCTTACTGAAATGTAGGCATGTGCATAGGTGTGTGCCTGACTGAGATCCTACAAATCATTTTAATACTGGAGTATAATTACAGGTAAAGAACAGAAAAATTGTGCACCACATATGCCACAGATTTAAATATAAGATTTGCAAATTACCTCGAATCTTCCAAAGCACTAGTTGCTGTTGCAGACTTTTCTGCAAAATGAAGAACTTAGGTTCAGTGCCAAACAAAGCTAAAGCTGAACTAGAGGAACTGAAATAATCTGGAGATCCAGAAGTTATCCAAGCATTTTTTTTTCCCCCACAAGAAAAACAAGTTTCAATACATCTTATTAACCTCCGATTAACTACTGCACATTAAGTCGGTTTGGGATTGGATGGTCAGTGAGAACATCTTGGTTCAGTGCTCCTGTTTCAGTGTGTGCTTGTCAAAGGTTGTAATTCGTCTCTTCTTCTACCTTTTTTTTTTTCTTTGCAAAAGTAATCCTTGCAGTAAAGAAAGGAAGCACAGAGTGACAGTGTTGGGATTTGGGGACCATACTATCAAAAACACCTTTCAGAGCCAAAATTACATTTTTCCATGATCTTATGCAGTGCAGAGTTATATCTCACTGGACTTGGGAAGGTTCCAGTGTACGCTGACTTGTGGCACTGCACTGTGCTTAAGCAAACAAGTCCAGATATGCAATTCAACCATCTGTAACAATTATCAAAGTGACTCTTCTGTTAGTCTGGATTTTGGAAGAACAGTGACAAGGTACCACTTTTTATTTATTATGAATATTTATTAAAGATAATGTTAGAATCATTTTGAATCACTCCAATGCACTTCTTCATCCTAGCTCCTAATCTGAGTACATTCAATAGACATTACCTCCATCCTGACAGATTTATTCAAATACGTTTACAACTGGGTTCTCAATTCACATGCATTCACAAATTTTCAGTGTTCTGGGATGAATTTTATCCAGTTCTTCCTCTTTTAATTTTGGTTGTATTTCAAATGGTGTTGTTCCCACTTCTGTTGTGCCTTTCTCTCTATATTTACCATAATTGTCTTCCGTGGAAACGGCAGTATAATGCTCACTGAAGCGAATTAATCTAAACTTCATCTTATTTTTTACTTTCTTTCTATTTGCCTAGCCAAGAACCATTTGCTTCCTGTCCTTACTTTCCTAGTCTAACTCAGCTGGACTTTCAGCAAGCCTCTCCTCAATCTTGTAGGTAACAAACACACTGTGACAGAGCTCTTCACTTCTCATCCTTTATTCCTGCCCACTTACTGTAAATGTTGTAAATAAAATAGCTGGTTCTGTGATTATTTGATGCAAAAAACTGCAGTTATGACCTTCGGAAAATGCTGGTTCCTGCTTTATGCAAATCTTTTATTCTTGATTAGCACAAGGGTCACTGCTGCTATCTCACAGAATCACATCACTTCCAATAGCATTTATCACTCTGGCAGCGTTCTGAAGACCTCTAATATTTCAGAAACGAAACCTGCGGACTTTTAGCACCACAGCAGTAAACTGTACTTGACGAGGCACTTGAACAGGTTGCCCAGAGAAGCTGTGGATGCCCCATCCCTGAAAGCATTCAAGGCCAGGCTGGACAGGGCTTTGAGCAACCTGGTCTGGTAGGAGGTGTCCCTGCCCATGGTAGAGGGGTTGGAACCAGATGATCCCTTTATGGTCCCTTCCAAACCAAAGCAGTCTGTGATTCTGTGATTCCATAATCCTTTCCTGGAAATGATTTTTTACTTGATCAGTTCTATACCACAGTTTCTTTCCTCAGGGAAGTTTGCATCTTCTTTAACTTGTGGCGCTGCTCTAGCAGTTGGCCTTATCTCTCTCTTTCCTTAGATTTAGTTATAGCACAATTCTTGTGCTATGGTTATTTCAGTTTTTCTACAGTATTTCTTGTATTTGTGTAATGTTTGTCAATGACTCCTAGCTGCAGTAGTTCCTTGCATTTATTACTGTTTTTTGTCTTCTCAAGTCTATTTTTGATACAATCCAGATTTTTAAACTGGTTGGAAACAGTCTACCACCTGGGTCTTTCTTTCACTCACCAATATACATATATTTATATATATTTATTATATATTTTTCTCCCTTCTTTATCTGGAGTTTCTTTACCCATTGCTGCTATAATTGGAGATTGTAGAAGTCTAAAACTCTGCATTCAGGTGCAACTCTCTATTTGAGACGTGTATTTTGAATTCATTCTATGAGGAATAACTACACTTCCAGTGAATGTCTTTTTGTAGCTGTGCATCCCCAAGTCTTGCTCTCAGCCAGAGTCCCTAAATAACTGGTTCATTTTTCTCCTGTATCTGTCCTTCCCTGAGCACTAGGAGTCACAGTGGAGACCATCCATGCCTTCACAGCAGTAGGATCTTCTCCAGGTTGCTGTAGCTGTATGTGGCATCAGTCTGGTGTAAGGGAATCTGCAATTTCTGCTGACATTAAGGAGTGAGATAATTTTTTACACTTATTTGTGTCAGGTTTGTTGCCATTGATTTTTGTTGCCATAGATTTACCAATAAAAGGAAAATATAGTCTCCTCTTTAACTGCAGATAGTTCAAAGCATTCCCAAGCACCATGAAAAAAAAAAAAAGAGAATTTAACCAGGGACTTGGAAAATTTAACCTGTAATAGATTTAGTATTTTTCTTGTTTCTTCCATAGTAGAGACATCCTACTTTTCTGAAAGTCTGAGGGAGAAACAATACAATACAGAGAATTTAAAACTGAATATTGCCAGAGAAGATTGCTAGACTTCACATTTTTTATATGAGAAAAGAAGTTTACGTTTCCTCTTTTCATCTAAACTCACACTACCAGGATATTCATATGAGAAAGTGGTGTCAGTGTAACTTTACCCATTAAATGCAGATACAGGGCAAATGTAATAAAAATTCGCATATACATATGCAAAACTGGTCATTTTCATTCTTGTGTGTTCATTCCCTGTATGTTCAGACCATATTTAAAAACACGGAATAATCAGCTTGTTCTGTACTAAAATGAGGAATAGCTCACATAGTCCTTCAGGTCTATTTTAGGCTAAGATTTATGATATTTAGGCTATATACTTGTCTTAAAACCTGCACACTTTGAGAACATATCCCTTTGAAAATACATCTTTGTGTCTGGTATATAATAATAGTAATAATAAAGTAATTCCTCTTGTCACAAAAAAAAAATGGTGTAATAGCTATGAGTATTTTAAGGTTTACAAATCTGAAAAATATATATTTTTTCTGTTGAGAAAAAAAGGTCTTTTGGTGCAGGCATTAACTATTTGTAGAGGTCAGAAAAAAACTTCCCTCTGTATTACAGAGAACAGCTGACTGTGCATGTAGGTTGGCTTGGTCTCTGGAGCTTTAGATGTTAGCTGAAAACAGGTGAGAAGGGCACATGAAGCTTTGCTTGATTTATTTCTCTGATGTCTTCATTCTGCTCTGAGCTGTGGTTTTTCTGCCTGTGGAGGTGACTCTGATTGCACGTGCAGATCTTTCCTCCATGACTGTAGTAACTTAGTTCCTTCTTTAAACGAGTTAATTCCCACTGCTTGCAAGGGAGTTTTTGAATAAGGAATTGCATTTAGAACCACAAATTCTTATTATGCAGCATATAATTTAATATCAGTTAGATAAATTATTAATTGCTAGTCTGCCATTTATCACTACACAGTGACTCAGGCTGCTGTATGAGTAGATTGAACATATATCTTCATTGCAATTTCCCAGACACTTGGAGCTGGGTCAGCATCTTCCACAGCTCCTCTAAATTGGCTCATTTGCAACTGATTTACATCAGCTGATGAGTGGCCTTTAGAAAATAAAAAGCTGGCAACCTGGTACTGTTATTGTATGGACTTTGCAGTCTGTTTTGGTCCTTGATTTGTCAAATGTGCCTCCTGCAACCCCCCTGATTTAAGGCCAGCTTGGGTCTGCTGAGCTGTGCTCATGCCTCTAAAATACAAGGTAAACATCTCATAAAATAAGCAGCAGCAGAGGAAGCAGGGAGTTCTTTAGGTCAGGCAGTGTTGGAAGGGTCAGAAAGGAAAATGTTAAAATGTGATTTCCTCTGGCAGCCCTTACATGTTGACACAGCTCCTTTGGGACAGTTAAACATGCCCAAAGCAGCACAGCCCAAAGGCTCCTCCACTTTATGCTGGGAGACTGTGTGCTCTGACAGACCTTGGGGCCAGAAAAAGGGGGCGGTGCACAATGCCCGTAACCCCATTCATAGCTGTGACACCATCAACTACGCATCTTGAATTTGGGTGAACCCAGGTTATACAGTGTGAATGCTGTTATTCTTGTTGTCTATACACTCCTTCCTTAATGGGAAACCAGATGCATATGTACACAATGTACTGGTTTCTCAGAAGCTAAGAAGTTGTTTGATAATGTTAGCTGCAGAATTATGATTTTTTTAGACTGGATTTATCATCATGTAGATCTTTTTATAGTTACAACAGTGTTAACTCATGTAGCACTTCTAGTTCAGAGCTTTTAATGCTAAATAACCCAAAGAACAACATTGCCATACACTATCAAAGGGAATATAAGTATAATTTTATTTACTAGTAAAGTATGTGAACCTCAGTATTTCAGATTAGAGCACACAATCCAGGTGTGTTATGGACTGTCATGATCAGTGAGTTACTATTGTGTGCTTCTTTCTAGCACGATGAAATACAATAAATGCTGTACATCTTTTGGGTTTTACGAGTGATTTCAGTGTTCCTCCTTTATGCATAATATTATTTACATTAAGAAATATTACAGTATTACTTTTAATATGTATAGCATTATTGTTGTTTCTGAAACAACATGCACAAGCGCTCTCATGAAAGCATCGATGTCTGTTGCATTGCCAATTGTTTTTAATGATTTGTTTTTGCCATTTTGTTCCATGGGTGATTGCCAAGCAGGCTTTCAGCATTAATTATGTCTCTGGCTGGAGCGTGCAGTATGTGCAAGACACACTGCTCCTTCTGTGTTAAAATAGCTATTAAGACTTAGACCTGGTTTTACAGATCTGGTAAATCTTTCTTCTGGACCTTGGCACTTTCTCTTCCAGGTGCTGGAGTTGCTTGCAAGAACAGCACTGCTTCTAGACCCAACGAGCACCCGTGTGGCCTGTGGGTGGCTGTGACTCACCCAGGTGGGATGTGCTGTGGCTGAATGCTGGAAGGAGGCACTCGGAGGTTGGCACCTCACCGAGGCCTGCAGCTTGGAGTGGTGCATCTGTCAGTGGAGGGGAATTCACTGCAGAGAGATCATGGCTTCATCCCGACTTGTGGCGAGGTCTAGGGATATTGCCAATGTCATGCAACGACTTCAAGGTAAGAGATGTTATGGCTGGTGCTCTTGATTATCCATTTGTAAATGGAGGTTCCTACTCAGTGCACAGTCAGAATAGTATTTATGAAGTTTAGTACCTGTTTTATCTACTGGAAACTATGCAGAGTATATCTGGAGGGCTCTGATTATGAGTCCTCTGGTACAGTATTAGTTGCAATGTTTTAAAGCAGCTGATATTATGAGCCTGGATCCATGGGATCAGATGCTGATGTTTCTCCTACATGATCAGATTGTACATCAATTTTCTCATACATAAGAGAAACCATACCTATCTTTTCAGTTGTGAAGCCTACAGGTAGATCTGCTCTGCTGATAAAATAGTATTTTCTAGTAATACTTCCTGTCTCCAAATGAGCTGGATCTCATTACATTGTTAAGCATTGAAGAATTCATAACTTAATGAGCTAATTATTGGTGTTGAAGTCAATGATCTTCTGAATATCTTATTACAGAACATTGTTGCAGTGTTTGAGGATTCATTTTTTTTGTTTAGTAAATTTTCAAATGAAGTTATTGTCTTAATTTTTTTAGAAGTTATACCTAAATGCTGCAGCTAGGAACGTGCATTCTGAATGTGTGTTTTTGTGAGAGTGGTGCTATTGACCAGAAACAAACTATTGTCAGTGCTACTGTTGTCTTCATTTCTGTTAATTTCCAAACTTAATCATAAATCATTGAAGCTATACTTTCTTTATATACCAGCATTCACTTCAACAACAGCTTATATGCAAAGAACCTTTGTTACCCTCTTCTGCATCTTCTAAATCTGGAAATTTTATCTTTCCATTGCTTTTCCTTCCATTTTTTGCTTCTCAGTTGTGATGGGATATCTCGTGACCAGGAAGCTGAGTTCAGATACAACTCGGATATGTGATTTCTATGTAGTCTCAGCAGAGAAACAGGATAACAAATAAAGATGCAAGTTCTGTCCTGTTTGGCCTGGGTAAAGCACTTCTCCAACTCCAAAATACTTCTGCCTCATGTTCCATAGACTTGTGTGGTTATTTATTTTCTCCTTAAAATTTGCCTGCTATTTCTTAGACAGCAATCTTGGACAATTGTTGTTCAAAGTGCCCACAAATGTAGAACAAAGAAATATTCCGTGCCCAGAGAATTTGTGGTTTAAATATTAGTGTTAGACACTCAAGGCAGACACTAATGAATGTGCAAGGGAAAAATGAGGTAACCTTGGCCACAGAACAGGCACCATGGGTCTTAGTGTGTGTGTGTACACTAGGTTCTTTATAAGGATACCAGGAGAGGAAGGGAAGATTTGAAGAAAGAAATTAATTATAAAACCATGAACACTTCTGAGGAAAATGATGGAGGTGCTTGAATGTTATGAAGATAATTTGCAAAGGAAAAGGTCAGGGAGCTGAGCAGCGTTCAGGGAAGGTTATACAGGCTGGTACTGTGAAGCAGTGAGTCAGGAAACTGCTACAGGAGGCATTAAGGAGCATGTGGATTGTTAATTGTAATTGTCAGGTTGCTATTTACTACCTTTGTAGACATCTGTAAAGCTGTTACTGATGAGATGTCTGATTTGTTTTCTTTTTGTGTAATAATTTTTCTTTTTATTATATATGTTTTGTTTTGTTGAAATCTTATATAGGGTTCAGCACACTAGTTTTTGTTGTTGTTGTTATTTTGTGTTTCATTTTGGACATCAAGCAAAGTAAATAACCTTTGAAGATCATTTAGAAGACAATGTGTGCAACTAAAAGCATATTTGGCATATTGGTTAGTTAGAAGTCATAGCTGTAACTGGATTCTTTGCTCCTCAGATGAAATCAATTCAGCTTGGTATTGCTGGGATCTGGGTTTTGCTGCAGAAGCACTACTTCAATAAATACTTTGCCTTTGCCAAGACTGGAGTGCTTGGAGCCCAAGTGTTTTTTTAGTGTGTATCTCTGAATTATGGATGAGCAGACAGTCTGTACTGCAACTACCTTAGCCTTTTTGAGTTAAGGTTACTCTGCCTTTCACAAATCGTGATCAGCTGGAATAGAAGTGGGAATAGACTTAGGAACACAAAGAGATTTATTGGCATGTTTGCATGGCATCCCGGGATCTGTGTGGTTGAGATTGGGACTGAGGGACAGAGGTAAAGCAAGCAGTGCTCCCCACTCCACATCATTGTCTCATATTCACCTTGCAAGTTTCCAGTTAGTGCTTGTGGTGAGAGGATGTAGAAAAGACCAGAAAAATGTCACTCATCTCTGGGATTCTCAACACCCGTTTTGAAATCTCTACTAAGCATGCTGTAAGTAATGAGGATTATATCGGCTTTTCTAAAAACTGGCAGAGATCAATAAATACAAAACCAGCTATAGATTTTTTTTTTTTTTTTTTTTTTTTT
>VXAV01011648.1:103565-114843 GCA_013399715.1 Alectura lathami
GCTACATTTTTCAAGGAGAATCCATAGAGCTACATATCTGTACCTAAACACCAGTGGCCTGATTTTCAGAAATGAAAATCACCTTCAGTCCCAGTTGATATCTCTGAGATTCCTGCGCTTCTCTAATATACAGACAAAATGTTCCATCATGTGCTTCACACTGGTGTTTAAAGAAAACTTAGGTCTGAATATCCTCCACCTATCAAATCGTCTTCATGAGGTGTTATATTGATTCTCCAGGAAAGCATATTGTTTTTGACCTTAGTAGGATGTGACAGCACATAAGGACTCTGCTTGTTTTTACACTGAAAATTACTAAACCCCGTGATTTTTGGATTTCCTATTTCTCTGTAAAAACTTAAGTAGTTTTAATTGCCATAGCAATTGTCTATCTGTTTGTTTGTTCTGTTGGTTGTTTTTCGTACGCATACACACCCAAAATCTGTGGATGTTGTCCAAATTTGCTAAGGCTTAACACAAGATGGGTCAATTTTTTCACATTCAGTTGTTCTTGTTTCCAAGTTTAACTGTTCCAAATTATTATTTTTTTTTTACACATTTTTCAGTTGTGAAGCTCTACTTTTTTCTGGCTCAAGCAAATATCAGATATCTAGAAGTTTTGAATTATATAATTTTTAAATACTTAAAACTAAACATTGAAGATTTTCCCTCCCCCAAGTCTACTCTATCTAGGAAGATCTCTGAATGTTTTCAAATGGTAGCGAAATCTCTTCTTCATATTTGTAATGATACAGATGATACATATATTCTAATATATACTCTAATATTATGTTACATATTAGTGCTAATCTAGTATTTTATAAAATAAAAGCTTTCAGAAAAATAAACTTCAATATTTGCAGCTCTTAGTAAATAAGTTTTAATCCATTTGTTCTGCTTTCTGTCCCCCCCTCATTTTCTGCCTGCCTTTCCAATGTTTCATTACATTATATCTTGCGTGATGCAAAGACACGTATAAGCATGGAAATAACCTCAGCCAGAATAAGTCAGGATTGCTCCAGAGCAGAGTTTTGAGGAGCTGGCATGTGTCATTATGCACATGCAGCTAATGATATCAGAGGGACTCCTCATGTGTTAGAGATCAAGACAGATCTTTTGAGAAGGCACTGTGTTTTGTGTCCATATGGCACCTACCAAATGTTTGTATTGCTAGAGCATAATGCTGCTACCCATACCAAATATGTAAATGTGTGATTAGAATTAGAAACAGGATTTTTTTTGTGTGTGCACTCTGCTATGCTAAATATACTGTATTAAAGCCACTGGATAGAACAGTACAGTAAGGTGATGTCCTAGAAATGATTGAGGCTTTTGCATACAGGATTATCTTGCTGCTTGAATTAGTAATGATGCCTTGCCAGACCTGCACTCTGGGTAGATCTCAGTGGAGCTCTCAGAAGTTACAGAATTAAACTCTTCCTTCCTGAGCAACTAAGCCACGCTTCTCTCCCTCTCTCTACCCAGTCACTATGCATATTCCTTTGCTGTGTTGCCAGATTTGGGCTGAGGAAAGAATGATGTGATGTTATCTGTTTGTGTGTTTGCATTCCATGCAGAACCCTTCCTTGCAGATCTGCCTGTATAGGAAAGCTAACAATGAATCTGAAAGGTTATAGTTCCCTGAATCGTGTCTGCCATGGACTCATCATCTTTGTTAAATGTATTCAAGTAAAAATCAGCATCCACACTTCATACAAGCATGTAAATCCATATGTGTTACTGTGTTTTTATGTGGATATAGTAAAAAAACAAACAAACAAACAAACAAAAAAAACGTATTGAATTTAGTTATTTCTCTCTGGCTTGATTTCTTACATTTCCTAAATCAAAGGGAGATCACATGTTTAAAACAAAAATTAGACTGACATGGAATGATGTCATGGACCGCAAAGGTTTCACATTGCATGAATAAGGAGATCTGTAAAGATACAGCAGGAGCATGAAGATAAATGGTGGAGCTTGAGGGGAACTGGGCCTTGAAGGACACTGCATTGTGCAGAATGCTTATTCCTGTTCTCTGATGTACCTTATCTGGGAGGATATGTGGGTGATAATGGGAAAAGTCCTGAGAGCAGTTGTATCAGGAAGATTTTTTTTTATGAATAATTTACTGTATGCTTTTAGAAAATTCGAGCAGATCAATTATACCAAAGTAAATTGAAGATACAAGGGGTACAGTAGCACAATATGTATTTTCACTGATTTTAGTTAATGTAATATAAATATTGCTTGAAGGAATCAGTGCTCTGCTCTTAGTTTTTATCACCATTTTAAAGCTCTTCTATATAATAATTTATGTGCCCTTATATGTTTGCCCAATTTAAATTTTCAGGAACAACGAGAAAGATGGATATGTCATTATTCAACAAGATATCTTGGGTTGGCAGTTAGAAGCAAAACAGGGACCTCACTGGACTGAAATGTGCTCTGTTTTCTCTTTACAGTTGGAGAGGTTTTTCATGATCTGACTGTATTTTCTGGCTAATCAGCTCAAAATGAATGGGAAATTCCCCACAAGGTGATGTTGGCAGCATGTATTTTGAGCAAAACAGGTGAATACTGTAAACTTTTATTTAACTAGTGGAGTCCCAAACAGCGCAGGTGTTAGAAGATATGTGGCATTAGAGTTGACGGTGGTTTTGGTTGTTGAGCTGTAATGATTTTTCTTTAATCTGTTTTTTCAGTTTTAAAGCACTTACCAAGGTGAAAGACAGAATTAGGGTTGTGTCAAGGACTTGATGCACACTGGTGGATGTTCAGTTTAGGGTTTTCATACTTGTGTTGTATTATTCTGTCTGTGAAAGGTCTGAAGTTCTTTACCATCAACGTGTTCTCAAAAGACCAATTTCAGTGTTTGATTACAGTGTGGTCAACCCTCATAACACTTGATGGTTCTTGGATTCTGTTATTAGTAAAATATAACACTAAATCATCTTCTGGTCTTTGTGACTGAAGAGGAAGGTTTGAAAATTAGATATATAGCTCCAGAAGGTAAAGATGAGCTAAATATCAGGTGAGATAAATATCATTTGGGAAAAAAAAAAAAAAAAAGAAAATTACAATTTTGGTGAGTTGGTACCTGTATGTAACTTCTATCATTTACATTTTGCAATGTTATGACTATAATTGACTGTGGTGCAGATGCTGCAGGGAAGTATTTAAGGAACTTCTCTCATTCATGATGTAAGCCTTTTTGTGGGAGCTTTCACCTGAGATGGTTCTCGGATAGAACTGTTCTATACCACTTTTGGCTTGGGGCTGTGTTGTATTCATCTAACCTCAAGATGAGTAAATGGGGAGGATCTGATGACCATGGATTTTGGGAATAAGTTTTCTGTGGTGGGTTACCCAACAGAACCTCTAGAATAATTATGTGAATTTTTTTTTTTTTTGTACTAATTGGTTCCATGTTTGAATAGCAGTTACCTACAAAAGTACGGATGCAGTAGTTGTATTTTACACTGTGAAGGTTACAGAACTGTCCATCTGCTGAGGACATGAAGTGATTACTCCTTTCTCGTAACCTAGATGAGAAGTGGTCTACAGGCTACCTGCAGATGTTTGTCTTCACAGTTCCTCTGGTGATTCTGTACTCATCTGGTCAATATAAAAAGTTTACCAGTGAGTTTGGGCTAGAATACCAATGGAGAACTGAATATTTCACAGCATTTCACTGTTACGTTCTCTCTCTGGATTAGGGCGCAAGCTTGCACTCATTGAAGTTAACAAATGCTTTTGGACTTGGACCAAAAGTACTTTATATCTTCAGTGTCTTTCAGGAAGCAAGACTTCTTTGCCAAAATAATTAAAAAATACTGTGGTATGCAGCTATCATTCTTTTTTGAGGCATAGATGACAATTCGGGGTTGTGGCACGTAATCGTTTCCGTCTCTGTTTTTCTAGTTTCCTAGAATGAAACTATATCAGCAGTCAAGCATCCATGCCAAGGATATAAAAGCCGAGTGAGCTGAAAACACATTATAAAGTCTGTTGTAACACTGCAAACATTTTTTGCCATTAT
This sequence comes from Alectura lathami, assembly GCA_013399715.1. Lineage (NCBI taxonomy): Eukaryota > Metazoa > Chordata > Aves > Galliformes > Megapodiidae > Alectura > Alectura lathami. The sequence continues at coordinate 107,608 of VXAV01011648.1, forward strand.
GCGGCTCACTAAAGTATCTAAGCTCTGTGTGTTGTGGCAGGCACGTTTGGACTTGTTTGTTGACCAGACTGAATTCAGTTTTTCTACTGTGTTACAGACAAGTAATATTGCTTTCCCAGAATAGAGGACTAATCAAAATTAAGAGGTGCAGTCTTTGAATGCAAGCACCGTCATCATAAGAAAATTGTAACCTAAGTGATATGGGAAGAGTTTGTGTAAGTATGGTGTGAAGTGCAGCCCTGAACTGGTGGGAAGGAATTTGGCTCTTGTGATTGTTTCGCAGCCAGACCTCCCCTGATGATGGAATTTGGTCCCCTGGGGCCAGCTCCTGCTTGTCCTGCCTCATGGCCCCAGCGCCAGCTCTACCACCAAGCCTGGCTGCTCACTCCATCCTCTGTAGACTGCAGCCTCCATGTTGTGCACCCCAGGGAGGGTTCTGTGAGGGATTCACTGCTTCCATGAGCATTTAGCAGAGGTCACTCAAAATTAATCAGCTGAGCTGTGTGCCTCATCTGGAACACGGCTCCCTTTCATGAGCAAGGGGTCTCTTTCACTGTCTAGAGACTACAGCTGCAGTTAAAAAGCAAGTGGTATGACGGTAGAGGTGGGAGAAGTTCACCCAGTAATATGTTTTATCATTAATGAGTTTTTTTTAATGTAATTACATACTGGTCAGTAACACCTAAATAACATAGTAATAGCTTGCTTGTCTGGGCAAAGATAATAATAGAATAAATCATAACTTTATACTGAAATTAGGAAAATCATGAAACGAATTATCTGCAGATAATGCTGCATAATATTAATTAACATAAGCAAACGTTTTATTTTCTGATAACATTTATACGTGTTTAAATATATATTTATTAGTTCAAAATGGCTTGAGGCTGCTTCTTCCCCTCCAGTGGACATACACAAGGCAGAATGAGCAGCTGACTTCCTAGGGCAGCACAGACCTTGATTTTTTGCAGAAACAAATCAGTCTTCAATAGAGATGATGGACAGGCCAGGCACATGTTCTTACCATAAACTGAAGAGGAACTGAACAAATAACATTTTCTCTTCCATTAATAAATGTTAACACATAAATGCCACCTATTTAAGCCATTCTTGTCATAACGAGAGCAAGAGGCAAGTGTCACTCCTAGGTTGCAAGGCAGTGTTTAGTTCATGTTTAACCAGTTGCTACAGCCTGGTAGGAAATACCAGGTTCTGTAAATCTAATTCACTTCATATGCTCATGAGCCAGTACCACAGTTGCATCTCAATTACAGCATGTGGCCATGCAGCTATATTTCTAAGCAGGAAATGAAATCCAACTCTTGTACTGTTCTTCCTGTCACCATTGCATCCTTCCGCAACAGCAGTGTGCATGGTGCTCATTTCACAGGAGTGCCCTTGGCATGCTTAAGTAAAGGCAGCTCTTTGCTGGACAGGAACAAGCTCACCACTGTGCTGCTGCTTGTCAGTGCCAGAGCCCTGCAAGCCCAGGCTGGAGCTGTTGCTTCCCTTTTGGAGCCAGGGTAGTGGCTACTGCTGTGGGAACAGAAGGACATGACTCTTTGGAAGCAGCACTTGCTACTCCCACTTTGTACAGGGTCCAAAATTCAGATCATGGAGGTAGCTGTACTATACTGCACCTTAACTGTTGGATACTTTGCTTAGCACCCCAGATCTGAATCTGTTTTAAAATTTTAATTTAAAACTAAAATAACCGAAGGATTGGGGATGTTAAATTTTGGTAAATTATAATTACCCTTCACTGGGTTCATCATCATGATTGTGATATTCTGACCTACAACATGGTCCCTGGGCATTGCTTTTCAGCATTCTGTTATATTTGGACAAAACTGACAAGTGCCTCTATAAGCCCTGAAGGGTCTGAGAGATTTTGCTTACTGATTATGAAATTCAGATACTTTGTGTCTATGTGGGTCCTCATGATGCTTTTATTTTGCTATTTTGGGACTGCAATAGAAACATCCTAGGGAGTATTTAAAGTAAAAAGAAAAGACTAATTAAAAAGGTGAAGTTTAAATCTTTGTAGCCTGTTTTTCCTCTCATGTAATGTAACTTTACAACAGAACGTAGATTCCAAACCACATAAGCTCAGTTCACTGTAGTTCTTGTCATGCTCTAATTTATTCTTGTGCAACCCCAATGATGTCACTGGAACTGCTCAGTGTGAAAGCACAACCAGGCCAAGAACTGTTAAGTTTTCTAGAAGATCCTGTCAGATATATCAGGAAGCAGTGACACAAAGCAGGAAGACACACGTGCTAAATGTAATGAATAAAATTGTAGTTGTACAAAAGAAGTAGAATATATGGGTTGAATTTACAACTTTTTAAAAATTTTTTTTTTTTTGTCATACTTCAGTGACTGTTCAAAACAGAACAAAAGAAAGAAACATATCCTAGATACAGTCAAACAAACAAACAAAACCCACTAAGATACTGCTTTCTCAAGAATTGGTTTGACAGAAAATTTTACTCCAATGTTTTTACCCTATATTTCTGTTAATTTGCACAGATTTTAGAAAAGATGTTATTCTACTAACTGTAGTTTATTATTAAATTCTTCGCTCATTAAAAAGTAAATGCTGTAAGTGATATATTTGTTTACAGATTACATATAGAACATAGCATCAGTGGATCTATCAGTGTTTTTATTTTGACCTCATTGAACGTTTCTGTCCGTTTCTCGGATGATATATGCCCCTCAAAAGGAACTGCATGTTTTGTGATTTAGTAATCATATTTTTTCATGTTAATTGAGTGTAATGAAGTATGATAATACACAGTAATAAAGACTTTTTGTTGACTCTAATGAGCATGAAGTAAACCTTGCGAAGTTCAGAGGACAACAAACTTGTAACTAAGTTGAACATACATGTCCCAGACTCTTGGAGTCTGGAATGTCCAAATGAGAAATCACCTAGGTGATGTCCTTTGTTGTCTTTGATCCTTGCCCTTTCCTAATGAAACTAGGCTTGGGATGATAAGGAGTTAATGCAGCCAGGCTGTAATTCCCTTACAAAGCGGGAAGGTCTGGTGTGTTTGAGGACCACCAAGTCCACTGCATTAAAAATATCCTGTGATTTTCTGTAACACTTCCAGGAAAAAAAAAAAAAAAAAAAAAAAAGGCATCCATTTAGAAGCGAGTTTGAGCTTGTAATTCAGCAGAATTACATAGTTCCCAGGAAACCTGGGAAGAAATTTTGCCTCCACAATGAAGCTTCATACTCTCCACTCTTGTTTGATCTACAGATACATGGAAATCCTCTAGCATGTGACTTTTATGGTATGCTCTCATAGTTCATGAGGTTACTTTCTCTGTGCTTATGGATGCAACCAGCATGTTGTGCCCTTTGGAACATGTATTGGTGTTATTACACCGATTGCTAATGTGATCTGAACCTATAATTAGCTGCCTAGTCATTGTCATTGATAGCAATCAGTGTATCCTCACACAGCAGGCATATGATGAAGGCATTTGAAGCACTAACAAGCAAACTATGCTAGTATTGATTTCTGTCCAACTTTGGATCAATCCTTGGCTCAAGAGGATCTGCTTTCATATCACTCCAATGGAGAAAGAATAAAATGGAGTTAGAACCTGGAATGTCTGTTAGAGATTTTATTTCTGTAAAGAAAAGTGAAGCAAATTCCATGTTACTGTGCCTATTCTGCAGAGATGTTGCATCAGGATAGGCTGAAGCCTGGATAAAAGTACAGCCGGAGCTGTAATCACAGAATTGTCGGGGTTGGAAGTGACCTCAAAAGATCATGTAGTCCAATGTCCTTGCTAAAGCAGGTTCCCTACAGTAGGTTGCATGTTCAACTTTAGTGTTTAATAAAATAAGAAACAGTTCAATAATAAATTGTAATTTCAGTAGATTAAAAACTTCCTATGAGCAGCTGGGGACTTAATGAACATAGAATATTTTCAGATTTCTTGTAAATACATTATTCTAGGGCAAATATACATATATATATATATATATATGATGGGAGGTGGTGTTTATTTTTATGTGACAGTCTTTTCTCTGTTCAAATGCAAATGCTGTAGAACAGCAGTAGGAAAGAAGTGTATCTTTGTATTTCACATGGGAAAAGGTTGCCAATCTGATGTGTATAGTCTCAATGACAAATGCCTGTTTCATTCAGTGACAAAATTGCTGTTAGTTTTTATGGTGCAGGTCTAGGGTTGTTCAGCTCCATTTCTGGTGAGCAGAGGTGGGAGGAAGGCTGCTTGCCTTCTACCAGGGCACCCCAGCTGCTGCCACCCTACAAGAAGACTGGGGATTAATGCATCCTAACACCATGGCTGTGATTTGCTTCTTGTCCTTTCAAGTGACATAATTGCTACGAGTATTCTGTAACCTGCATGTCAGTGTCTGTGATTTTTAACTACAAGAAGTTGAAGGTAAATATTGTAGTGACTTTTATTTCTAATTCATTACAGAAGGATGCCAAATCTCTTTTTATAATATTGATCAGTCCCTAGGTACGTTTTTATTTGAACAATGTCCAGTTTTGTGCCAGTCAGTCCGTTCAATTCAACGAAATTCCATTGAATATGCTGGCAGAGTATACGAATGGAGGAGTAAACTGGCCGATATAAGAAAGAAGGGGACGCATGGATGAAGACATATGGTTGTTGGTTATCAGCTTATGCCCCAGGATTTTGAGGTGGAATGATATTCAGGGAACAGACTATGATCTTGATGTGTGATCTAGTCCATAATACTTAATATTTGTTTTCAGTTGCTTGACTTGTTTTCATGGACATTAGGAACCAGTTTGCCTTGATGTTTTTCTCTCCAAAAGTCTTCAGGGATTTTTTTTTTTTTTGTGTGTGTATTTTTTAATAAGTTTAATTAAAAGAAAACCCTCACAAATTATTTTCACAAGATTTTCATATCATAAGCAATGTTACAGAAATAGTACAAGAGTTGCAAGACTGTACACAGTAAATAAACAATTTATTGATTAAACTTTTTCCATGTATCTATCAAGAATGACAGGGAACATTTGGGTAAAACCTGTGTGGCTGCTTAATTAAAGACTGATCTTATTACTTGTGTAAGAGAGGAGAAAAAAATTTTTTTACAGACACGGTTACACCTGGCATATGTAACTTCTGAGTTTGTCTTGTCAGTGGAATATTGTCCATACAAAAGCAGAGATGTTTATAGTGTGAGCAGATTCCATCTATTTCTTTCTCTTTTTCCAGCTGCTAGTCAAGAGTTTTTTTTCCCACCTGCTCAGTACACACTTTCTAGATAACTCACAGTTTTCATCTTTCCTCCTCAGTGTCCTCCCTTTAACCCAACTTTTGTCCCTTCTGTGTATAAACAGAGAGTTAAATTTAAGTGCCACCATTGGGATGGGAGGGAAAGTGGGGATAGGTGTTGAGTGTGCAGAAGAGTTTCTCTGAGATTACTTGGTTGGAGCTGAAGCACTTATAGATAGTAAAGATTGATTTTTGCCCCATATTCCCTGAGCACAAACGTGTTCATCTACTCTTTGTGGGAACAGTTTGTGCTGTCTGCTTGAGGATCCATCAAGGGGAAGAAGCATGCCAAAGTGAGAATGAAGGCGAGTTGTTGGAGGTGTTACCATTCAAAGATATGCAATGAATTTGAAAAGGCTTATAATTTGGACAAATGAGTATAGATTTTTCCAGGGATAGCCAGAGCTCTGCTTTCTGCCAAATGTGTAACTCTGAAGTTCCTATTTATTTATCCGTGTATTGAGAAAAAAGTGAAGAAGCAGCCAATCTAAAATTAAGACGCTTTGCATCACAAATAGCTGGTAAATGGATAGACGAAAAATAATTTTATTTCAATTGGCTTATGAAAGAACTGCCTGTAGTAAATCATAAGCTTATTTATATTTCTGCACTGTTTGTAGCTCTTTATCAGATAGTTTCTTTAGTAGCTCATTTTATCCTTACATTGCTGAGCAATTATACAGTCTTTCAGGCCTTGACAACTCAGTTGCCATAATGGAATTGTCTCTAATAATAATTTTTTTTCATTGAAATGCATCCTAATAGAATTAGACTTCAGAATAGCTCACTGGTTTGTCATGAACTTTTAACAGCCTCTTTTACATTTGGCTGGCTGAAGTGAAATCACATCTGATTCTTATAACTTTGGATGCTCACTGGATGTGTAGGCAGTTAAAGGTTTTCAGCTGGGTATTTGGATGTTTGACTTGAGAGGCCTGGTCAGTGATCATGACAGTGGTTGAAGTTCAAAACAGTTGGTCCTGTGCAGCTTTTGCGTGAAGAACTCACTGGTGGTGAATGGGCTTTACCAAACCACCCAGGTAAAACAGCATTTTTTCAAGATGTCCTTGCTTCACATTGCAGTGAGAGCAAAGAGGGTGAGAAGGAGATTCTCACAAAAGTAACTGCCATTGCAGGGAAATCTAGTTCACCTTCAGGACATTGCCTTATCTGCCTTCCTTGAAAATTATAGAATTTAGGATCTCATGTTGCTGCCTGGTGTTTTCTAGGCAGCTGTCTTTATGCGGCATGCTATTTTTCAGCATGGTGCATAACAGGATATTTTATTTGATGCCAAAAAAGCTAGTATTACTTTAACCCTATTACCATGTCTGTATTTGTTCCTTATTAGATTTGATCTGTTCTGTTTGTTTTAGTCTGTTTATTAGTATTACACTTATTACTAGATTTTTAATATAAGCAAATAAAAATGTTTGGCAAATGCTCTGGATTTATAAACAGATTACTAAAAATGTCATTAAAATACAGGAATTTATAGGGAGATCATGTGTAGAACCCTCGTAAGAACTGATATTTGGTTCCTACTTTGTCAGGTTTAAGTATGCCTTGGAGTTTTAAATATCAGTTATGAGATTAACTGGAATCTTGCTTGTACTCACTAGTGAAATTGATACCCTAAGCTTTTACACTCAAGATGAAAAAGTGTTCTTAGAGAAGAGCACTTCACAGACTTGGATGGGGTTTTGTTGTTTTTCATTTTTTAATCATATAAAATTGTACACGAATACATAAATTTTACAATTTCTATTCCACACTAAAGTGCGTAATTGGAAATTTTCTTCTCTGAATTGGTGCAGTAAAATTCTGCTGACAATGGTTGATGTAGTTTAGTTTAAACCAACTTAATTTTATCAATTTGTGTCTACAGAATTTATCTTAGAGTATGTAGGAAAAAAATAATTTTATCTGTAGCAATTG